>JASFAX010000069.1:0-500000 GCA_030737875.1 Allium sativum
AAATATGAATATATTTGTAAAATAATATATTTTTCGGTTTATTTGATAAAAAAAATGCATACATATATGCATATATTAAAAATAGCTGCATATTTGTCCACAACTTTTTATCAGAAGTTCAGCAAAAATCAGATATTTTCCTACATCTTACACAATAATTTCTAAATATTTATATGCAAGTATTCCAGATATATGCACAGAAATATGAATATATTTGTAAAATAATATGTTCTTCTGTTTGTTTGATAAAAAACTGCATACATATATGCAAATATTAAGAATAGCTGCATATATGTCCGCAACTTTTCATCAGAAGTTCAGCAAAAATCAAAGATATTTTCCTACATCTTACAGATCGCGATTTTGAATATTTTTCTGTTTGCATTTTCATCAAAAATTGCATACATATATGCATATATTTAAGAATAGCTGCATAATTGTCCGCAACTTTTTAACAGAAATTCAGCAAGAATCAACCATGTTGCAAAAGAAAACTTTAAAACTGTATACACTCTCAATTAAAACACACATTACAAATTGTCATTCCAGGGAGTTGTCGAATGAGTTTTACAGATAGAAAATATAAATATAGTGACATACAAATAAAATTAAAACATAGTCAAATGATTGAATTACTAGCCGCTCAAAAAGACTAGAAGAATACCTTTCGCTGAAATCACTTCGTTGTCGCGCCCGTCTGCTTGGATTGCTAATCTCTCCTTCTATGCAAATTGAAATCCAAATCGCTTGACTGGATTCGATGCGATGCCTGCCAGAATCACTGGAATCGCTGCTGACTCTTCGCTAGAACCAAAAATTGAACGCGATAAGAATTTTGGGGATTAAGGGGTTTCGGTTGAAGGAGGAAGCAGCCACCGATTAGAGGCCATCAATTTCGTTGGAGCCGCCGCCGCCATGAAGAACGAATTTTAGGTTTCTGGAAAAGAAAAAAAAAGTAAATACGTAATGAATAGATCCAACCTAGCTAAATACGGCGTGAATTAAGAAAAAGGGCACTTTTGTAAAAATACCAGCCGCTGTTTGAAATTAGGGATGTAATTTATATGTTTTGAAACAGGAGGATGTGAGCCTAATTAAGTTTGCTTTTAGGGATGTGTGCCTAATTTTCACTATATTAAAATATATATTTTATTTATTTTCATTTCAAAAAGTTACTTTTTTCATTCGAACCCCAAATCGAACCCAATTACTGTCGCCATTAGCTAAATACCCCCATTCCGAATGCAATGGGATATGTATCGAAAGCTGATTCGATCGTTTCGATCAGTTTTCATCAAAATATAAATCTATATATTGAATTTGAACGCGCATTTCAATTTACAAGCGCCACATACGAACCCGAAAAACTCCTGAAAAATATTTTCTAGCTTCGTATTGACGATATGGTTCTAACAAAACTAATTTCGTCAAATTCTGAGACAGTTTGAAAAATGGCCATTTTCTGGTCGTTCGAAATTGATTGAAACTGACAAAACACGTTTTCCTGTGCCACGCTCACATATTGATTCGAAAAATTACGAATTTTGGAATCTAGCAATAACTTGACATCACGGATCTAACAAAAGTGGTTTCGTCGAAAACCGGGGTTGTTTGCAAAATTTTCATTTTTAAGGGTCAGAATTCCATAGCGACTATTTTGAAATTTCAACTAGACATAACTTTTTATTCCCGCTATGAAATTTCAATTTTTCGGATTCGTTGGAAAGATATTCTCAAATAGATTCTAGTATTTTTGGTTTCGCTGAAATCTGGTTTATTTTGAATCCTGTACATTCATTTGAAATTTGAAATTTGAAATCGAATTTTCAAACTACCACACCATTTTCAATTCCTTTTATAATTAAAATAAAATATTTATATTATAATGACGATTCAATTAATATATACATTCTAATCTATTCAAAATAAATTTCTCGTCGCTATTATTTAAAATAAATCATTTTAAATTTTCAAAATTCATCAAAATTGCCGAAATAAAATTTTTAAATTGGCTCAGATTTCCGGGTTGTTACAAATTGTCCATCCGATGAAGTGGGTGTCGATTCTTCGTTATGCAGTTCTCTATAATCCACACATAGATGGAGAGAGACATCTTCCTTAGAAGAAAAAATAGGTGGTGCTCCGCACTTAGATATACTCCATCTAATAAATCCTTTCTATAATAGCTCACCCACTTGCTTACACAGTTCCCTTCTTCCCTTTGGAGCCACATGGAGCACTGGCAATGCAAAAAGCTTAGTATTCTCCATCAAATAAATCTGAAAGTCGATCTCTCATCTCGAAGGTAGCCCTCTCACCTTTGACGACTACCCCATACCTCCCACACCAAACTAAGGGAAAGGCGCGCATTATCACTTGCCAGGTCGATATGGGACAATCATCAAGGAAGAACAACCTGAAATGAAACCATTCTTATAACTCACAGTGCATGGATAATATATAATAGTAAAGTATACAAAATGATATAGTGGTAAAGCATAATTGAACATGAAATCAAATCTCATAAAACCGTCAAATCTCAAATATAATTCATCTCAGTAATTGAACCTCTGAATACAATATGCCTCACTGCATCCCTTAGAGTATTAATAACCATCAACATACATCGGAAATAGACAATAAATGTCTATATAGTAGGCACTAATAGTACGTCATCCTCCTGCTCGTTACCGCACAACATCATCGGCTCCCAACCAAATCTATTGAGACTATCAGAATCTGAGAAATCGGTACAAAATCTTTCTGTAAATTGGCAACCTAATCTGGCTTTCTTCGATTGAGTTAGAGGGATCCTTTGAATGACTCGAAGACTTATAAGCGACTTAGGACCTTCCAGCACTGGTACTACTGTATACTTAAGTACGTTAAAAGGATCCCTAGCTACGATTGCAGGTTCCAATTCGACTCCCGATTGATGATGTTCGAGCTGAGGGATCAGACCCAACCACTTCGTTACCTGCTACTTACTACTCAGTTTTCTCATCAACAACATTGATGAACAACCCAAGGTAATAAGAGGGAAACATAAAACCTTGAGTCAGACAACAGTCTTCGTATGTGATAAAGTAACTAACAACAGTTACACAGAATAATATGAGTATAGATGGTTCGACCATCTGATCTACTTAGCAACCATTAAGTTAACATGTGAAAACCATCCATCACATGCCATTA
This sequence comes from Allium sativum, assembly GCA_030737875.1. NCBI lineage: Eukaryota > Viridiplantae > Streptophyta > Magnoliopsida > Asparagales > Amaryllidaceae > Allium > Allium sativum. Next base: position 3,196 of record JASFAX010000069.1, read on the forward strand.
CAAAATAGGAAAGGACAACCCCCAATCACGCCTCTCTTTAACATCCTATGGTGATAGTCTACCAAGAGAAAAAAGTACAATCAACCATATCATCCAATATCCTAGCTATCACCGACCTCAGCCTTGAATCCATCGATAACCGAACTTGCTTTCAACGATTAAAAGGGATAATGGAAAACCCCAGTTGTAGCCAAACTACCATACGCAGTCATGACTACATATGTTTTCCTTAATCAACTAAGACAAGTAGGACCATCAAGAATGCCCAGGGTAAGCGATCTATCCATTTTGATCCTAATGGGCGTCCCCATGATACCTCTGCTTTGAGTCTGCTAGAACACTCTGATTTAATCTGCTTTCTCAATCCTGGTTTGAACATACAAAAATGAATATATAAAAATTATGGCTTAGACATGAGATCTTACATGATTTGGATCTAAACATATGTATAAACTAATTAATCTAATAATTATCCAGTTGGAATGGTCAAATTAGGTTTTCCTAAGACATTTAAATCTAATTTAAACATATATGATTAAATCTAGGGTGAATTTAGCATCTAACATACGAATTTGATCCCAGTTTACCTATATAATCCATAGTTTCCGTGTGAGAGATATTTTTCACTCACCGATTTCTATTTCCAATGCAATCCTAGTTAGTTCAGATCTGGATAGAAATAGAAACCCCTCCAAAGTTGATGAAATTGACATGATATAATCTTCTTTGATGATGTTCGACCTTCTAGACGCAATCTATAACACCCCACCTCCATTAAGGTCACTTATAAAGGGAATGCCTTAACTTTGGTGGAGCGTTTTAGGTAAAAGATGCAGATAAATTACAAGATAGACAAATAAAGCAGCGGAAAATAAAGTCATTTCATAAACAACATGGTTCATTCAAGCTTTTACAACAAGTTGTCTCAATCATGCATAAACATAATACATAGAACTTTTGTCTTAATTCAAAAACTTCCAAGTATAAAAGAAGCATAAAAATAACAATGCTATTCCCCAACATAGCATGAACCAGCCGTAACAGTGGAAGAGAGAGTCGAAAGCAATACATCGACTATCTTCGAGCTTGGAAAGAAAACCGAGCTAAGTGGTAACATTTCCTCCCTGTGAACCTGGGGGGAAATGGAAGAAAAGAGGCGAAACAAACTAGGTCAGACATAAGTCTGGTAAGTCCAGTGACTTTCAGCATGAAAATAGGCAAAAACATCATGATATGAATAAACTGAATATAAGACAATACCGTGATAATAAGGATAATAAGATAACATACGATTAGCATAGATATGATAAGGCAAGGTAAACTGAATTCGCTTCTACTCTGATTTCTGCTTCGCTACTACCTTGCTATTCTGATTTTTGTATCTCTGCACCGCCTAACTAGTGTTCCGACTAGTAATCTATGTAAAATGGTAATATTACAACATGATTTCAAGCCCCGCAATTATGGTAGCCTCCATGTGTACATCTAGTATGAGAATCTTACCTCAATCAGCCTAATTGCCATGATAATGTTATATGTACCCTTACTACCCTATCGATCGGCTCCTTACTCATATTAATTTTCCAGTGTATGTGTCAACTCGGCCCTCTCTTGCATGTAGATAACCTGCGCTGGCCTCACCATAAGGTGTATCAATCCCTATTATAGCGACTCGACACGATTCAAGATGCATAGTATATAACTACTGGTACCCAGTGCCTGCTTTTTCCCACTTCGGAGTACGTGCACGCCCTTAATCTGTCGAAACCTACACTGACGCACCCCCTACTGCTATTTTGACCACTTATAATCAGCCCAGTAATAGCGCCCCACCCTGCCAAGTTTCAGGGTACCTTGATACATCCTTGTGGGTTACTGCTGAAATGGGTCCCCGTTACTCGGGTTTCTTACTGGTTAAGTTTGTGGGCCTATATTTACTAATATTACCCACCAACACGATATGTACTTAACCCTCCTACTGATTCAAACATGTTTACTTAATGGTTAAGTTTGTGGGCCTATGTTTACTAATATTACCCACCAACCCGATATGTACTTAACCCTTCCACACATTTTGTCATATTGATTAACTGTTGTCCATCCATGTCAACTTAACCCACCCGCTCATCATGTCATGTTGGTTAAGTGTTTCTTATTAACCCTTCTTACTCATCATATTGGATTGCTTAAGTGTTTCCTATTAACTTAACCCTGTTCGTTCATCATGTTATATTGGTTAAGTATTTCCCCATTAACTTAACCCCATTCGTTCATCAGTTTACATTGGTTAAGTGTATCTTATTAACTTAACCCCACGCGTTCATCATGTTGTATTAGTTAATTGTCATCAATCAATTCAAGTTAACTTAACCCACCCACTTGTCGAGTTACATTGGTTAAGTGTTGCCTTCTTGTGTTAACTTAACCCTTCCACGCATCATGTTATATTGGAACTTAACCCTTCCACGCACCGACCTCTCGCATTAGATCTATGTTGTTGTGGTTACTGGATGTGCCGGGCAGTTCCGAGCAGTTTTACACCACAACTCAATCTAACCTCGGGTTTTTCTTGGACATGATGCACTAACCTATCACATTAGATAGGTGTTGTTGCGGTCACTGGATGTGTCGGGCGGTTCCGGGCAGTTTTACACCGAAACTCAATCTAACCTCGGGTTAGGCATGTTTATCTTTTAGTATATTTACCATACATGTCCAAATCTAGATTTTATATGCTAATTATCTTAAATTCACAAAACTATTCATGTTCCAATTCTCAAGTTATACCTCAACAAAGCTAATTTCAAGTTATGACCCACAAATTCACTTTCAACAGATTTCCGCATATTATTCAGTTTAACAAATTAAACCTCACTTAAAGTTCCATTAACATATCTCGCCTAATAAATTAAGCCTATAAACTTACATGCCCAAAATCATGGTCATAATCCACAATACAACACATGCCCTAAGGTTTAGTCATATTGCACCATACAAAATATTCTCCAAAAACCCCCCAATCATGATTCATAGTATAAACTATGCCAAATTATAGCCTTTAATTACAGTGCATGCCAATTTACCCAAAATTCCAATTTAGGCGTGTTCACATTTAACAGTTATCCCTATCTTACTATAGGTTTTCAAGCATAATCTCCTTCTTCCAAGTCATAAACTATTATATGTAATATGCCCCAATTTTTAGGTCTTAAACCACAATAGTACTATGCCTAACACGTTTACAGTTCAATTTACGCCCCAAAACCCAAGTCATATGTCCAATATACTTTATGTTACAAATATCAAGTCATATGTTCGATACACTTTATGTTTTAAATAAAATGTACGTTATGTCCTCAAATTAGTTACACCCAATTATATATAATTTAATACTTTTACCAATTTTAGCGATGGTCATGTCCAAATCATATATTATTCCCAATTTTATTTCCAACATACGTTCATCTCTTATGAGATTTGGCTCAGGCTCGCATTAGACTGGCTATAAAAACAAAAAGGAAAGAAGGAAAGTGGAGACAAAGAATGGGCATAATAATATCAAATGAGATAGATCCAATGGATATAGAAAGACAGATAGAAATAGGCATAATCTCGTATTCAGATTTATTACAATGTCAGAATCACAGTTGAATTTTACTTCTGAAAGTAACATGAACTTACAAATTACAGAACGGTCTTTAATTCGAGGATCTGATTTTTGATTTTGATTAGCTACTCCTTTGATGTAGACTTTGATTGTTAACTTGAAAACTCTAATTCGACTGATTAAGGTGGAGGATAGGTCATATCAGGTTTTAACAACATATAAACGCTTATGAATTTGTGTGGAGAAAAAAATAGGTTTAGGGGTCTTTCTATAGGTGTATAGGGAGACTTAGAGCCTTCAGATCAGTCTAGAAGTCATCAGAATCGTTCATAGCAGAAAAATATGTCACACAGAGAATCAGGGAGCGACACATCAGCCAAAACACGTCATCCAGAAATTTCTTCCAGGTCTGGAAAAGGGGTCGACACCCTATGGACGGTCATCAGCTATGTCGACTCCCCTATAGGGCGGTCGACTCCTATGTCGACTCACCTTAAGGGGGTCGACACCTAGTCGACTCCCCCTAGAGGGGTCGACACCTGTTGAGCAGGAATTTTCCTGCCCACTTCCCTTTTGTTGATTTTGAATTTTAGACCTATTTTGACTTCTAGAATTATTTTATAGGTATATATATATTTCCTTGCACATATACAAACTTCTAAGGCTTATAGCTTTTTATACGGTGCATGATTTACGGAAACTCGAACTCTACCTCAAGCAGAATTCCGAGACGAACGCAATAGCATAACCAGTTTCCCTTACTTCTTACTTTTACAATTAAGTATTCTTTAATTTGTTATTTTAATATTCATAGGAAGTACGGGGTGTTACATTCTCCCCTCCTTTAAAGGATTTCGTCCCCGAAATCTCCAAGTCAAGGAGAATGTATCCTAACATCCAACATCCATCCACTCAACCGTTCAATCATAGGCGTTCATTGTCCTTAAAAAGATTTATAATGCTTTCATGATCATATGCATAGTGTGTGTACATGTCCTTATCTAATGCAAAATCAGGTGGGCTACTGATGTAGTTGACCTCCTTAATGCGAATTATGTCAGTGCCATGACTCCATCATGTATGCAATTATTTCTAATCGTACTTTATAACTTCTACATGAGTGCACAATCATTCATACAAATGCAACACCCATATGATAGCACATCAAGTTTCGATTAATATATATATAAATTCACTCATGCATATGCAATATGAAAGTGACTGAGCCAATCTAGTGCCTAATGTGTGTATATGCATCCACGAGAAACCACTAGCAAACAGTTACATCCACTTGCATCCACCAAACATAACATGTCTCAAACACATGTCTACATCCATTGGCTTCTACCTAAAGATCGAAGATAGGATCGAGAGGATATACTTAAAGGATAAAGACTAGAAAATAAACTTTACAGAAAAAGAGAGATCACGGATATACCCTCAAAAAGGATATGTTGTGCATATCTAGTCTTCAGTTCTTCTAAGTCGCATCTTCTTGAGCTTCATTCCATATTGCTCTGACTGTCTTAACTTCATGATTTGCGTAGCTTCTTAATTTCTGATTCCAGAATATGTGTTGGAACTTATTTCACTATCGCCTCTCGTTCCACCTTTTCTTCTTATAGTATACTTGGCACTACAACCTCTGCCATGTCATGCTTACATTTCCAAAACTATCTCTTGAAAATAAACAAATGCTAACCATGTTACCAAGTGTATATACTAAGATGATCAGATTCTTCTTCATCAATTTAGTAAGTGGGGCAGATACCTTCATAAAGTCCTTAATTAACTTCCTATATTAGCCTGCTAGTCCAAGAAAGTTTCTTACTTCTATTGCATTCCTTGGGGCCTTCCAATTTTGCACCGCAACTACATTTGCGAGATCTAGTGATATCCCTACTTTAGGCGCCACATGTCCTAGAAACCTTACTTCTTCTCTCCAAAAATGCCATTTTTGGAGAACTTTGCCTTAAGTTGATGCGCTTGGAGGGTATCCGAGACTCCCCTTAGATGCAAAGCATGTTTTTCTTCATTCCAAAATATCATTTATGCACAAGCGAAGCGAACCATCTGCCTTTGTAACGAAAACGACTGGAGCACCCCATTCAGAAATACTTCGCCTTATGAACCCTTTTTCAAGTAACTCTTTTACTTGTTTACTGAGCCCTTCCTTTCCCTTGGATTCATGTGTCGTACAGGTAATGCAACTGGTTTTGCATTGTCAACTAGATATATACGGAAGTCTATCTCGCGTTTTAGGGGATAAACCCCTAACCTGATCAAAAACATCTACGTACTCATGGACTACTCTAATAGATCGCAAATCGTTGATAGATGCATCAAGTGATTCTAGGTAGCTAAGAAAAACTGATCCCTTAGGATCGCACGAAATCTCGAGGGTATTCCCGAGGCTAATTGAAAGTCTAACTACCCTCCTTTCACAATTACTAGCTAACCAATCCATGCCTAGAATTAACCCATAGCCCATGAAACCAAAAACATAAGCATTACACTTAAACTCAATACTTAACATAGCTATTCTCAAATCCTTATAAAACAAAGACAAATGAGTCGAACCACCAACTGGATTTGAGACAATAATAGGATCCTCTACTATACAAGCTCTAGGGTGTAGAGACTCAACTATGGAAGCAGATATAAATGAATGTGAAGCGCTAAAATCAAAAGAATACTAGCAGGATGATCAAAAAGAAAACTAAACTTTTTCAGCTGAAGCTTTACTACCTCTCTCTTAGGTACGCTGGCGGTGAGACTATGCACTTACCCTCCGGAAAATCCTATCCTTTGTTCTTGCCCTTGTCCTTAATTGTATGACCCGTTATACCATAATAATGACATCCTCTTGTCTTAGATTTTCCTATTCTTCCTTCCCTTCTTGTCCTGTGATTCTTCCACTTACACCTCTTTCTTTTTACCTTCTTTGTGAACCAAGTCTATATCCACGAGTTCCTCATCCTTGGGTTGTGCTCCTTAGCCAGACTCCCTTATTCTCAACTTTGCCATCCTTGTGTAACTTGTTGACAAGTCTCTTGAAAGTTGCCTCCATCGCATGGAAAACCCTACAAAGCTTGAAAGAAAATTAACCGCAGGTGAAACTATAGCGGCTATAGATGGAAGTTGGGCACTTCTTATGCAAAAACGGACTATATCTCAAGCAGAATTCCGAGACGAACACAATGGCGTAACCCATTTCCCTTAATTCTTACTATTACAATTAAGTATTTTTTTAATTCATTATTTTAATATTCATAGGAAGTACGGAGTGTTACACAATCTACGATGAATTTGAATGAACAAACGGTGAATTAGTGTTTTCGGTTGAAGTGGAGAATCACAAACGCCCAACCTAAAGTTTAGAATCAGGAGAGTAACCCTAATTATCTCCCTAAGTCCCCTAGTTATATATGCAGGTTATTAGCTTAATGAGCTTGGCTAATCATTCAATTAGTTGCTGACCAGTCTGCCTAACAACAGCTTAAACTTAAAACTGTGATTCCTGCCAAACCACTGGAACAAACTCTTCATGTCAACATTATATGGAATCGTAAATCACCATTTTGGTCCAATGAGACTGATCTCAGCACCTAATTCGACCCCCATCAAAAGTTATAGCCCAAACAGTAAGCTCAAGGGCAAAATGGTCACAATTAGATTCAGCAAAAATCACAGATATGTCTCACATCCCCATGAATGACATACTAAATTCTGAGAATGATCCAGCCATTAAGGAATAAAATTTAATTATTTTATGATTGTCCAATACGTAAAATACGGGTCGTTACACACCTCTTCAAATACATTCGGAAAATTTCTCACTATAGGTACCAAGCTAAGATCATCAATAGAAATATCTAGGAACTCTAAGAACCTCAACATGGCTGACTCTTGCGGGTCGCAGGATATCTCGAGGGCCCTACATGACAAGTCATTGATCTCATTGCCCTGCTCTCGCAATCAACAATGGCACATACAAGGCTAGCCAATCCATCCCCAAAATAATAATGTACCCCAAAAATCCCAGTTCATAGGAGTCACAACCAAACGCGATGCTGAATATAGAAAGTCTCAAACCCTTACAAATCATAAACATATGTTCCTAACCTCCTATAAGGTTTGAAAAACCTCGATCGGAAATAAGAGATATACTAACGGCAGCCAACCGACTAACAACTTGGAAATAAATAAATTAGAAGTGAAAAATTAAATTAGGTCCTAATAGGAAAGTTATAAAAAGAGATCAAACCTTAAACTGTGACCTTCCTGCCTCTATCCCGACCGCCATTGGCCTTAGTCGCCTCTAATGCATGCATCTGCACCCCAGATGAACTAGCCTCTTGCCCTTTCTTCTTAGGACACTGCTTGCTATAATGACTCGGCTATCCATAATTAAAACATTTCCCTCTCTTGGTTGTCTTCTTGCAATCCCTCACAAAATGGCCCATCATGTCGCACACATGGCATTTAATATCTTTCTTTATCTAAACTTTCTTTGGCTTATCGCCCCATTCTTATTAACCTTTTTAGGCTACCATTTCTTCTTTCCATAACCGTCTTTTGCCACCTCAACTTTACTTTTCTTGGAATCGCCTTTTTCTTCCTCATGCATAAGTGCCATCTAAACAAGATTCTCGAACGTAGTAACCTTTGGGATATGATTCAAAGCAAGTCCTTGTAGGGGTTGATTCATAATCTTAGCAAATCTCATGGCTTCTTATGAGCCGTATTCACCAGATCCATCCTGAACTTAGCAAGCCCATTGAACTGATTAACATATACCTTCACAGAAAGATCACCCTGTCTTAATTCTAGAAATTTCTCCAATTTCATACCCTCTTCCATTTGAGATATAAACCTCCTTTTATACCTCTCCTTAAACTCATTCTGAGTTTCAATACCACGCTTTGCCTCATCCATCTCTCACCAATAAGAAGCCTGGCCCTTGAATTACCATGCAGGCAACTGAACCCTCCTATCCTCAAGCTCCAAAAGTCCAAATATGCACTCTGTATTCTAGAGCCAAGCGCGGGCCTTAACAATAGTCTCTAAACTAAGGAAGGTCTTGCCACCTATAATAGTGAAATCTTTGCAAAACTTGGAGAAATTGACTATTGGTGGTGGGTTAGGAGGAGCCACAACTATTGGCGCGGGAGCTTGGGAATTCTCTTGCCCTATGGCTGACGCAATAGCTTCCACATGCCTACAGAACCAAGTCGGAATGGGGAGTCCTTCAGGAAAGTTGTGAGCCCATACATGTGCGAAAATAAAAGAGTGCAGGATTCAGGAAGGAAACCAAGAAGATATTGTAATTGACTTGAGGGAATATTTTTCGATAACAAACTTTTATTTTGAAAACACTTTTTCTTTAAAAGACTATTTCCCTTTAGAAACAAAAACTTTTCTCTAATCTCGTAACCTTTAAGCTCTGATTCCAAATGTAACACCTCACACTCTTTAATGTCACCTGTATGAGGATTTCACTAAGAAATATGAAGTATATAGGTATAAAATAACATTACAGAGACTAAAATTTACAAGACAACATATGAAAACAAAGAATTTGAAACTTTATTTAAAGCAGAACATATATGTCATTACATCATAAAATATACTTCATCATAAACCCATAATTGTCTCATGAAAAAGTAACACAATCAGAGTGCTAAATAAAATCCCTCTCAAGCATCGAATAAAAAAGAAGGTCAAACATGGATTAGTACATGAACTAGATGAAAGAAAGTCAAGTAGGAATCTCTAATAAGCTAAGCTAAACCATGAGTCTTTCAGTTCTGGGATCCTCCACGCTGAGAGCTTGGGGATGAAGGAAGAGAGAAGAAGGAAAGAAAACTAGTCAGAAATAAAGCCTGGTGAGTTTTGTAATTACTAGCATGAGTGATAAATGAAGGAATCCATAATGGATAATAGTTTAAGACACAACAATAGTAAATAAGACAACATAAAGAAAGGTAAGGATATAGTCGATTGTCATCTCATTCGATTTTTGCACCATTTATTACAACTCATAATTAGGATGTAGCATAATTCTACATATCGACCAGATCCTAACCCACAATTGTGATAACCTATGCCAACTACGGGTCTCGAGTTTATCAGGCCTGATCCATCAACTCCAAAGGGCATAGCGTTAATCATAGGCATTACAACGTCTTAATTTCTCTAATTGGCACGACGTACACTCACTGCCTCACTAGAACGCGTTTGTGCCCACCTTGTTTGGACCTCTTACTACCCAGTATAGTTTAAGCGTGCCCTCGCCTCCTTATAAGACCTCTATGTAGTGTGATAAAAATATATTGTCTAACACGGGCCCCCAACCAAAATGCAATTTGACTCAAGTCATCCCTAGAATTTGTCCAATATTTAATTTATTATCGCAAGGCCATCATAGAATAATTGTTGACCTCCTAGATACCCTAGACCCCCATAGAATTGTCCTTAATCTTCTAGACCACTATAAATTAATTATTTTAACAGAACACTTATTTTCTTCAATCAGCCTACTCCTGCTACCGGAATGGACCACATCCATCAGCCACTTGTTTTCCCTAATCAGCCGTCGCTGCCGGAACGGACTCCCACTATATATTTTTCTTAATAAGCCACTTAGTTTTCCTAATCAAACTAGGCTACCGAAACAGACCATGTTCATGCTTATTAATATGTTCATGTTAGACTTAACGCCCATTTTAAATTTAATAATAAGACTACTTATTCCATATAACTTCATGTTATATTATAGGTTGCGTTTAAGCATTATCTCGTTTATATTCGTTTCACAACCCAATCCCCTTTACTTAGCATCTAATCAGATTTCCAATTATTCAATTTATCTACAATTCAACCAAAATTACAGCTTTTTTGTCCTTTACTATATTAATTCAATTTTCCCTATTTATCCATTATTTCGCAAATTCATATTTTTTTCCAATATAGGCTTTTACAATCAAATTCATGATTTTCTCAATATGCAGACCTAAACTCAAAGTGAATTACAAGTATAAAGGCCTAGGGTCTCGCATGGCTTAAGCACAAATAAATAAAACATACATATAAATAAAATGGTGCAAAAATCTGAACTTTACATAAAATAATTCACAAAGAAAAAGAGATAGAAGTAAACAAAATGATTTAGAGTAACAACTAGATTATTGAAATAGACTGAAGTAGGGATAGAAGCGGAAATCAGATATAAAAAACCAACTACAAAAAATAAACACTGGAAATTGTAAATTTCTAAATAAATTAACAACTACTATACAGTCCAAATAATCTTTAATTTATGCTGATCTTGTAATCACCGAAAATGCTCATTGAATTATGCAATCTAACAAGCCTTGGTAGGAATTCTCTAGGTCTATGTGTAAATATCCTATAATTTATGTTTATAAAAATTCAAATCTAAATGTCAGAACTTCATTATTTTTAGAGGAAGAAGTTCTGCGTAGTGGATGCAGAGAATGGAGAATTAAGTAGGGAGAATTAGGGTTACACTAGAGGCCTATTACCTTTAGATATTAGGTTTTTAACATGGTTCATCGGACCAAAAGAAAGGTTCAAAAGCTCTCAAAAAATCTGTTCGAATTCAATAGTAACATGTGCACCAAGGTACGCAGCATGGGTGAACCCATCCCTGTAATGTGACGAAACAAGGGCCGGCCCATTCTAAGCTGGGTCGACCTATCTCTTACGTAGTTTCTAGATAATATATTACTACTTTTTTTATTTAAATTTCGAGTCTGAATTTTGGACTTCTTTCCTTTATAACTTCTTTGTTTTAAGTCTGATTTCAGTAAACCAAATATCTATCTTAACTGGAATTTCGTCACGGACCAAGTGGCACAACCTCCGTTGCCCAATTTTATTTATTTTTCTAATTAATATTTATTTCATAATCTTTTTATTTAAATTGCTTTATTAAAATTTTGGGTTGACGTTACACTTGTGGCCCCGATGGAATCTCTAGAATATATGTATAAATAATCCTCCAGAATATGAGTATAGGATATTTTATTTAAAAATGCATTTCTTACAGAAGGAAAATTAGCATAGAGGAGGCATAAGGAAGAAGGAATGAGTTACGATAAAAAGGGAGGGGTGGAAGTTTATTTATAGTTGGAGTATAGGACCCTCATTCATTAGATTTTAGGTTTTAATTTAAACCAACAAAGCCACCTCAACACAATGTTTTAAAATAAAGAAATAAAGATGTGCCCAGTCAGCAAACAGTTTAAAATTAGTATCACTAATTATTCTAGGAAATAGAACTCTACTAAACAATATTGATTGACCTATGTATCAATCAACGCCCAATTAAATCCTAACGTGCATAATTAATTCTCCATGGTATATGTATTTAAAAACTTCTCTATACATATATTATATTTAGAGAAATTCAAGTTCATTTTAATTATTTGCAAGGATGTTCCTTATAATATATGTATGTGTATGTATATTAAAATAGAAACCTTCCGTAAATGTATAATAAGTAGAAACATTAAATATAGAATTTGAACATTATTTGCTATTTTGTCAAAACATATATAGTCAATGCACAATTAAGTTATATATATATGTATATATATCTAGGATTTTAAAAACATGTTAATTAGTGTGCAGGTAATCCATAATTTATGCAATTAACGTACGAGTAATTCACAATGTACGAAATTAACGCATTATAATATATACCCCAAATACATATACATATACACACATACACATACTCAAGGGATGTATTTATTTGTTGCATTATAGTATGAAATTAATTCACAATGTGTGACTCTTTGTTGCTTGTTTGGATTTCTTGCGTATTTATTTCTAGACTGTTTTTATCTATTTCTATACTTTTATCATATTCTTTTTGGTCATGCATTTAAATTCCAGATTCAAATGCTCAATTAATATACGTGCATACTTTGAAATTTATTTATGTATATTTACACAATATTTCAAAACAAAATGCCAAATGAGTGGAGGAGAAGCATTTTAGTTCCAATCTTCAAGAATAAAGGAGATATTCAAAATTGCGCAAACTGTAGAGGAATTAAGCTTATGAGTCATACAATGAAGCTTTGGGAGAGAGTTTGCGAGCACCGTTTGAGGAGGTTGACAAGTGTCTCTAGGAATCAATTTGGTTTTATGCCGGGAAGGTCAACCACTGAGGCAATTTTCTTGGTTAGGAAACTTATGGAGAGATATAGGGAGCAAAAGAAAGATCTCCACATGGTTTTTATTGACCTGGAGAAAGCTTATGACAGAGTACCGAGGAGAGTTATGTGGTGGGCGCTAGAAAGGAAGAGAGTGCCATCAAAGTATATTACCCTTATTAAGGATATGTACGAGGGGGTTGTGACTAGTGTTAGGGCATGCGATGGTGAGACCAGAGACTTTCCAATTAACATAGGGTTACATCAAGGTTCGGCTTTGAGCCCCTATATTTTTGCATTAGTGATGGATGAAATCACAAAAGATATAAAAAGGGAGATTCCCTGGTGTATGCTCTTTGCCGATGATGTTGTGCTGATTGATGAAAGTAGAATAGGGGTTAATCGACAACTGGAGTTGTGGAGGGAGACCTTGGAATCACAGGGTTTCAGGCTTAGCAGAACTAAAACAGAGTATATGAAGTGTGAGTTTAGCAGTGTCAGGTCAGATGACGGAGATGTTACCCTGGCCGGTGGAGTAGTACCCAAGAAGGAATCGTTTCGATACTTAGGATCTATGTTGCAGTTTGATGGAGAGATTGATAAGGATGTTAGTTTTAGAATTCAAGCAGGATGTGTGAAATGGCGACTAGCATCTGGCATTCTCTGTGATCGGAGATTCCTCAGAAGCTTAAAGGAAAGTTCTATAGGACAGCAATCAGACCTGCATTGTTATATGGTGCAGAATGTTGGCCTACTAAGAGGCAACACGTCCAGAAGATAAGTATAGCAGAGATGCGAATGCTGCGTTGGAGCTGTGGGCATACCAGACGAGATCGGATTAGAAATGAGGATATTCGGGAAAAACTTGGAGTTGCACCTATTGAAGAAAAGTTAGTCCAATACCGCTTGAGAAGGTTTGGAAATATCCAACATAGACCATATGATGCACCTGTACACGTTGGAATTCTAGGTCGCGCCGAAGGCCCAAAGAGAGGTAGAGGTCGACCTAAAATGACATGGGAGGAGATAATAAAGAGAGATTAAGTAACTGGAGTTTATCGGAAGAGCTGGTACTTGATAGGAGTGCATGGAAATTGGCAATCCATGTACCAGAACCATAGTGTTTTTTTTCCACGTTTACTGAACCTTTTTACTTTTTATTTACTATTTTAGATTTTATTTCACTTTTATTGAACATTTTTACTTCTTATTCTTATTATTATTTAAAAAAAAACCTTTATCGGACGACTTTTTATTTGATTGGTTATTTTAAACCCTTTATATATATATTATTATCATCATTATTAATTTTATTTTATTTTAATTTTGGGTTCCATATCTAGCCAACCCCAACTTGTTTGAGATATATGGCTTTGTTGTTGTTGTTGTATATTTACACAATATTTCAAATGTTATTTTTGGTGTTATATTTATTTTCTGCTTTTTCCCATGCGCATTAATTTTCTTCCGTTTTCAACATGCATTTAATTTTAATTTCAAATGCGTACCATTTCCAGAATTAATACGCGAATACTCTTTTTAAATTAGAACGTTACTTGACATCATTAAATATATATACACACTCACACACATATATGTATATGAATATACATATATACACACGCATGCACACATATATATAAATATACACTCACACTCGGATATATATATATGTGTGTCTGTATGTGTATATATATATACACACACACATATACATATACATATACATATACATATACATATACATATATGTATACACACATACACGCATGCATACATGTGTAATCTTTTATTTGTATATGTACATATACATATGCATCTTTTGTATTGGTCTTCTTAAAGTTTAAAAATATATCATCGATGGGAAAGGAATTCACAACTTCTAATCTAGGAAGTGCAAGTTCTATAACTCCACCTAACATAGTCTTTGTTCATAAAATTAGACCATTGGAAATTATTTATTTTATGTGTGTTTCTTTAAAATTTATAAAGTCAATATTTTCTAAATCATGACTCCAAAATTTTAAAATTATATATCAAACTGATTGTCTTGAAAAGATCTTCGCAGTGATTATAAATATGACATCCAGTTTGTCTCATATTAGAAATTAATTCTTATTTACTATTTTATTGTGCACGTTATTTTTTTAAATTCACATGCATGCATCAACATTTTTAATTTAATACTCTTTGTCAGCTTTTAATGTTATGCCTTTAACATTAATCTTTATTTATTTCTTTATAATGTTATTGCGAAAGTTTCCATTAATGTAACAACTTTTCTTTTTTACCACATCAAGTTGGCAATTAAACCAACTTTAACCATTCAAAACGAAAAATTATTATTGCTTATAGGGTTTGAAAAGAATCAGACATAGAATCAAATAATTCAATTTCTTACAACAGAATATTTTAATACAAAATACCAGAGTTGTACATAAATATTTACATAGTGGAAAAAATACAGATCTTTGAAATAAACAAAAATTTATAGTAAATTTTGAACTATTGCTCGCGCGTCTTCATGAATCTCTCTAACTTCGACAGTTGAAATCTGCATGCTATAACACTCGATCTGACCCGAGTGTTCCATGCAAAACACAAAACACTTGAGTCAGGATTAACTTTATTCAAGTAAATCAACTTCAATAAAACAATAAAATATAATAGTTAATTCCAATAAATTATTAAAACTTGTGTATAACTAACTCATGAGAAACTGCCAAAAACATATTTTAACAAAAACCGAAGCAACTAGGAACAGAATGATTGAAGGGCATCTTATATTATATATATATATATATATATATATTAGGTTCCATGCATAATTTCCAAAACAGGGTAGCATAAGTTATACAGCCTGTGACATAACCATGGCACGCAAGTAGTGGCCAAGAAGCCAGTTTCTAGGATTATTCAATATATACTTTTCTCTAATTAACTATAACGTAAAGTTTACCATATTTTTATAATTTAGCAAAATCAACGGGATTAGGAAATTCGAAGGTAACATAAGTGATAAAGACAACAAAAATAGGCTGCAACATCATAAGGTGACATGTGTGAATATCTAAAATGGTAGCATACATCAAAGGTGGGTTTCTTTAGAAAAAAGTATATACTTTAAGACAAATAGGGTGCACGAACAAGGGTGTACCCCTTTTAGTTTCCATTTAAATACAGGCAGACCAAAGTAGGTGGTGGCAGTGTATATATATGCCAAAATATCCAAGATGTTGGTTGCATACCTATGCCTTTTGATATTCAAACCGGTAGGCAAGGCAACATGGAAAGGGGTCAAGTGATGGCAAGCCAATATGTAGAAACATCATGTGGACGCTTCCATTTAAATGTAGGGCAGACCTAAAGGCAGGGCATGAAATAAAGTCAGCAAGAATTCATTCAAAATAGTGAAACAAATGTGAGCACTTATGTAGTATAAGGGGGTAATACGTGCTATATGTCTTGTTATGCAAAATATATCAACACAGCCTGATAAGACATTTTGAAACAAGGCTGTAGGGTGTCTTTAAACTATCAAGGATATAAGATAAAATGGATATGAACAAAATATTTGCAAGTAGGCCATACAACCACTTAATACCTAACACTTGAGATAAACCTTATTTAGGCAATAATCCTTGCTACATAATTAACTATCGTCATGGGTTCCTACGATTAATGATGTCTCAAATCAGTTGTACATATATCCGAATACTGGAAAGTGCAAACTTCTACTGGATAAAGCAACTGACCTCGCATCATTAAACTACTAAGTCCAATCATGATTATTAATTATATTAATTCTAGATTAACTAGAAATAAATAAGGAAAACCTATAACTTCCTAACCTATGTTGTTTATTTATTAATTCCCCCTTATTGGACTTGGTATTTACTACACCAGTCAATCCCTATAAATTTCCCTTTTTATTCCTTTTACTATTGTCAATTAGGTTACCTACCACTAATGACCCTGGAGGTCGTATTTCCTAAGGCATCAATTAATCTTTTTAATACCATTTATGACGCAAACAGTCATATTTTCCTAAGGCATTCGTTCTCCTATTAAATGTCATTTATAGTAGTCCCATTTTTAAATTCTAATCGAATTATTGTAACTCTCAAATATAGCTTCAAATTTAATTCAATTTAATTCCTATGTGAATGTATGTATATATATTTATGTATCAGTTTGCTATTTATTTATTCCCTATTTGGAGTTATAAATCTTTATTCCTAAATACCAATTTCTTTTATCGTAACCATTTATATAATGCAATAGTGTCATTTACGTAGATTTGGACGGATACGATTAATATGTGTATTTATATTTAAACATGAAGTTAACGTAGTTACTAATTTATATTTTTGTATTATTCATTAATTATGTTTCGGTCTATACTAGCGATCAAAACAACCCTTTTGTGTTTGATCTTGTTTTCAGATTCAAAATCTTATAAAAGGTTAATTACCATAATTATTGTAAATTTTGCCCAAATTATTAAAAAGGTCAGATTTGACATCATTTCAAATTACAAGGAAACAAGTTAATGTTTTATTAAGAATAGTTGTTGCAAACTACATAAAAAATACGTGAATTTGCACATATCTTCTTATTTGGTTTATTTATTTTCCTTGTAGATTTCTAATAAAGCCTTCTTAACAGAAAGAACAAAAAGGACAAAATTGCAGTAATCAAGTAAAACCACAAACAATACCAAACATAGTCGGATTATTAATTATTTTAACCAATACTGCATAATTACAATTCAACACCCAATTCTATAAACCTGAGACAAAACTACAAATCTAACAATGGTTTTTGGGACTAATTTCCAAATTCAAGGTGTCTGCAATAACTACAATAAACTTTAAAAACAATTGTAGGCTATATAGTGATATTTATTTACAAAGGATTACAAATCTATGTCCAATTTTTTAGCTTAATATTATAGATCTAATAAGACAAAAAATCTGGTAAACTTTTATGCATATAATTCTAGTTCAACACAAACGAATTATATAGATTTATTATAAACAATGTATATAATTTACCACTCACTTGAAATCTATCCAAATCCAATCTGACACAGCTTTTAGGCTTTAAATTCCCAAATCCTATAGATCTATAATTTATTTCCAATAAAGATTTACAAATAAATATTTAGATTTGTAGATCTGGAAAAAAAAATAGGAAAAGAAGAAGGAAAATCAATAATTAAGATTACCTAAGTGAAGAACAACTTCTTTTTCATAAATCTGAATTTGATCTCTCAAATCTCGTAAATCTGATTCATATATGTTTGTAATTTGTGTTCTGGAAGAGAATGGAGGATTGGAAATGGCAAAGCATCGCTGCTGCCTTCAGAAAATATGAATAAGAGAATGACGGTCTAGCCCTTTATTTTTCGATATAAAAATGACTATAGACTGTTAGATTTAATTTAATAAATATTTAAACATTAATAAGACAAAATATACCTAAAAAAAACCTAGTCGCTGCCTGCTTCCATCGACCAAGAGGTCGTTGGGGAGGTCGACCGTAGTAGGCGTGGGAGGAAATGAATTTATTACCATATATTAATTTGTGGAAATTAGAAAAGCATCCCTATTTTCAAACTTAATTCGGTGCTGGTCCTTCTTTAACTTTGCATGTAAAGTGGGTCCTTATTTCCTGTATCAATGTGTATTTTTGACTTACTTGAAAATTTGAAAGAATATAGTCAGGATTTTGATTAGGAATGGTGGAGAAGAAAAGAGGTGAAGATGCGATAAAACAATGAATAAAATTTTGAATTTAGAACTCCTTATTTATAGAAGAGAAGAGAAATTTCCATTTGGAAAGGGTAGGACAAAAAGACACTTCAATTCAAATTTGAAATTTAAAAAAAAAAAAATAGGCTAGTATGTCAACATACTATGTTTGGTCATATCGTGTAACGACCCGGATTTTTGGCCGTTGAATTCTGAATATTTAAATTTGTTTTAAAAATTTTAATTGAATTACATATAGGAATTTATTAATTAAAAACGAAGTTTGAACGTAAATTTATAATATAATTATAAAACGAGCTCGAAATCGCACGGCAGTTCGTAATATAGAGTTTTGAACTTCAACTGAGGATACAGGATCCGATATAAGTCGGATTTCTGTGAAACAAGACACGTTGGAACCGTATTGATTATAATTTTCATATGAAAGAGAAAAATCTAGATTTCGTGTTATAATTTGTTAGTTATGGTCAAATCAAATTTTGAAATAGTCGCTGTGGAAAATCGTTATTTAAATTATACGTGTTAAAATAGCCGTTTTGCAAACGGACTCAGATTTCGACGAAATCAGTTTCATTGGGACCGTAGCGTTAAATTATTGTACGGTGGTGAGTGGCGTGGAAAACCGATGTCGTATGTAACCACGGTAGCCGTAAACGCTCGTTCAGTGCAATTAAATTAATTCAACTGAATAAAGGGATATTAGAGTGTAACTTGAACAGACGATCGAATCAGGCCACGAAACCAGTTTCGTTGAGTTCGTATCGTCGATTTTAGTCAGGGTAGATATATAGTTTGTTATTTTTAGAGATCGGCAAATTTGGTGTTCAGAAGGGCAGTGCGGTACGTGCCAAAAACAGTCTACCGGGGCAACAGTCTCAGAATGCGACGAAACTAGTGCCGTTGGGTTCGTATCGAAAAGTTATTGTCGGTATTCGCAGTTTCAAGTTGATTTAATTTATCTGGTGATCGTGAAAAATTTAAACGCGTGTTCATTTCTGGTTTTATAAAGGAAATTTTTTTCAAACGATGTCGGAATTCAACGAAACTTGTCCTATTGGGTTCAGAATCCCTTTTTACACCAAGACTAGCTTTTTTATCAGTAAACAGAAGCCACTTTTATTTTCAAGTACCGTAACAAGGGAAAAGAAAGAAAAGAGAACTGTGTTGATATGTGGGATACTTCATCTCCAAGTCTCGTAGAGTACCGTCCTATAGGCAGACTCATCTTTTTCTCACCCCTAAATCTTCGTTCTTAAGGAATAGCTGTCACCCTAACCTATTCTGTCAAAGATCAGCAGACATGAATGAAGGTGCAAGCAGACCTATTTGTGTTTTCTTTGCCTACCCTAACAAGGTACCATCCATACACAGAAATGAAATTTCAAATCATATCCTACTAGTAGCCGGTGACAATTCACAGCTATGTGAAATTAATTCATACGGACCCTTAAACAGTCACCTATCCTACAACTACCGGCCGACCCTAAGTGGTACTGCATTACTTGGCACCCACGCTGTGAACATAATATATATACATTGGAAGTCTTCATTCATTTGTCTAGCTTCAGCAAAGCTCGAAAACTTGTTAGTGACGATCTGTAAATAAAATAAAAATCAAGAAAAGTATATCGTTGGAGTCAGCATACACTTCACATGCATACCCATTTCCTTGGGTTCGGAAGTGATTTTTGTCGCATCATCTATATTCAGCGACTACAGGGTTCAGTTCGTTTGGGGTTGCGTGGCGAACTTCGAGGTGAAGGTGTTGAGCTTGTCGCGGGGTTCATGAGGATGAGAAGCTCGGGCTCTCGGTAGCGTATGCTAGATCTGAAATTCATTCGCAAAGGAGGCGGAACCGTGGGCGGGGTGGATCTGAGGACTCGGGCGCTCAGTCGATGGAGACTGTCTTGGTGGTGGGCTGACGATCTCCGACGAGGTGATGCAGAGTGGAGGAGGGGTGAGCTAAGGGTTCCCATTGCGATGGTCTGTTGAAAACGAAGATGCTGGTGGAGGAATCAAAAGCAAGTGGGGACCCGCAGGTTGTGAATGACGGGGTTGGTCAGGAGGGGATTTTAACGAGGTGGATGGGGATGTTTTTGTTTGTTGAATGAGAATCTAGGAGATGACGGTGAAGGATTGGAAATAGGTTTCATATTGTGTGAAATAAAGAAGAACTAAGGGTGTGGCTCATTGGGATGAACGTGGCTAGTGACTTCGGGTTCTGAAGCAAAGCCGTGACACAAAAGTGCCACCAAGCAAGGACATCCATGAAATTACTCCTGATACTATGAGTATATGTCGCAGCAAAAAGATATGGCTACACTTTCCAAAACATCGAAAAGCTCGACAAACTATTGCAAAGGAGGATTTAAAAGTGGAAGACGTATTAAGCGATTAATGACAGATTACGTTAATTAAGCGAGGAAGTGGACGGCGACCATGTTAGAATCATAGCGACGAGTTCTTCGTCGTGGAACTGATATGGCGAAAGACAGAGATGACGGAATCTCGTGATAAAAATCAAACGGCCGTTTGATTTTTAACGAAACCAATGCGGAACCGTCAACTGCGAACAAGGTGAGTAAACTCACTAACTCCCTCACGTTTATATTTTTATATATAAACGAGTTTTAAATTATTTTATAATGTGAAATGGTTGCTTGGTTGAATAGTTGATAATTTGGTTGATATAATCACATCGTTGATTGATTTTTTTCATTAATGCGATATTTTTGATGTTACTAACATCTGTGGATGCAGGGAAACAGGTTGGAGGGATCCAACTGGATCCCTCAACATTTTATTTACTGGTTTATTTGATGGTGATATATGTTATGCTACATTATCCATGGTTGAATTTGTGTGTTTAATTTACCCTGGCCTTTGGAACCTGGTATTTAGATACCGTAAAATATCATCGAATGTGAAAAAGGAAATTAGAATCTAAAAGCAGAGTTTATTTCCAAATTAGAAATAATTTCTTTTTCATTGAGTTGCAAATGGAAACCTATTCCATTGGGTAAACCAAGAAAATGTTATAAATAAAGATATAAATTAAGTGGATCATTAACCATTGGATAAATTAAAAGGTGAGTTCAAATATGAATGTATATTTGAAAGTGAGTATCGGTTTTGAAACCAATATTTGGAAATGGATCCGAATTTAGCAAATTACAGAGGAAAGTTTAAAGAAAGATTTTCAAATGCTTAAAGTAAAAGAATAATAGTTTAAAACAAGGAAATATTTTGCAAATAAAATGTATATAAAAAGGGGATTTATAGAAATCGAATTAAGTGGGTAGAAGAATGTATAGTTTATAAATATGTTTAAAGGAGAACTTGAATTGTTTAAAATAAACAGAGTTTATAAATGAACAACGGAAGCGTGTGTGCCGCACACGGTATTTTATTCAAAGCAGCAATCATAACGTTGTTGTTATAAGAAATGCTTTTTAAAATTTTAAACAGCGATTATAACGCTGTCTTTGTAAGGAATGCTTTTATAAAACTAAACAGTGATTTTAGCGTTGTTGTTATAATAGATGTTGTAAATCTATACAGCAAATTTTAGACGCTGTTGTTATAATAAATGCCTTGGTAAATCTAAATAGCAATTTTAACGCTGCCGTTATAATAACTGTTTTAATAGCAATCTTAATGCTATGGTTATGATAAGTGTTCTATAATGCTAGACAGCGGTTTTAACGCTGTTGTTGAAAACAATGTTTTATAAATAAAACATTTGAAGATCGCGATTATAACGCTACCGTTATAATCAATATTTTTATAAAGAAGGTGTGTTCGTAGATCAAATCCGAGAGTCGCGTAAGCAATGTTTGGTTTAAAGTTGTGAGCTCTGACTATTTCAAAGTTAAGAATATCGTTCAGTTAAGGTCTGAGAGGTAATTATACCCCAACTTGACTGACTGCATTATTGACGGAGAAATGGTTAAGGCTCGATAGCAAGGGTTGGTTAGTGATATCGTTAGTTAACGAATGATTTATGATTTGAGTATAATAACGATGTTTATAACATCAGTTTAATTCAAAGGATTTAGAAATGTTTTCTAACCGGAATAAGGGATATTTTCTCAATAAAGGAATTATAATATTGGAAATGTTTCCCGATAATCAAGAGAGAAAATAGGACTTTGATAGAACGCGAAAGATGGGAAATGGGATTTTGAAATGATAATGAAATAAAGAACTAATATAAAAAGGGCCCAGTGTTGTTTGATGCTTGATTGATATAATTTCCATTTGGAAATAGGACCATTGATTGTATGGATGTTTCTTTGATAGTTAAATCACCGACTATCAAAGTTTTATTTTTATATACCTCCGTTGTCAATATGGAGAGACCGGGATCAGATTTGATATCTGAAAACCACTCCGTATTGGCATAAGCGTTATGAAGCAACTTATGCTGAAGAAAATTGAAGACGGAGTTATGCAAGGGCTATCCTGTTTACGGGATAGTGCTTTCGGTTTGTCCAGACCCAGGACAACTTGTATGGACGAGTGTCTGACAGAGTATTTCCAAAGGTGGTTACGTACGTTGATTCCTTCAAACGTACGAAGTTGGTGGCATAGAAGGGAAACTTCTTTAGCCTAACAATATGAGTATTTTTGTGGGAATCAATTAGTGATTTCCGATGGATCTGACGATGTGGCATTCAAAGTGAATGATGGCCAGATGTCCTGGAAGGTAATTCAAACCTCAAGCCTCATCAACCCGGAGTTAGACAAAAATCGGGCAGGCAGCATGGCTAAGTGGGTCGCACCCATTAGGATGTATAACCACCTATCTGGAGAAATTCCTTTTGTTCTTAAATCTATCGATGCTGTCCCTTATCGGGAGGCGGTTGCTGATCCCAACCGTCGGTGGTATACATTCGATACACTCAAGCGAAATGAGTGGTCGGTCATGTGTGGGCCGGGTTGCGAGATGTTCTTGTTGAACCCAGTGTATTTGCCTCTAGAGATACACGTTCGGAAGGTGGTCCCATACCTTGTCAAGTTGGAATCCAATCTCCAATAAGTGCCTGCGAGTTTGATTGTATATTATATATGTAGAGCGTGAGATGCAAGCGTTCTACTAGATTTTAATTACTTGTGATTAGACATTATTATAATATCAGATAATATATGATTTCCAAAGTGTTTTGGGTTATCGTAAGGTAAAAACCATCCGTGTTTATGTGTGGATCGGTCTTACGATTATCATTTCTTTTGAAAGGATTTTTGAAAGTTAAACCAATGGTTGGAGTTTACTCATACCAGTCCCATGACTGACCCAGAGTTTATTTTGTTTGTTTTCCCTAAACTCTTGGGTGCCCAAATTTGTACGGGCAGTCAAGTAGTCGGGATTTTTCAGATTCACTTGGAGGAGCTTGAAGCAGGAGGCTTCACCAGTTAGCTATAGACTAACATATTTTCCGCTGTGTACTATGTTGTATCTGGAAACAGGTGTTATAACTGTTCCAGGGATAATCGTTGTGCTCTGATAATGGTATGTATATACAAATACTGATTTGTGCTTCAAAGTTATATTATCTAATATATTTTATTCGTTCCGCTGTGAGTTTGTGATCTTCGTTTTCTCCTAATCTAATATTTCTTTCTTTCTATTTCTCATCCTCTAACTTCTTTCTAATAATGATTCGTATTTCTGTGCAATTTGAGTTGGACGTGTGATGTTATCAGTCTACTCAAAGAGTACGGAAATTTGGGTCGTTTCAGTTGGTATCAGAGCTTAAGGTTAAGTGATTACCTTGGCTCTGTGGCGTAACTCAATAGAGATGGGGTTAGTAATACCCTAGATTGAGTTTGAGTGTGTATATATATGAGCGCGTATTTGTAGATTTGATATAAAATTGTTTTATATTGTGTTGCCGGTTTGTTGAGTGGTTTATGAATTCTGGTCGATACAAGAAGTACAACCGTATCGATAGGTGTTTCTAAACTCTCGAACAGAACAAATCGACTCAGTATTGTTTTAAGGTGGGTAAGTGATATAATTTGCCCAAAAGTTATTTTGATATAAAGGGATAATTTTCTGAAATTATCGAATGTGTTGATTGTTATTACAATCAAAGGAAATTATAAAATATTGAAATGGTTGTATAAAACCAAATTGAATTTGTATAAGAATAGGATATACAAATAAGCTGAACTGAAATTTAATTCAAACCATAATTTGAATTTAAATCCCGGAAGTTTTGAAATATTCCTTGAAGTATTTTAAAGGTAATATGGCATTAGTTTGAAGAGATTTTTGAATAAGAATGGTTTAAATGGATTTTTAAAGGGATTAAGCACTGAAATCACTTCAGTGGTGAGAAAATAGTACTGATAATGGGTCGCGACATTATCGGTATTCATTTTCGAGTTTCTGAGTGACGAATTGCTACCATAGTAATTTGGGAATGAAAAATTTGTTTGTAAAGGACAAGTTGTTTTAGAAATTCAAATGTTTTGAATTGATTTGGTTATAAATATATATGATTTCAAAATAATTTGAAATAAAACCCGGAAATTTGAATTCTGAAATTGGTTAACTTGTAAAAGTTGAATAGATTGAAATGGGTCAAAAGGTATCAAGGGAATTGAAATTTAACTTAAGTTAAATGAAATCAAACTGGATTAGGGATAATCCAATTTGAAATTTAACAAAGAGAAATGTTGAGATTCGAATTATTAATATGAACTCGACTTATGAATAAGAAAGTTGAATATATTGGATGTTGTTGAATGGGATTGAATTGATTCAAGGATAATAAGTGAATTGATTTAAATAGAAATCAGATTTGAATTGATAGAATGGAAGCGACTAATCAGAAGTTGATTAGAGATCTGACAACTGGAAGTTGTATTGATTTGAAACTGGTGGGAAATCGATATGTGTATGTTGAGCAGGTATGGAATGGAAGAAAGTGCAAGAGATAGAATTATGCCCGACAAAAAGGTACATGTTTACAATATTGTTTGGGTTGATGATTTTATGAGCCTATGAGGCAAGCCACTTGGCTTTTTGATTTTCTTTTGGATTGGAGAAGGCCTAGAAAGGCGAGTTGTGGTTGTACCGATTGAGCCGTGCAGAGGAGATGCTGCCGAAATTTTTCAGAATTTAAAGTGTTAGAAAATTTTCAGAATTTTTTCGTTAGTAAGAATAAATGAATATTTTAATTGAAATAAATTGGTCCAGTTAAACTGGAGTTGAGAAGTGGGAAAAACAAAAAGGAATTTTAAACCTAGTTAATAGGATACGTGGCATTTTCCCTACTTAGCAATTTCGAGGACGAAATTATTTTAAGGGGGAAGGAATGTAACGACCCGGATTTTTGGCCGTTGAATTTTGAATATTTAAATTTGTTTTAAAAATTTTAATTGAATTACATATAGGAATTTATTAATTAAAAACGAAGTTTGAACGTAAATTTATAATATAATTATAAAACGAGCTCGAAATCGCACGGCAGTTCGTAATATAGAGTTTTGAACTTCAACTGAGGATACAGGATCCGATATAAGTCGGATTTCTGTGAAACAAGACACGTTGGAACCGTATTGATTATAATTTTCATATGAAAGAGAAAAATCTAGATTTCGTGTTATAATTTGTTAGTTATGGTCAAATCAAATTTTGAAATAGTCGCTGTGGAAAATCGTTATTTAAATTATACGTGTTAAAATAGCCGTTTTGCAAACGGACTCAGATTTCGACGAAATCAGTTTCATTGGGACCGTAGAGTTAAATTATTGTACGGTGGTGAGTGGCATGGAAAACCGATGTCGTATGTAACCACGGTAGTCGTAAACGCTCGTTCAGTGCAATTAAATTAATTCAACTGAATAAAGGGATATTAGAGTGTAACTTGAACAGACGATCGAATCAGGCCACGAAACCAGTTTCGTTGAGTTCGTATCGTCGATTTTAGTCAGGGTAGATATATAGTTTGTTATTTTTAGAGATCGGCAAATTTGGTGTTCAGAAGGGCAGTGCGGTACGCGCCAAAAACAGTCTACCGGGGCAACAGTCTTAGAATGCGACGAAACTAGTGCCGTTGGGTTCGTATCGAAAAGTTATTGTCGGTATTCGCAGTTTCAAGTTGATTTAATTTATCTGGTGATCGTGAAAAATTTAAACGCGTGTTCATTTCTGGTTTTATAAAGGAAATTTTTTTCAAACGATGTCGAAATTCGACGAAACTTGTCCCATTGGGTTCAGAATCCCTTTTTACACCAAGACTAGCTTTTTTATCAGTAAACAGAAGCCACTTTTATTTTCAAGTACCGTAACAAGGGAAAAGAAAGAAAAGAGAACTGTGTTGATATGTGGGATACTTCATCTCCAAGTCTCGTAGAGTACCATCCTATAGGCAGACTCATCTTTTTCTCACCCCTAAATCTTCATTCTTAAGGAATAGCTGTCACCCTAACCTATTCTGTCAAAGATCAGCAGACATGAATGAAGGTGCAAGCAGACCTATTTGTGTTTTCTTTGCCTACCCTAACAAGGTACCATCCATACACAGAAATTAAATTTCAAATCATATCCTACTAGTAGCCGGTGACAATTCACAGCTATGTGAAATTAATTCATACGGACCCTTAAACAGTCACCTATCCTACAACTACCGGCCGACCCTAAGTGGTACTGCATTACTTGGCACCCACGCTGTGAACATAATATATATACATTGGAAGTCTTCATTCATTTGTCTAGCTTCAGCAAAGCTCGAAAACTTGTTAGTGACGATCTGTAAATAAAATAAAAATCACGAAAAGTATATCGTTGGAGTCAGCATACACTTCACATGCATACCCATTTCCTTGGGTTCGGAAGTGATTTTTGTCGCATCATCTATATTCAGCGACTACAGGGTTCAGTTCGTTTGGGGTTGCATGGCGAACTTCGAGGTGAAGGTGTTGAGCTTGTCGCGGGGTTCAGGAGGATGAGAAGCTCGGGCTCTCGGTAGCGTATGCTAGATCTGAAATTCATTCGCAAAGGAGGCGGAACCGTGGGCGGGGTGGATCTGAGGACTCGGGCGCTCAGTCGATGGAGACTGTCTTGGTGGTGGGCTGACGATCTCCGACGAGGTGATGCAGAGTGGAGGAGGGGTGAGCTAAGGGTTCCCATTGCGATGGTCTGTTGAAAACGAAGATGCTGGTGGAGGAATCAAAAGCAAGTGGGGACCCGCAGGTTGTGAATGACGGGGTTGGTCAGGAGGGGATTTTAACGAGGTGGATGGGGATGTTTTTGTTTGTTGAATGAGAATCTAGGAGATGACGGTGAAGGATTGGAAATAGGTTTCATACTGTGTGAAATAAAGAAGAACTAAGGGTGTGGCTCATTGGGATGAACGTGGCTAGTGACTTCGGGTTCTGAAGCAAAGCCGTGACACAAAAGTGCCACCAAGCAAGGATATCCATGAAATTACTCCTGATACTATGAGTATATGTCGCAGCAAAAAGATATGGCTACACTTTCCAAAACATCGAAAAGCTCGACAAACTATTGCAAAGGAGGATTTAAAAGTGGAAGACGTATTAAACGATTAATGACAGATTACGTTAATTAAGCGAGGAAGTGGACGGCGACCATGTTAGAATCATAGCGACGAGTTCTTCGTCGTGGAACTGATATGGCGAAAGACAGAGATGACGGAATCTCGTGATAAAAATCAAACGGCTGTTTGATTTTTAACGAAACCAATGCGGAACCGTCAACTGCGAACAAGGTGAGTAAACTCACTAACTCCCTCTCGTTTATTTTTTATATATAAACGAGTTTTAAATTATTTTATAATGTGAAATGGTTGCTTGTTTGAATAGTTGATAATTTGGTTGATATAATCACATCGTTGATTGATTTTTTTCATTAATGCGATATTTTTGATGTTACTAACATCTGTGGATGCAGGGAAACAGGTTGGAGGGATCCAACTGGATCCCTCAACATTTTATTTACTGTTTTATTTGATGGTGATATATGTTATGCTACATTATCCATGGTTGAATTTGTGTGTTTAATTTACCCTGGCCTTAGGAACCTGGTATTTAGATACCGTAAAATATCATCGAATGTGAAAAAGGAAATTAGAATCTAAAAGCAGAGTTTATTTCCAAATTAGAAATAATTTATTTTTCATTGAGTTGCAAATGGAAACCTATTCCATTGGGTAAACCAAGAAAATGTTATAAATAAAGATATAAATTAAGTGGATCATTAACCATTGGATAAATTAAAAGGTGAGTTCAAATATGAATGTATATTTGAAAGTGAGTATCGGTTTTGAAACCAATATTTGGAAATGGATCCGAATTTAGCAAATTACAGAGGAAAGTTTAAAGAAAGATTTTCAAATGCTTAAAGTAAAAGAATAATAGTTTAAAACAAGGAAATATTTTGCAAATAAAATGTATATAAAAAGGGGATTTATAGAAATCGAATTAAGTGGGTAGAAGAATGTATAGTTTATAAATATGTTTAAAGGAGAACTTGAATTGTTTAAAATAAACAGAGTTTATAAATGAACAACGGAAGCGTGTGCGTCGCACACGGTATTTTATTCAAAGCAGCAATCATAACGTTGTTGTTATAAGAAATGCTTTTTAAAATTTTAAACAGCGATTATAACGCTGTCTTTGTAAGGAATGCTTTTATAAAACTAAACAGTGATTTTAGCGCTGTTGTTATAATAGATGTTGTAAATCTATACAGCAAATTTTAGACGCTGTTGTTATAATAAATGCCTTGGTAAATCTAAATAGCAATTTTAACGCTGCCGTTATAATAACTGTTTTAATAGCAATCTTAATGCTATGGTTATGATAAGTGTTCTATAATGCTAGACAGCGGTTTTAACGTTGTTGTTGAAAACAATGTTTTATAAATAAAACATTTGAAGATCGCGATTATAACGCTACCGTTATAATCAATATTTTTATAAAGAAGGTGTGTTCGTAGATCAAATCCGAGAGTCGCGTAAGCAATGTTTGGTTTAAAGTTGTGAGCTCTGACTATTTCAAAGTTAAGAATATCGTTCAGTTAAGGTTTGAGAGGTAATTATACCCCAACTTGACTGACTGCATTATTGACGGAGAAATGGTTAAGGCTCGATAGCAAGGGTTGGTTAGTGATATCATTAGTTAACGAATGATTTATGATTTGAGTATAATAACGATGTTTATAACATCAGTTTAATTCAAAGGATTTAGAAATGTTTTCTAACCAGAATAAGGGATATTTTCTCAATAAAGGAATTATAATATTGGAAATGTTTCCCAATAATCAAGAGAGAAAATAGGACTTTGATAGAACGCGAAAGATGGGAAATGGGATTTTGAAATGATAATGAAATAAAGAACTAATATAAAAAGGGCCCAGTGTTGTTTGATGCTTGATTGATAGAATTTCCATTTGGAAATAGGACCGTTGATTGTATGGATGTTTCTTTGATAGTTAAATCACCGACTATCAAAGTTTTATTTTTATATAACTCCGTTGTCAATATGGAGAGACCGGGATCAGATTTGATATCTGAAAACCACTCCGTATTGGCATAAGCGTTATGAAGCAACTTATGCTGAAGAAAATTGAAGACGGAGTTATGCAAGCGCTATCCTGTTTACGGGATAGTGCTTTCGGTTTGTCCAGACCCAGGACAACTTGTATGGACGAGTGTCTGACAGAGTATTTCCAAAGGGGGTTACGTACGTTGATTCCTTCAAACGTACGAAGTTGGTGGCATAGAAGGGAAACTTCTTTAGCCTAACAATCTGAGTATTTTTGTGGGAATCAATTAGTGATTTCCGATGGATCTGACGATGTGGCATTCAAAGTGAATGATGGCCAGATGTCCTGGAAGGTAATTCAAACCTCAAGCCTCATCAACCCGGAGTTAGACAAAAATCGGGCAGGCAGCATGGCTAAGTGGGTCGCACCCATTAGGATGTATAACCACCTATCTGGAGAAATTCCTTTTGTTCTTAAATCTATCGATGCTGTCCCTTATCGGGAGGCGGTTGCTGATCCCAACCGTCGGTGGTATACATTCGATACACTCAAGTGAAATGAGTGGTCGGTCATGAGTGGGCCGGGTTGCAAGATGTTCTTGTTGAACCCAGTGTATTTGCCTCTAGAGATACACGTTCGGAAGGTGGTCCCATACCTTGTCAAGTTGGAATCCAATCTCCAATAAGTGCCTGCGAGTTTGATTGTATATTATATATGTAGAGCGTGAGATGCAAGCGTTCTACTAGATTTTAATTACTTGTGATTAGACATTATTATAATATCAGATAATATATGATTTCCAAAGTGTTTTGGGTTATCGTAAGGTAAAAACCATCCGTGTTTATGTGTGGATCGGTCTTACGATTATCATTTCTTTTGAAAGGATTTTTGAAAGTTAAACCAATGGTTGGAGTTTACTCATACCAGTCCCATGACTGACCCAGAGTTTATTTTGTTTGTTTTCCCTAAACTCTTGGGTGCCCAAATTTGTACGGGCAGTCAAGTAGTCGGGATTTTTCAGATTCACTTGGAGGAGCTTGAAGTAGGAGGCTTCACCAGTTAGCTATAGACTATCATATTTTCCGCTGTGTACTATGTTGTATCTGGAAGCAGGTGTTATAACTGTTCCAGGGATAATCGTTGTGCTCTGATAATGGTATGTATATACAAATACTGATTTGTGCTTCAAAGTTATATTATCTAATATATTTTATTCGTTCCGCTGTGAGTTTATGATCTTCGTTTTCTCCTATTCTAATATTTCTTTCTTTCTATTTCTCATCCTCTAACTTCTTTCTAATAATGATTCGTATTTCTGTGCAATTTGAGTTGGACGTGTGATGTTATCAGTCTACTCAAAGAGTACGGAAATTTGGGTCGTTTCAGTTGGTATCAGAGCTTAAGGTTAAGTGATTACCTTGGCTCTGTGGCGTAACTCAATAGAGATGGGGTTAGTAATACCCTAGATTGAGTTTGAGTGTGTATATATATGAGCGCGTATTTGTAGATTTGATATAAAATTGTTTTATATTGTGTTGGCTGGTTTGTTGAGTGGTTTATGAATTCTGGTCGATACAGGAAGTACAACCGTATCGATAGGTGTTTCTAAACTCTCGAACAGAACAAATCGACTCAGTATTGTTTTAAGGTGGGTAAGTGATATAATTTGCCCAAAAGTTATTTTGATATAAAGGGATAATTTTCTGAAATTATCGAATGTGTTGATTGTTATTACAATCAAAGGAAATTATAAAATATTGAAATGGTTGTATAAAACCAAATTGAATTTGTATAAGAATAGGATATACAAATAAGCTGAACTGAAATTTAATTCAAACCATAATTTGAATTTAAATCCCGGAAGTTTTGAAATATTCCTTGAAGTATTTTAAAGGTAATATGGCATTAGTTTGAAGAGATTTTTGAATAAGAATGGTTTAAATGGATTTTTAAAGGGATTAAGCACTGAAATCACTTCAGTGGTGAGAAAATAGTACTGATAATGGGTCGCGACATTATCGGTATTCATTTTCGAGTTTCTGAGTGATGAATTACTACCATAGTAATTTGGGAATGAAAAATTTGTTTGTAAAGGACAAGTTGTTTTAGAAATTCAAATGTTTTGAATTGATTTGATTATAAATATATATGATTTCAAAATAATTTGAAATAAAACCCGGGAATTTGAATTCTGAAATTGGTTAACTTGTAAAAGTTGAATAGATTGAAATGGGTCAAAAGGTATCAAGGGAATTGAAATATAACTTAAGTTAAATGAAATCAAACTGGATTAGGGATAATCCAATTTGAAATTTAACAAAGAGAAATGTTGAGATTCGAATTATTAATATGAACTCGACTTATGAATAAGAAAGTTGAATATATTGGATGTTGTTGAATGGGATTGAATTGGATTCAAGGATAATAAGTGAATTGATTTAAATAGAAATCAGATTTGAATTGATAGAATGGAAGCGACTAATCAGAAGTTGATTAGAGATCTGACAACTGGAAGTTGTATTGATTTGAAACTGGTGGGAAATCGATATGTGTATGTTGAGCAGGTATGGAATGGAAGAAAGTGCAAGAGATAGAATTATGCCCGACAAAAAGGTACATGTTTACAATATTGTTTGGGTTGATGATTTTATGAGCCTATGAGGCAAGCCACTTGGCTTTTTGATTTTCTTTTGGATTGGAGAAGGCCTAGAAAGGCGAGTTGTGGTTGTACCGATTGAGCCGTGCAGAGGAGATGCTACCGAAATTTTTCAGAATTTAAAGTGTTAGAAAATTTTCAGAATTTTTTCGTTAGTAAGAATAAATGAATATTTTAATTGAAATAAATTGGTCCAGTTAAACTGGAGTTAAGAAGTGGGAAAAACAAAAAGGAATTTTAAACCTAGTTAATAGGATACGTGGCATTTTCCCTACTTAGCAATTTCGAGGACGAAATTATTTTAAGGGGGAAGGAATGTAACGACCCGGATTTTTGGCCGTTGAATTCTGAATATTTAAATTTGTTTTAAAAATTTTAATTGAATTACATATAGGAATTTATTAATTAAAAACGAAGTTTGAACGTAAATTTATAATATAATTATAAAACGAGCTCGAAATCGCACGGCAGTTCGTAATATAGAGTTTTGAACTTCAACTGAGGATACAGGATCCGATATAAGTCGGATTTCTGTGAAACAAGACACGTTGGAACCGTATTGATTATAATTTTCATATGAAAGAGAAAAATCTAGATTTCGTGTTATAATTTGTTAGTTATGGTCAAATCAAATTTTGAAATAGTCGCTGTGGAAAATCGTTATTTAAATTATACGTGTTAAAATAGCCGTTTTGCAAACGGACTCAGATTTCGACGAAATCAGTTTCATTGGGACCGTAGAGTTAAATTATTGTACGGTGGTGAGTGGCGTGGAAAACCGATGTCGTATGTAACCACGGTAGCCGTAAACGCTCGTTCAATGCAATTAAATTAATTCAACTGAATAAAGGGATATTAGAGTGTAACTTGAACAGACGATCGAATCAAGCCACGAAACCAGTTTCGTTGAGTTTGTATCGTCGATTTTAGTCAGGGTAGATATATAGTTTGTTATTTTTAGAGATCGGCAAATTTGGTGTTCAGAAGGGCAGTGCGATACGCGCCAAAAACAGTCTACCGGGGCAACAGTCTCAGAATGCGACGAAACTAGTGCCGTTGGGTTCGTATCGAAAAGTTATTGTCGGTATTCGCAGTTTCAAGTTGATTTAATTTATCTGGTGATCGTGAAAAATTTAAACGCGTGTTCATTTCTGGTTTTATAAAGGAAATTTTTTAAAAACGATGTCGGAATTCGACGAAACTTGTCCCATTGGGTTCAGAATCCCTTTTTACACCAAGACTAGCTTTTTTATCAGTAAACAGAAGCCACTTTTATTTTCAAGTACCGTAACAAGGGAAAAGAAAGAAAAGAGAACTGTGTTGATATGTGGGATACTTCATCTCCAAGTCTCGTAGAGTACCATCCTATAGGCAGACTCATCTTTTTCTCACCCCTAAATCTTCATTCTTAAGGAATAGCTGTCACCCTAACCTATTCTGTCAAAGATCAGCAGACATGAATGAAGGTGCAAGCAGACCTATTTGTGTTTTCTTTGCCTACCCTAACAAGGTACCATCCATACACAGAAATGAAATTTCAAATCATATCCTACTAGTAGCCGGTGACAATTCACAGCTATGTGAAATTAATTCATACGGACCCTTAAACAGTCACCTATCCTACAACTACCGGCCGACCCTAAGTGGTACTGCATTACTTGGCACCCACGCTGTGAACATAATATATATACATTGGAAGTCTTCATTTATTTGTCTAGCTTCAGCAAAGCTCGAAAACTTGTTAGTGACGATCTGTAAATAAAATAAAAATCACGAAAAGTATATCGTTGGAGTCAGCATACACTTCACATGCATACCCATTTCCTTGGGTTCGGAAGTGATTTTTGTCGCATCATCTATATTCAACGACTATAGGGTTCAGTTCGTTTGGGGTTGCGTGGCGAACTTCGAGGTGAAGGTGTTGAGCTTGTCGCGGGGTTCAGGAGGATGAGAAGCTCGGGCTCTCGGTAGCGTATGCTAGATCTGAAATTCATTCGCAAAGGAGGCGGAACCGTGGGCGGGGTGGATCTGAGGACTCGGGCGCTCAGTCGATGGAGACTGTCTTGGTGGTGGGCTGACGATCTCCGATGAGGTGATGCAGAGTGGAGGAGGGGTGAGCTAAGGGTTCCCATTGCGATGGTCTGTTGAAAACGAAGATGCTGGTGGAGGAATCAAAAGCAAGTGGGGACCCGCAGGTTGTGAATGACGGGGTTGGTCAGGAGGGGATTTTAACGAGGTGGATGGGGATGTTTTTGTTTGTTGAATGAGAATCTAGGAGATGACGGTGAAGGATTGGAAATAGGTTTCATACTGTGTGAAATAAAGAAGAACTAAGGGTGTGGCTCATTGGGATGAACGTGGCTAGTGACTTCGGGTTCTGAAGCAAAGCCGTGACACAAAAGTGCCACCAAGCAAGGATATCCATGAAATTACTCCTGATACTATGAGTATATGTCGCAGCAAAAAGATATGGCTACACTTTCCAAAACATCGAAAAGCTCGACAAACTATTGCAAAGGAGGATTTAAAAGTGGAAGACGTATTAAGCGATTAATGACAGATTACGTTAATTAAGCGAGGAAGTGGACGGCGACCATGTTAGAATCATAGCGACGAGTTCTTCGTCGTGGAACTGATATGGCGAAAGACAGAGATGACGGAATCTCGTGATAAAAATCAAACGGCTGTTTGATTTTTAACGAAACCAATGCGGAACCGTCAACTGCGAACAAGGTGAGTAAACTCACTAACTCCCTCTCGTTTATATTTTTATATATAAACGAGTTTTAAATTATTTTATAATGTGAAATGGTTTCTTGTTTGAATAGTTGATAATTTGGTTGATATAATCACATCGTTGATTGATTTTTTTCATTAATGCGATATTTTTGATGTTACTAACATCTGTGGATGCAGGGAAACAGGTTGGAGGGATCCAACTGGATCCCTCAACATTTTATTTACTGTTTTATTTGATGGTGATATATGTTATGCTACATTATCCATGGTTGAATTTGTGTGTTTAATTTACCCTGGCCTTAGGAACCTGGTATTTAGATACCGTAAAATATCATCGAATGTGAAAAAGGAAATTAGAATCTAAAAGCAGAGTTTATTTCCAAATTAGAAATAATTTCTTTTTCATTGAGTTGCAAATGGAAACCTATTCCATTGGGTAAACCAAGAAAATGTTATAAATAAAGATATAATTTAAGTGGATCATTAACCATTGGATAAATTAAAAGGTGAGTTCAAATATGAATGTATATTTGAAAGTGAGTATCGGTTTTGAAACCAATATTAGGAAATGGATCCGAATTTAGCAAATTACAGAGGAAAGTTTAAAGAAAGATTTTCAAATGCTTAAAGTAAAAGAATAATAGTTTAAAACAAGGAAATATTTTGCAAATAAAATGTATATAAAAAGGGGATTTATAGAAATCGAATTAAGTGGGTAGAAGAATGTATAGTTTATAAATATGTTTAAAGGAGAACTTGAATTGTTTAAAATAAACAGAGTTTATAAATGAACAACGGAAGCGTGTGCGTCACACACGGTATTTTATTCAAAGCAGCAATCATAACGTTGTTGTTATAAGAAATGCTTTTTAAAATTTTAAACAGCGATTATAACGCTGTCTTTGTAAGGAATGCTTTTATAAAACTAAACAGTGATTTTAGCGCTGTTGTTATAATAGATGTTGTAAATCTATACAGCAAATTTTAGACGCTGTTGTTATAATAAATGCCTTGGTAAATCTAAATAGCAATTTTAACGTTGCCGTTATAATAACTGTTTTAATAGCAATCTTAATGCTATGGTTATGATAAGTGTTCTATAATGCTAGACAGCGGTTTTAACGCTGTTGTTGAAAACAATGTTTTATAAATAAAACATTTGAAGATCGCGATTATAACGCTACCGTTATAATCAATATTTTTATAAAGAAGGTGTGTTCGTAGATCAAATCCGAGAGTCGCGTAAGCAATGTTTGGTTTAAAGTTGTGAGCTCTGACTATTTCAAAGTTAAGAATATCGTTCAGTTAAGGTCTGAGAGGTAATTATACCCCAACTTGACTGACTGCATTATTGACGGAGAAATGGTTAAGGCTCGATAGCAAGGGTTGGTTAGTGATATCGTTAGTTAACGAATGATTTATGATTTGAGTATAATAACGATGTTTATAACATCAGTTTAATTCAAAGG
Source organism: Allium sativum (assembly GCA_030737875.1). NCBI lineage: Eukaryota > Viridiplantae > Streptophyta > Magnoliopsida > Asparagales > Amaryllidaceae > Allium > Allium sativum. The sequence continues at coordinate 40,153 of JASFAX010000069.1, forward strand.
ATTTAGAAATGTTTTCTAACTGGAATAAGGGATATTTTCTCAATAAAGGAATTATAATATTGGAAATGTTTCCCAATAATCAAGAGAGAAAATAGGACTTTGATAGAACGCGAAAGATGGGAAATGGGATTTTGAAATGATAATGAAATAAAGAACTAATATAAAAAGGGCCCAGTGTTGTTTGATGCTTGATTGATAGAATTTCCATTTGGAAATAGGACCGTTGATTGTATGGATGTTTCTTTGATAGTTAAATCACCGACTATCAAAGTTTTATTTTTATATACCTCCGTTGTCAATATGGAGAGCCGGGATCAGATTTGATATCTGAAAACCACTCCGTATTGGCATAAGCGTTATGAAGCAACTTATGCTGAAGAAAATTGAAGACGGAGTTATGCAAGCGCTATCCTGTTTACGGGATAGTGCTTTCGGTTTGTCCAGACCCAGGACAACTTGTATGGACGAGTGTCTGACAGAGTATTTCCAAAGGGGGTTACGTACGTTGATTCCTTCAAACGTACGAAGTTGGTGGCATAGAAGGGAAACTTCTTTAGCCTAACAATCTGAGTATTTTTGTGGGAATCAATTAGTGATTTCCGATGGATCTGACGATGTGGCATTCAAAGTGAATGATGGCCAGATGTCCTGGAAGGTAATTCAAACCTCAAGCCTCATCAAACCGGAGTTAGACAAAAATCGGGCAGGCAGCATGGCTAAGTGGGTCGCACCCATTAGGATGTATAACCACCTATCTGGAGAAATTCCTTTTGTTCTTAAATCTATCGATGTTGTCCCTTATCGGGAGGCGGTTGATGATCCCAACCGTCGGTGGTATACATTCGATACACTCAAGCGAAATGAGTGGTCGGTCATGTGTGGGCCGGGTTGCAAGATGTTCTTGTTGAACCCAGTGTATTTGCCTCTAGAGATACACGTTCGGAAGGTGGTCCCATACCTTGTCAAGTTGGAATCCAATCTCCAATAAGTGCCTACGAGTTTGATTGTATATTATATATGTAGAGCGTGAGATGCAAGCGTTCTACTAGATTTTAATTACTTGTGATTAGACATTATTATAATATCAGATAATATATGATTTCCAAAGTGTTTTGGGTTATCGTAAGGTAAAAACCATCCGTGTTTATGTGTGGATCGGTCTTACGATTATCATTTTTTTGAAAGGATTTTTGAAAGTTAAACCAATGGTTGGAGTTTACTCATACCAGTCCCATGACTGACCCAGAGTTTATTTTGTTTGTTTTCCCTAAACTCTTGGGTGCCCAAATTTGTACGGGCAGTCAAGTAGTCGGGATTTTTCAGATTCACTTGGAGGAGCTTGAAGCAGGAGGCTTCACCAGTTAGTTATAGACTATCATATTTTCCGCTGTGTACTATGTTGTATCTGGAAACAGGTGTTATAACTGTTCCAGGGATAATCGTTGTGCTCTGATAATGGTATGTATATACAAATACTGATTTGTGCTTCAAAGTTATATTATCTAATATATTTTATTCGTTCCTCTGTGAGTTTGTGATCTTCGTTTTCTCCTATTCTAATATTTCTTTCTTTCTATTTCTCATCCTCTAACTTCTTTCTAATAATGATTCGTATTTCTGTGCAATTTGAGTTGGACGTGTGATGTTATCAGTCTACTCAAAGAGTACGGAAATTTGGGTCGTTTCATATCGAAATGGCCCCTTTGTAAATTTTGAAATTCTTATTTTAAAAATTGTTTCGAAAATATAAAATGTTATACTTTGTTCTTCTCCACCAATCCCCCCCCCCCGATCCACCCCCTTCTATTGTAAATTCCTCTTCCGTCAAACCCTCCGATGCTAATTTCGGATCTAATCTTCCAGATCCCCATATTCCTTCAAGTAGACCTATTTCTTCTCCTGTAGCTAATCAGTCTAATGTTAATTCGGCGAATCATCATTTATCTGCGAATCAATTAACGTCTAATGCCTCCTTTCCATCTTTCACGAAGAGGGACTATGCTTCCCTTTTTAATTCCCTCCCTCGAAATGTGGGCGCTTTCCAACCTCAACATTTCGACATTCCTAGGGATGGCATACCAAAAATGATTCCTGATTCAGTCAGATCTGAGGGAATGAAATACTGGAGTGATTACTTGGTAGGTTTTTTCCTGGACGGCACTTTTCGTTTCCCATGGTGGTAACTTTCTTAAACCGATTTTGGAAATTAGACGGTGAAGTTAGTATTAAATCAAACGGAGTTCATCTCTTTTTCCAGTTATCAAATGAATCAAGCAGAGAATTTTTTTGAAATTTGATCCAATTTTCATAAAAGGACGCATGTTCATCATAGTTAAATGGGATCCATCTATATGAAACTCACAGGCAAAGATTAAAAAAGTTCCAGTTTGGGTTCACTTCTATTGCATTCCAACTATACTATGGACATTATTGGGTATAAATTGGCTAGCTTGTCATGTGGGGAGATTGTTATGCTTTGATAGTGGCACTGAAAAGTTGCAGAGATTTAGATATGCCAAAGCTTTAATTGAGATCTCCTCGGAGTTTGATCTCCCTGATAAGACAGTGGTAGGTGGTTTAGGCAACGTGTGTAATAACCCTGAAATTCTGAGCTGATTTAAATTTTTTATTTTGGCTATTTTAACGAATTTTGAATATTTAAAATGAATTATTTTAAATAATAACGACGAGAAATTTAATTTGAATAGAAATAGACGTATATATTTATATAGAGCGTCGTTAGAATATAATTATTTTATTTTAAATTATAAAAGGAAATGAAATGGCGCGGTAGTTTGAAATTTCGATTTCAAAGTTCAAATGAATGTACAGGATTCAAAATAAAACGGATTTTAGCGAAATCAAAAATATTATAATCTAATTGAAGATATCTTTTCAATGAATCTGAAAAGTTGAAATTTCATAGCGGGAATAAAAAGTTATGCCCAGTTGAAAATTCAGAATAGTCGCTATAGAAATATAGCCCAAAAAAGTCACATTTTGCATACGAATGAATTTGGACTCGAAACCACTTCCATTGAGTTCAAAATGCCGTTTACAACTCCAAAAAGTATAAGCTTCGATATATTCCGAGATCCAAAATAGTGGCAATTGGCTGGAGTTTTCGGTTAGCAATACATAGCCCTTAAAAAAGTGAAATTTTGCATATGAGCTCAGAATTCGACAAGATAAATTTTTATGGATTCATAATGACAAATCATTGTTGAGTTCCAAAGGGCGCGTCGCACGGAGTTAGTATGTGGTCGTGCGAGCTAAAACAGTTCAGGGTAAAACAGGTAGTAATTTTACAAAGGAACGTTATTGATACGACCTCAGAATTCGATTTCGTTTTTTTTTTTTTTTTTTTGATTTGTATCGTCTAATAATGTTTAAATCCAAAAGGTTATGATGCTTGGAGTTGGCATGTGAGCGTGCAAGAAGAAATGGTGCGCCAAAATCGCGTTTTTAGAGCTTATCCGGGCATTTCTGAGAATTTTAACGGACAGTCAAACGAACTCGGAATTCGACGAAACTTGTTTCGTTGGACTCGTCTTCACGTCTACTCTGTCATATCCAAAATCCGCGGCAAACGGAGATCGTTTGCAGTCGGACGATTCGGGAGGAACTGTCATATAAACACTTAGCTTCCTTTTTCTCTTCATAATTCTACATCTCCTTCCTCCTTCAAAAAAATCAAAAATGGGCTCCTCCTTCACCCAAATCGCTGCCGCCCCTACTCCACTACCACCACCTCCCTCCGGCACCACCTCCTCCCCCACCTCTTCTTCTTCCTCCTCTTTCCCTCTTTCAATTAGCAACCCTAGGCCCCAATCACCAACCACCACCACCGTGGGCCCCTCCACCGCTGCCGCCACCCACCAGCACCACCCCCATGACCAATCAGGCCCAGCGCCGCCCAACCCCCGGCCCAGCTCCGGCCGTGGGTCCCGCTACACCCAAAATCCCATTTTCACCAAAAATCCAGTTTTGCAAATAACACCCTGTCACTATTCACTAATAACTCCCAAACCGTGCTTTTTTAGCCGAAATTCCTCTATACCAAAGTCGAAGAGCACTCTCTGCTCTTTGATTTGGCTATATGGAAGTCACATTTTGGATTGCGGAGCTGTCCGGAAAACGCTTTCGAATTCGATGGATCTGCTGCTGTTTTTGGCGATTTCCGGTGAATTGGTGCAGTTTTGGAAGAAAGTTCCCTATACCAAAGTTGTCCGGAATGGCGCGTTTAGGCTATTGACCAAGTTTGGTGAAGTTTCGAGGCCGTATGCAAGATCTAGAGCCAAAGAGGCGAATTCGAATGCGGAGAACGACAAAAGCGAGCGTGGCGACAAAGATTTTCTATATTAGAAGTATCACGACGAATTGGTTTAGCTTATGGGTGAGAACTTCTCACTTTAAATTTTCTTTTCTAGTTAAAATATATACTAGGATGCAGACGGTGTTTAGTAGCAACCGACACCCGTCGTCCACAGACCATGGACGACTTGTTTGTTTGGTTATGTAGTTGATTAGATTATTGGTTTGAATTTGGTTGTTTGGGTGAAATGGAGTTGATTAGATTGGTATGTGTGTGGCACAGGCCATTATTAGACCGGAGATAAGGCTAGGTCTTGTCCCATTTCTAGCATCGTGCCATTTTACCGCCGAAATTTTCTAAAATATGTTAGAAAAATAAAAATATCATTTTATTGAATAAATGAACGGAATAGAATATTCATAGGTCGAATAGAATATTTTGGTCGTTAAAAATATAATTTTTAACGTGAATGTAAATAAATATTCATTTACAAACCGGACGGTTTGTTTATGTACACCTATTTGATGGACATTGATTGGGACGATAAATTTTACACGTCGCCGAACTGCACAAATAATATTCGGTGTTTGTGGATTGAAACCCCACACACGAGTGTTGGGATGATATTTGGCGTACACTAATCCCAATTATTTAGTTGTATGTCGATCGATTAGTCGGCAGACTGTGTAAGCGTTAATTATTTATATTTAATGCTCATGCAGTTGTGTGGTGCACTTTGGATGATGGTTGATTATTTATCATTGCTATTATATACATGTGTTGTATGCAATCCATATAATTAACATTATATGGTAATTGATTGGGCCTCTTTCCAATTTTGAAAATAAAGAATATTATAAAATAAAGATTCATGTGTTGAATAGAATAAATAGACATGTGTTGACGATGCTCATGTGTTGAGAATATTCATGTGTTGAGTAAAATATTTTAAACAATAAAATTTACGTCTTTATCATAATTTTAGAGAATATATTAAATAACATAAATAGTAATGTGTTGACGATGCTCATGTGTTGAGAATATTCATGTGTTGAAAGAAAAATAAATATTCATGTGTTGAAAGAAATATAGATTCATGTGTTGAATAGAATAAATATTCATTTGTTGAACAGAATAACGAAGTTATTGAAATATATAAAGCCGTGTTGATTAGAGATGCGCCATTTTGACGCAATCGATATTTATATCAATTATATTCGTTTTTATAACGAATATAGAAAAGGAAGTGATTTCAAAATATAACGTTTTGAAAATATTATCATTTGTATAGCGATGATGTGGAATATCCGATTTTGATTCAAAATTGAGTATGAAGTTGAAATCGTTTCGAAAACGAATTTAAAACGATTTATAAAATACGTTTAGAAAGGAAATCGATGAAATATATATATATATTATATAATGGCCTGAATAGAACGCGCCACGCCGTGGCAGTTCGCGAATTTCGGCCATTGACTTCGAATTGACGTTGCGGGAGATCCGACCGTCGGATTCTCTTGAAACTGGAACCGTTGGGTACGTATCGAAAAAAGCTTTCCAATGAATATTAGAAATTTGAAATCTAATGGTTCGATTTGGAATTATGTCCAAATAAAATTTGGAAAAGGTCGTTGTAAGTGCAGTTCGATGGCCGTTGATGGAAATTGACTGTACGGGCCTTGATAAAATTATTAAAAATAGTAATAATTTGTGTAAAATCATAAGGAATGATTTTTGAAGAATTGGAATGAAAAATTCCATATTTGAAAAGATAAAAATAGATTTTTATCGAAATGAACTAGTTTTGAACTAGAATTGTAAATCCATTTATTTTTAAAAATAAATAAATTGGATTTGAAATGGTTTTGAAAATAACCAGAATTTCCAATAATGGAATAGGAATGGATTTGAATTGAAATTGTCTTTGGAATATTTCGATGTTGGATTTCGTGATTATACAGATATGGTTGTGGAAATTTGAAAGATATATTTTATATCGTTATTTCCAATACGATATTTGTTGGTTTCAGAATTTGATATTGAATATAAGCCGGTATATTTTCTATTCGGAGCCTTGTATTTAATATCAAATGGGATTTTAGGGTTCGTCGTGAATGGTGTCTTAAATAACACTGTTCTTAAACCCAGTATAGAAAAGAATAAATCTTTTAATTAAGATTTAGTGAAATTGTCCAGTTAATTAGTATTTTATTGGATATGAATTTGAATTGGTTTTTGGGGTTTATCGTGAGCAGTGTTTTGAATAACATCTGTTCTTTAACCCGATTAACAATAAAAAGTGATTTTGGGTTTATCGTGAATCGTGTTTTAGGTGATATTAGTTCTTTAACCCAGTTAAAGACAAGATATTGATTTTTGGGAAGATTAAAACTAAGTGGAGTTTTAATGAATCTTTAATTAGATTAAATTGATCGAGGATGGAGTATCACCAGTTTCACTCCAAAGCGATAGTTAAATCTTTGATTAGATTTGAACGTGAAATGGTAGTTAATATTTACCGATAACACCGTGGTGTTAGATATGGAGTATTAACAGTTTTGCTCCATGGGATGAATAGGTTGGGATTGGGAAATAAAATAAATAATTATTTCGGTGTGGTTCGCCAATCTCGACTAGTTTGGAAAACCATAATATGGTTTGAAATGATATCCAAAGGAAGAATAAAGAATAAATTTAGAAGAATTTATCTTTGATAAAATTAATGGGAACCTTACCCTAAGAATGTGAAATTTTAAATAAAAGAATATTCTAAATTGGAATGAGGCGTAAGTTGTGTTTGTGTAACACGTGTTTATTATATACGCATGTTATTCGGAAAGGCCGAATTTATACCCATTCTGAATAACTGATTCGACGATAAGTCGAGGATGAAGACGGTGGTTGAAGACTGGAAGTCTTCACATCGTTTGGATGATTATTGATGATCTTGATTGAGTTGTACACCCAGGAGGAGGGAATCAGTTGGTGATCGTCCAGACGTACTTGGAGATCGATGGATATGCGAGGAAAGTGCCTCCGGTTTCGTTCAGACCTAGAACGAACTTGTAAATGGACTGTGTGTCTGACATTTGATTTTATTTTGTGTTGATTGATCTCTATTAAATATACATCTGTTTGGCGGCGGAGAATTTATTCTCTTGCTTAATGCTCTTCTCTGAGACGTACGAGCTCAGAGGTTGTATATCGATGGACTTCAGTCGCATGGAGTGAATTGGCTGTATGGCATGCCTAAGTGGCAGATGATCAAGGCTTCTATTGAAAAGCAAAGTCTTGTGGTTGATGATCAAAGCACGGCCTGTGTGGTGCAGCTTTGTGTATGGCGTTAATTCGCGAATCTCACACCTCGGTATGAGTCAAAAACGGGATAAGGACCTAAGGAGTGCACGACGTTTCTTTCAAGCTATGGGTGATGTCAGTGACCTACCAGCCCTGAAATTTATATACTTTTTACCTGTTTGGTTGTTGGAATGAGAGGCGCCTCGAATATATGGTCGATAACTGGCACTATGTGAGCCGACGTACAGACCATTATATTGGTCCTATAAGACCAGGAAACATGTGTTCAGGAATAACTAATCCTCAAAAGTAAGAGAGGACCGGCCTTGGAGGTTCCAAGGGATCGTTGTGTGTGGTCCTGAGACATTTGCTAGAGTGTCTCGAATCGAAGAGGAGCTTGCCCCTTGCCTCGACTCATGATGGAATCGAATTTCCAATATGTGACTTTCGGTTTTATTTGTAGAGCCTAGTACGGCGACATAGTGGTATGGGTCACTTATGTCGTCTATGATTTATACATTACGATTGAAGTTGTTTTCTTCACTTATAGTAATAATAAAACATGAAATTTCACACCAAGCATTTTTGGCTATTATAAGGTAAAAACCCTATCCTCCGACTTGTGTTGCATTGTGTGATGGGACCTGGGTCTTATAATAGCTCATTTTTCTTTACTTAGCATTGCGCTGTTTGTTTTATGCACTGGTATTCTTAGGGTAAAAACTCGTTCCATGTTATACTGCGTGGTCCCTTGTTTTACCTAACTTTAAAATAAAGATTAATAACTGTTTTAGTTCTCACACCAGTCACATGAATGACCTGGAGTTTATTGTTTTAACCTAAACTCTGGGTGCCCCTATTTTCCATACGGGCAGTTAGTAGTTTTGGTTTTGCAGATTTATATTCGCAGGATCCTGGTTTATAGCTGAAGTGATATTCGAAAAGCTCTGTATCCATGTATTTCTTTCAGTTATGTTTTGTATTATTTTTTTGCTGACGTAATGTATTTAAATCTCTTATATTTGTCAAATGTGTAATATTTATTCATACTCTGTATATTCTTGTATCCTGATGGAATTGTTGTAACAAACAATGAAATGTTCTTCTGTTTGCGTTCCGATGTGTGTTGTCCTCAATTCAATCTGTGCTTTCCTTCATGAGGAAGTTAGGGTCATCTCATTTTGGTATCAGAGCTTTGGTTTACAGAGCTCGAGAACAAGACACATTAGAACCGAACGAAAGAATTCATCAGAGGTTGGATTAGAAATATCCAATAAGAATAACTCGTTAGAGATGGGATCATTAGTATCCTAGAACGAGTGTGAAGAGTATATTTTTAAAATAAAATTGAAAACAATTTTTGTTTTGAAAATGTAAACCATATTGTACGTATTTGATTATTAATTTATATTGAATTTGGAAAATCGAGTATATAAAGATTTTGCATATACGCGTCATGAACGTATATTCGATATTTTAATATACTGGATAGATATAGAATCATACTCTAGTCGCCTGAGGATGAGTCTACTGATGACTATATAACATCATTAGTTTGTGTTCGAGTTTCGAAAGCGGGATTTCTATATATTTCCATTAGACTGGTGTGAGAACCAAAACTAGATAAGTTTATTGTTGTGATTTGGCATCAAAAACATGATTTTTTATATATATATCAAAGTTATGAATTTGAAACGTTAATCCACTAATTGATTGATGGTTGTGTTGTTTCTTTATTGGTTTGATAATTTTGAACCATTATGCCAAATTGAACCGAATATTGAATTGTATTGAAAAATGATTACAATTGCATGCATATACATGTATATTTATTGAATAGGTCATAGCAAGGAGGCTAGAGCAGAAGAATAAAATTGTTTGCCCGACAAATAGGTACATGTTTACAAATTTATTGGGTTTGGCTGATTTTGTGAGCCGATTGGCTAGCCGCTTGGCTGTTTCTTTTTCTTTTGGATTGATGAGGGCCATGGGAGGCTATTTGAAATATCCCGAAGTCCCCGGTGCAGAGGAGGTTATGGCGAAAATTTTCCAAAATTTAGGGTGTTAGCCAAATTTTTGGAAAATTAGAAAAGTTCTTAGAAACTGAAAAGTTGAAGAAATTAAGCCGTAGTGAAAGTAAAGAAAGTTGAGTTGATTTGTAAAACAACTTTCGGCTTCGTTCCTTTTTGGGGATGAAAAGTTTTAAGTAGGGGAGATTGTAATAACCCGGAAATTCTGAGCTAATTTAATATTTTTATTTTGGTAATTTTAACGAATTTTAAATATTTAAAATGAATTATTTTAAATAATAACGCTGAGAAATTTAATTTGAATAGAAATAGACGTATATATTTATATAGAGCGTCGTTAGAATATAAATATTTTATTTAAAATTATAAAAGGAATTGAAATGGCGCGGTAGTTTGAAATTTCGATTTCAAAGTTCAAATGAATGTACAGGATTCAAAATAAAACGGATTTTAGCGAAATCAAAAATATTAGAATCTAATTGAAAATATCTTTCCAACGAATCAGAAAAATTGAAATTTCATAGCGGGAATAAAAAGTTATGCCCATTTGAAAATTCAGAATAGTCGCTATAGAAATATAGCCCAAAAAAGTCACATTTGGCATACGAATGAATTTGGACTCGAGACCACTTCCATTGTGTTCAAAATGCCATTTACAACTCCAAAAAGTATAAGCTTCGATATATTCTGAGATCCGGAATAGTGGCAATTGGCTGGAGTTTTCAATTAGCAATACATAGCCCTTAAAAAAGTGAAATTTTGCATATGAGCACAGAATTCGACAAGATATTTTTTTCTGGATTCATAATGACAAATCATTGCTGAGTTCCAAAGGGCGCATCGAACAGAGTTAATATGTGGTCGTGCGAGCTAAAACAGTTCAGGGTAAAACAGGCAGTCATTTTACAAAGGAACGTTATTGATACGACCTCAGAATTCGATTTTTTTTCTTCTGGATTCGTATCTTCTAACAATGGTTAAATCCAAAATGGAATGATGTTTGGAGTTGGCATGTGAGCGTGCAAGAAGAAATGGTGCGCCAAAATCGCATTTTTAGAGCTTATCTGAGCATTTTTGAGAATTTTAACGGACGGTCAAACGAACTCGGAATTCGGCAAAACTTGTTTTGTTGGACACGTCTTCACGTCTACTGTGTCATATCCAAAATCCGCGGCAAACGGAGATCGTTTGCAGTCATACGATTGGGGAGGAATTGGCATATAAACACTTAACTTCCTTTTTCTCTTCATAATTCTTCATCTCCTTCCTCCTTCAAAAAAATCAAAAATGGGCTCCTTCTTCCCCCAAATCGCTGACACCCCTCCTCCACTGCCACCACCTCCCTCTAGCGCCACCTCCTCCTCTTTTTCCTCTCCTCCTCCTCTTCTTCTTCCTCCTCTTTCCCTCTTTCAATTAGCAACCCTAGGCCCCAATCACCAACCACCACCGTGGGCCCCTCCACCGCCGCCACCACCCACCAGCACCACCCCGTGCCCAATCAGGCCCAGCGCTGCCCACCCCCCAGCCCAGCTCCAGCCGTGGGTCCCGCTACACCAAAAAAACCCATTTTCACCAAAAATCTCGTTTTGCAAATAACACCCTATCACTATTTCACCAATAACCCAAATCGTGCATTTTTAGCCAAAACTCCTCTAAACCAAAGTTGAAGAGCACTCTCTCCTGTTCGATTTGGCTATATGGAAGTCACATTTTGGATTGTAGAGCTGTCCAGAAAACGTGTACGAATTCAACGGATCTGCTACTGTTTTGGCGATTTCCGGCGAATTGGTGCAGTTATGGAAGAAAGTCCCCTAGACCAAAGTTGTCCGGAATTGCGCGTTTAGGCTAGTGACCAGGTTTGGTGAAGTTTGGAGGCCGTATGCAAGTTCTAGAGCCAAAGAGGCGAATTCAAGTGCGGAGAACGACAAAAGCGAGCGTGGCGACAAAGATTTTCTACATTAGAAGAATCAAGACGAATTGGTTTAGCTTATGGGTGAGAACTTCTCACTTTAAATTTTGTTTTCTAGTTAAAATATATACTAGGATGAAGACGGTGTTTAGTAGCATCCGACACCCGTCGTCCACAGACCATGGACGACTTGTTTGTTTGGTTATGTAGTTGATTGGATTATTGGTTCGAATTTGGTTGTTTGGGTGAAATGGAATTGATTAGATTGGTATGTGTATGGCGCATGCCATTATTAGACCGGGGATAAGGCTAGGCCTTGTCCCGTTTCTAGTATCGTGTCGTTATGCCGCCGAAATTTTCTAAAATATGTTAGAAATTTAAAAATATCATTTTATTGAATAAATGAACCGAATAGAATATTCATAGGTCGAATAGAATATTTTGGTCGTTAAAAATATAATTTTTAACGTGAACGTAAATAAATATTCATTTACAAATCGGACTGGTTGTTTATGTACACCTATTTGAAGGGCATTGATTGGGACGATAAATTTTACACGTCACCCAACTGCACAAATAATATTCGGTGCTTGTGGATTGAAACCCCACATGGGTGTTGGGATGATATTTGGCGTACACTAATCCCAATTATTTAGTTGTATGTCGATCGATTAGTCGGCAGACTGTGTAAACGTTAATTATTTATATTTAATGCTTATGCAGTTGTGTTGTGCACTTTGGATGAGGGTTGATTATTTATCGTTGCTATGATATACATGTGTTGTATGGAATCCATATAATTAACATTATATGGTAATTAATTGGGCTTCATTCCAATTGGGAAAATAAAGAATATTATAAAATAAAGATTCATGTGTTGAATAGAATAAATAGTCATGTGTTGACGATGCTCATGTGTTGAGAATATTCATGTGTTAAAAATATTCATGTGTTGAGTAAAATATTTTAAACAATAAAAATTACAACTTTATCGTAATTTTATAAAATATATTAAATAACATAAATAGTCATGTGTTGACGATGCTCATGTGTTGAGAATATTCATGTGTTGAAAGAAAAATAAATGTTCATGTGTTGAAAGAAATATAGATTCATGGGTTGAATAGAATAAACATTCATTTGTTGAACAGAATAACGAAGTTATTGAAATATATAAAGCCGTGTTGATTAGAGATGCGCCATTTTGATGCAAATGATATTTATATCAATTATATTCGTTTTTATAATGAATATAGAAAAGGAAGTGATTTCAAAATATTACGTTTCGAAAATATTATCATTTGTATAGCGATGATGTGGAATATCCAATTTTGATTCGAAATTGAGTATGAAGTTGAAATCGTTTCGAAAACGAATTTAAAACAATTTATAAAATACGTTTAGAAAGGAAATCGATGAAATATATATAATACATATAATGGCCTGAATAGAACGCGCCACGTCGCGGCAGTTCACGAATTTCGACCATTGACTTCGAATTAACGTTACGGGAGATCCGACCGTCGGATTCTCTTGAGACTGTAACCGTTGGGTTTGTATCGAAAAGAGCTTTCCAATGAATATTAGAAATTTGAAATCTAACGGTTGGATTTGGAATTATGTCTAAATAAAATTTGGAAACGGTCGTTGTAAGTGCAGTTCGATGGCCGTTGATGGAAATCGACTGTACGGGCCTTGATGAAATTATTAAACATAGTAATAATTTGTGTAAAATCATAAGGAATGATTTGTGAAGAATTAGGATGAAAAATTCCATATTTGAAAAGATAAAAATAGATTTTTATCGAAATGAACTAGCTTTGAACTAGAATTTTAATTCCATTTATTTTTAAAATAAATAAATTGGATTTGAAATGGTTTTGAAAATAACCAGAATTTCCAACAATGGAATTGGAATGGATTTGAATTGAAATTGTCTTTGGAATATTTCGATGTTGGATTTCGTGATTATACAGATATGGTTGTGGAAATTTGAAAGTTATGTTTTATATCGTTATTTCCAATACGATATTTGTTGGTTTCAAAATTTGATATTGAATATAAGCCGGTATATTTTCTATTCAGAACCTTGTATTTAATATCATATAGGATTTTAGGGTTCGTCGTGAATGGTGTCTTAAATAACACTGTTCTTGAACCCAGTTTAGAAAAGAAAAAATCTTTTAATTAAGATTTAGTGAAATTGTCCAGTTAATTAGTATTTAATTGGAATTGAATTTGAATTGGTTTTTAGGGTTTATCGTGAGCGGTGTTTTGAATAACACCTGTTCTTTAACCCGATTAACAATAGAAAGTGATTTTGTGTTTATCGTGAATCGTGTTTTAGGTGACATTGGTTCTTTAACCCAGTTAAAGACAGGATATTATTTTTGGGAAGATTAAAACTAAGTGGAGTTTTAATGAATCTTTAATTAGATTAAAGTGATCGGGAATGGAGTATCACCAGTTTTGCTCCAAAGCGATAGTTAAATCTTTAATTAGATTTGAACGTGAAATGGTAATTAATATTTACCGATAACACAGTGGTGTTGGATATGGAGTATTACCAGTTTTGGTCCATGGGATGAATAGGTTGGGATTGGGAAATAAAATAAATAATTACTTCGTGTGGTTCGCTAATCTCGACTAGTTTGGAAAACCATAATATGGTTTGAAATGATATCCAAAGGAAGATTAAAGAATAAATTTAGAAGAATTTATCTTTGATAAAATTAATGGGAACCTTTCCCTAAGAATGTGAAATTTTGAACAAAAGAATATTCTGAATTGGAATAAGGCATATGTTGTGTTTGTGTAACACGTGTTTATTATATACGCGGGTTATTCGGAAAGGAAGGGTTTATACCCATTCTGAATAACCGATTCGACGATAAGCCGAGGATGAAGACAGTGGTTGAAAACCGTAAGTCTTCACATTGTTTGGATGATTATTGATGATCTTGATTGGTCGGTACGCCCAAGAGGAGGGAATCAGTTGGTGATCGTCCAGACGTACTTGGAGATCGATGGATATGCGAGGAAAGTGCCTCCGGTTTCATTCAGACCTAGAATGAACTTGTAAATGGACTGTGTGTCTGACATTGGATTTTATTTTGTGTTGATTGATCTCTATTAAATATACATCTGTTTGGCGGTGGAGAATTATTCTCTTGCTTAGCGCCCTTCTCTGAGACGTACGAGCTCAGGGGTTGTATATCGATGGACATCAGTCGCATGGAGTGAATTGCCAGAGTGGCATGCCTAAGTGGCAGATGATCAAGGCTTCTGTTGAAAAACAAAGTCTTGTGGTTGATGACCAGAGCATGGCCTGTGTGGCATAGCTTTGTGTATGGCATTAATTCGCGAGCCTCACACCTCGGTATGAGTCAAAAACGGGATAAGGACCCAAGGAGTGCACGACGTTTCTTTCTAGCTATGGGTGATGTCAGTGACCTACAGCCCTGACATTTATATACTTGTTACCTGTGTGGTTGTTGGAATGCGAGGCGCCTCGAATATATGGTCGATAACTGGCACTATGTGAGCCGACGTACAGACCATTATATAGGTCATATAGGACCGGGAAACGTGTGTTCAGGAGTAACTAATCCTCAAAAGTAAGAGAGGACCGGCCTTGGAGGTTCCAAGGGATCACTGTGTGTGGTCCTGAGACATTTGCTAGAGTGTCTCGAATCGGAGAGGAGCTTGACCCTTGCCTCGACTCATGATGGAATCCAATTTCCAATACGTGACTTTCGATTTTATTTATAGAGCCTAGTACGGCGACATAGTGGTATGGGTCACTTATGTCATCTATGATTTATACAATATGATTGAAGTTGTTTTCTTCACTTATAGTAATAATAAAATATGAAATTTCACGTACCAAGCATTTTTGGCTATTATAAGGTAAAAACCCTATCCTACGGCTTGCGTTGCATTGTGTGATGGGACCTGGGTCTTATAATAGCTCATTTTTCTTTATTTAGCATTGCGTTGTTTGTTTTATGCACCGATATTCTTGGGGTAAAAACCCGTTCCATGTTATACGGCGTGGTCCCTTGATTTACCTAACTTTAAAATAAAGATTAATTACTGTTTTAGTTCTCACACCAGTCACATGACTAACCTGGAGTTTATTGTTTTAAACTAAACTCTGGGTGCCCCTATTTTCCACATGGGCAGCTAGTAGTTTTGGTTTTGTAGATTTATATTCACAAGATCCTGGTTTATAGCTGAAGTGATATTCGGAAAGCTCTGTGTCCACGTATTTCTTTCTGTTATGTTTTGTATTATTTTTCCGCTGCAGTAATGTATTTAAATCTCTGATATTTATCAAATGTGTAATATTTATTCATACTTTGTATATTCTTGTATTATGATGGAATTGTTGTAATAAACAATGAAATGTTCTTCTGTTTGCATTCCGATGTGTGTTGTTCTCAATTCAATCCGTGCTTTCCTTTACAGGGAAGTTCGGGTCGTCTCAACGAGGGTCCTTCAATCAAGTTAACCTATGATTGGAGGCCCAAAATCTGTACTACGTGTAGGGTATTTGGTCTTGCAACCGAAAGTTGTGAATTTAACACCAATGCTGTAACAACCCATATTTTCAATAACCTGTTATAACATAAATCGAGGCAGAATTTAATTCTAAAATATGAATCAAGGGAAACGGGCAAAGCCATTGCGTTCGTCTCGGAAAAATACGCGAAATAGAGTCCGAGTTTTCGAAAACCGGAGTCCGTATGACCCGATTAACGCCCAACGAAGTTTTCAGAAAATTCCAAAGTAAAAACAGATTTCAAATTCGAGTTTGAAATTGGAGATTAGGGTAAGATTGGGCCAGGCGGGAAAATTCCCGCCAGAGCACCCAAGTCGACAGCCCTGTCGACTTGGGAGTCGACTTGGTTGGACCCAAGTCGACAGCCCTGTCGACTTGGCTGTCGACTTGGTCCAGCCGGGCAGTTCTGCCTGGTGCACCATTTTGGGTTTTTGTTGAGTTTGGGGGCCAGATTCGGTTTTAAGGGCTGAGATTGGAACTAGGGTTTAATCCTAAGGCTAAAATTAGTCCTAATCTCTATAAATAAGGCCCTAACCTAACCCTAAATCATCATTATTCATTCATACATCTAAACTATGGCAAAATCAATCCTCTCATGGCCTCCACTCTCTTCATAAAATTCCTAAATAGATTTCTATGAGATTTTCCATGCATACAAGTGTTTTCAAGCTTGTATGAGCATCATTAGCTTGCATTCAAGTCAAGTTTCCATATTTATATCATAAAGCAAGGGTTTTTAGTGATTTGGAGCTTGCATTTTGGGGTTTATTTGATTGCATAAGGGCTTTTCTCAATCTTATATTTGCTTATACTCATTAGAGTCTTCATAAGCATTGTAAGCCCTTTTCTACTTTCATATTTAAACTCTAAAGTTAATGAATGATGCAAGTTGTGTTTGATCATTATGATATGCAAGTTTACTATGAAGTGTTATGCAAGTTTGCCATGTTATGATGTTATGTTATGCAAGTTTGATATGCAAGTTTGTCATATGATATGCAAGTTATGTTATGCAAGTTTGATATGCAAGTTTGTCATATGATATGCAAGTTAAGTTATGCTAGTTTGATATGCAAGTTTGTCACATGATATGCAAGTTATGTTATGCAAGTTTGGGTTGATCCTTTTGTTCATGTTATCATGTTATGCAAGCTTATCTTGGGTTTATGAGCTTAAAGCTTCAAGCTTTATGCTAAAGGTTGCATTTTGGCAACATGTAAGTTATCATATCTCTTATGATAACTTGCATGTGAGGCTAAATGCGAACTTATGGCCATTTCTACATGTCATTTATCACCATGTATCACCAATATGCTAAGTTTGGTTTTATGCATGCTTTTGAGGCCTAAAAATGTAATATGCAAGCATACGAACACATGTACATTTCATATGCCACCATGTTGAACTTATGGCTTCAACACCTTTATGTCATGATTATGCCAAGTTCCCTCTTTCTATCCTTTATGCGCTATTGCGATATGTAAGCGATGGGATTGCGTTTGGGGTTGGGTAAACTTAAAAGACATAAAAACATAAGCTTGGGAATTTACCTATTAAGTTAGGTCTACCCTTTGGGAATTTACCTATTAAGTTAGGTCTACCCAAATGCTTGAAAACTTGTAACATGTTTTGGAAACATGATGGACATGACACTTAGAAAAGATAAGTGTGACCAACTCGATGTTGGGTTGAGTTTGTAGCGTAAACCTACCCGGAACCGACCGGCTTAACTAGTGGCTACAAACAATAGGACCCAATGTGAGAAGTTGGCCATGTTGTACCTTGAACCCGAGGTTAGACCAAGTTGTGGTGTAAAGCTACCCGGACCCGCTCGGCTTAACTAGTAACCACAACAAGGTCTAATGTGAGAGGTTAAGGCGCATTAAATTAATTAATGCCTCATGATTAGGGTTAAGTCATGGTCCACTTAATACTTAACCAATTTGGGCTTGGTAGATTAATCGGGGTTAAGTCGTGAACTCATCGTTACACTTAACCAAGTTAATCCATGATTAGCAAGAGGGTTAAACCGTACTTAACCCACTAGAAAAATCCTAGCAATGGGGGTCCACTCCAGCAGTAATCCCAAGTTTGTATCATTAAGGCCCTAGGGTCTAGGCTAGGGAGGGAGCACGATTACTGGACAGGAGGTAAGTGACCAAAAGCGACGGCAGAGGGTACGTTGGTGTAGTTCCGGGCGGACCGTGGTCGTGCACATAGTCCGAAGCCGGGGAAAGCATACACGGGTACCAGTAGATCGAGACTGTGCACTTATGTTTATGGTGTCTAGGGGTTGCCACCCTAGGGCTTGATACACCCGACGGGAGACCCTGCACAGTCTGACTACAATTATGTTTGGGCCGCATTGACACCAACACGTGACGAGTTAGGCTTAGGGAGCCAATCGACTAGACCGTTTGGTTGGACCTCGTTGGGTCATTTCATGCTATTGGACCTCGTGTTAGGGTCACTTCATGTTATTGGGCCAAAGCTTGGGCCAAGGGATCAATATTTGTTTATTCAAGTCATGTTAGTTGCTAGTACACCTGTGGTGCAAAAACCTTAAACCTGATTATGCGATGACACCTTTATCTACCTTGTTAGTTAATCATCATGCCAGTATGTAGTTATCCATATGTTCATCTCAGCTTTCATCATGCCAGTTAACTTTATTAGTTTACATTGATTGTAGTAGGGCTTACTCAGTCTTTTTGACTGACCTGTTTTCTTTCGCCTCTTTTCTTCCGTTCCCCCCCCCCCCCCCCGGTTCTCAGGGAGGGAATATTGGAGCTTAGCTTGGATTCCTGATCACTTGCTTGTGGGATTTTAGCTCATGTACGGTCTTGACATGAAGCTAGCTATGGTTATCACTTATTTTGGGGATAGTACTTATGTATTTCAGTTTTTCAGTAATGTTGTTTTTATCTAGACTTGTGTATTTGGAAAGTTGACATTATGTTGTACCAGACTTGTTTTGAAATGGTTTGAAATCTTCCGCTGTTTTATCTATGTTATTTACTCTGTTTACATATATACATATGTTCTTGTTCTGCCTTGATATATTATTATGCATGTTTACCTGATTCAAACGCCCCTCCAAAGTCAGAGTGCTTGCAAGAGCCACCCTGGCGGAGGTGGGGTGTTACAAATGCAGAAGTCGACGGTGGAAATCGTGCAAAGGACATCGATAATAATTCTTATGACCACCCTCGACAGTTTAATAGGAAGACCTCTTCTAATGTTAACCAAGGAAAGTGGGTATCTGTTAATACAAGGGAATTCAAAGTATTGGAGAAGGAATGGAGTTCCTAATAATAAGGTTGATAATGTTGAAACAAACATGTCAAAGGTAAATGAAAATCCTTTTAGTGTTTTGGAATATGATTTAGATGGTAACGGCAACGCTGATCAGTTTAATGCAGAGGTACAAATTAGTAGTAAGGAGACTGATCCTGTAAATGGAAGTACAGCCGATACTGCAGCTCTGTTGCAATCACAAGTGAACATGAAAAATGATACTGAAGATCTGAATATTGTGGATAATAACGGCGCACAATCTGAAGATGGTGAAGATTTGATAGGTAACTTACTTGATGAAAATGCAGACAATGTTGAGTTGTCAACAAAATCTGATAAATGCACCTGTGGTTCAATAGTTTTGTCCGCTGTTGTATTAAATGCAAGCACTTATAAATCCTCTCCTTGCACAAAATTGTCTTATTCATTGACCTTTATTCACTCTAAACCATCCTCTGCTAGAAATATGGTAATTAATTCATCTTCACTCTTTGCTCATACATCTGGTCCCATGAAATATTCTTTGTCTCCTTTATCTTCTGCTCTTGCAGCAAATTCACCATATGCTAACCTGAGACCTCCTCTTAATATGCAACTTCCTCCCCCTCCCGTCAATGGTTGTGGCTTGACATTCCCCCAGGTGAACAATTCTTTGTCCTCTCTATCTACTGCAGTGCCTACAAGTTCTCTACTAAAACCCAAGAGTAACAAATTAAAAGTTAAATTCTGGGATGATTCAAATTGTGATGGCCGGGAATTTCGCTCGATCCGAATCAGTCGTTAAACCGATCTAGACCGTTCGAAACCCCTAATCGTTTGAGAACAGGGCAAAACAGAACGCAGACGGAAGAACATTTCATTGTTATTACAACAATTCCATCAGATACAAGAATATACAGAGTATAAATGAATAAATTACATTCGAAAAATATCAGAGATTACAATAAATTACATAGCAGCGGAAAATAATACAAAGCACAACTGAAGGTGATATACGGATATAGAGCTTTCCAGATATCATTCCAGCTGTAAACCAGGATCCTGTGAATATAAATCTGCAAAACCAAAACTATTAGCTGCCCGTGCGGAAAATAGGGGCACCCAGAGTTTAGGTTAAAACAATAAACTCCAGGTCAGTCATGTGACTGGTGTGAGAACTAAAACAGTTATTTAAAACTTTACTTTAAAAGAGAGTAATTCAAGGGACCACGCCGTATAACACGGAACGGGTTTCCTCCCAAGAATACCAGTGCAAAGAATAGACAACGCAATGCTTTTTCGAAAAATGAAGCTGTTATAAGACCCAGGTCCCATCACACAATGCAACGCAAGCCGGAGGATAGGGTTTTACCTTATAACAGCCAAACATGCTTGATACGTTTAAAACAAATCATTTGATACTATAATAAGTGTATAGTGTCAAAACAATTTCAATCATAAATATAAATCATAGACGGCATGAGTGCCCCATCCCACTATGTCGCCATACTAGGCTCTACAAATAAAGCCGAAATACACGTATTGGAAATTGGATTTCCGTCATGAGTCGAGGCAAGGGGCAAGCTCCTCTCCGCGTTCGAGACACTCTAGCAAATGCCTCAGTGTTACGCACTCTGGGCAACCTCGGATCCTCCAAGGCCGGTCCTCACTTACGTTAGAGGATTAGTTATTCCTGAACACACGTTTCCCGGTCCTTACAGACCTATAATCGAGGCGCCTCGCATTCCAACAACCACATAGGTGAAAAGTATATAAATGTCAGGCCTGGTAAGTCACTGACACCCCCATAGCTAGAAAGAAACGTCATGCACTCCTTGGGTCCTTATCCCATTTTTGACTCATACCGAGGTGTGAGGCTCGCGAATTCACGTTATACACAAAGCTGCCACGTAGGCGTGCTTTGATCACCAACGACAAGACTTTGCTTTTCAACAGAAGCCTTGATCATTGCATCTTAGCGTACCACACAGGCAATTCATGCCATGCGACTGATGTCCATCGATATACAACCTCTGAGCTCGTACGTCTCAGAGAAGGGCGTTAAGCAAAAGAATAAATTCTCCGCCACCAAACAGATGTATATTTAATAGAAATCAATCAACACAGAATAAAATCAATGTCAGACACACAATCCATTTACAAGTCCGTTCTCGGTCTGAACGAAACCGGAGGCACTTTCCTCGCATATCCATCCATCTCCAAGTACGTCTGGACGACCACCAACTATTTCCATCCTCCTGGGTGTACAGCCCAATCAGGATCGTCAGTAATTATCCAAACGATGTGAAGACTTCCGGTCTTTGACCACCGTCTTCATCATCGACTTATCGTCGAATCGGTTATTCAGAATGGGTATAAACCCGGCCTTTCCGAACAACCCGCGTGTATTAAAAACAAAGGCACAACATATGCCTCATTCCAATTCAGAATATTCCTTTATTCATAAAATCACATTTTTAGGGAAAGGTTCCCATTAATTTTATCCAAGATAAATTCTTTAAAATTTATCCTTTAATCTTCCTTTGGATGTCATTTCAAACCAAATTATGGTTTTCTAAACTAGTCGAGATTAGCGAACCACACCGAAGTAATTATTTATTTTATTTCTCAATCCCAACCTATTCATCCCATGAAGCAAAACTGGTAATACTCCATATCTAATACTATGGTGTTATCGGTAAAATTAATTACCATTTCACGTTAAAATCTAATTAAAGATTTAACTATCGCTTTGGAGCAAAACTGGTGATACTCCATTCTCGCTTATTTCTAAATTTGATAATTTAGATTATGGATTCACATTTCAACCTAATTACAGATTCGTTAAAACTCCTTTTACTGGGTTAAAGAACTAGGTGTTATTTAAAACACAGTTCACGACAAACCCAAATCACATTCTATTTGTTATCGGGTTAAAGAACTAGTGTTATTTAAAACAACGTTCACGATAAACCCATTTCAAATCCAATCAAATATATTAGAAATTCCGATTATTTAAAACCCCTTTTTAAATCTAATTTATTTATTTAAAAATAATTGGGTTTTAAATTTAGTTCAAAACTAGTTCATTTCGATAAAAATTCATTTTTATCTTTTCAAATATGGAGTTTTTCACCCCAATTTTTCTCAAATCATTTCTTATGATTTTACACAAATTAATACTATTTTTAATAATTTTATTAAGGCCCATACAATCGATTTCTAACAATGGCCATCGAACTGCACTTATAGCGACCTTTTCTGAATTTGATTTGGACGTATCTCCAAATCCAGCCGTTAGATTTTGAATTTCAAATATTCGTTAGAAAGCCCTTTTCGATACGAACCCAACGGTTCCGGTTTTAGGAGAATCCGACGGTCGGATCTCCCGTAATGTCCGTTTGAAATTAATGGTCGAAATTCACGAACTACCGCGGCGCGGCGCATTCTATTCAGGCCATTATATATATATAATATATATATATATATTTCATCGATTACCATTCAAAACGAATTTTATAAATAGTTTTGAATTCGTTTCAAAAACAATTTCAACTTCCATCTCAATTCAAATGAAAATTGAATCTTTCCTTATAAATTCGTTTTAAAATTCATTTCTATTCAATTCAGGTTTCAATTCAATTTGAATTCATTTCACTTCGTTTTAAATTCAATTCGAATTCGTTTTCAATTCGATTCAATTCAAAGTGGTTTTCTATTCGATTCAATTCAAAGTGGCTTCAAATCAAATTCATTTCGTTTTCTATTTGATTCGAATTTAAATTGGTTTTCTATTCAATTGAAATCAAATTGGTTATATATTCAATTCATTTCAAAATCGTTTTATATTCAATTCATTTCGAAATCGTTTTATATTCAATTCATTTTGAAATCGTTTTATATTCAATTCATTTCGAAATCGTTTTATATTCAATTCATTTCGAAATTGTTTTATATTCAATTCATTTCGAAATCGTTTTTCAATATTCATTTTAAAATGAATAAAATCGATATAAATATCGTTCATGTCAAAATGGCGTTAATCTAATCAACACGGCTTCATATATTCCTTCATTCTATTCAACAAATGAATATTTATTTTTGTCAACACACGACAATTCTCAACGAATGAGTACTGTCCACGTGTGACTATTTTTGTTAAATTATTTCGTTCAACGCATGACTAATCTCAACGGATGAGTACAGTCAACACATGAACCTTTATTTTATAGTGATAAAGATATAAAATGTATTGTTAAAATATTACGTTCAACACATGACTAATCTCAACGGATGAGTACAGTCAACACATGAACCTTTATTTTATAATATTCTTTATCTTCTAAATTGGAATGAGGCCAAATCAATTACCATATAAAGTTAATTATATGGATTTTCATACATCACACGTATATAATAGCATTGAAAAATAATCAACCATCAACCAAAGTGCACTACACTGTATAAGCATCAAATATAGATATCTAACGCTTATAACAGCCTGTCAATCAATCGATCGACATATTTAATCAATCAGGATGAGTGAACTTCAAATTTCATCCCAACACCCGTGTGGGGTTTCAAACAATCAAACACAGATTTTATTTGTGCAGTTGAGCGATGTGTAAAATTTATCGACCCAATCAATGTCCTTCAAATAGGTGTACATAAACAAACCGTCTGGTTTGTAAATGAATATTTTATTTATTCATATTCACGTTAAAAACTATATTTTTAACGATAAAACATTTTATTTCAACACATGAATTTTTATTCAGTTCATTTATCAAATAAAATGATATCTTTATTTTTCTAACTTATTTTAGGAAATTTCGGCGGTATAACGGCACGATACTAGAAACGGGACGAGGCCTAGCCTTATCCCCGGTCTAGTGAAGGCCCACGTCATTCACACATCAATCAAATCAATTCCATCTCACCAAACAATTCAATTCAAACCAAATAATCTAACTAATTTATGCAATCAAACAAACAAGTCCATGGTCTGTGGACGATTGTGTCGGGTGCTACTAAGCACCGTCTGTATCCTAGTATATATATATAACTAGAAAATGAAATTGAAGAGTGAGAAATTCTCACATATAGCTATCCAACTCCACGACACTTCATTGATAGAAATCTTCATCGTTATCGCATCTTTGTTATCTTCGTTGCCCGTAGCCACTACATATATAAAAATCACACATTTTTATATTTTGATGTCTTTAAAATAAAAATCACATTTTTATTTATTCACTTTCAATTTAAAAATCATATTTTTATAATTGCTTCATATATTTAAAAATCGAACTTTTACTTCGCTATTCAATATATAAAAATCGAATTTTTACTTCGCTATTCAATATATAAAAATCGAATTTTTACTATGCTATTCAATATATAAAAATCGAATTTTTATTATGCTATTCAATATATAAAAATCGAATTTTTACTACGATGTCATATAGATAAAAATTCCATTTCAAAAATATAGATTTCGCCTTTATAGAAATAAAGATTTCGCCTTTATAGAAATAAAGATTTCGCCTTTATAGAAATAAAGATTTTGCCTTTTCAAATATGAAGTTTTCGCCTTTTCTAATATGAAGTTTTCGCCTTTTCTAATATGAAAAATCCGAACTTTTAGATATTAAAAATCCGAACTTCACGAAAGAAAAAATCCTATTTTTTCCTCTAAAAATATACCCTTTCCTATTTAAGCAAAAATCATATTTCTACATCTTCTATATAGTAAAGATTATATTTTTAATACTTTAAAAATATAAAAAATCATATTTTTATTCTCCTATTCACCTCTTTATTATCATAAAAAAATCCGTTCTCTCTTTGATTAAAAATCCGACCTTTACCCCATTAAAAATCATATTTTTAATTTAACAAAACATAAAAATCTCATTTTTAATTATACCATTCTCATATATATATAAAAAAAACTGATTTAAAATCCTTTTAAAACTAATTACACTAAATAAATAAAATAAAGAAAAGGGAAATAGCAAAACTTACAGAAGAAAAAGGGGGAAGGGGATGCTCCGACTGGGGAAAGTTGATTGCATCGCGCGGCGCCTGGGGGGGGTTCTCGTCGATCGGCAGTGGGAGGAAAAAGGGGGGGTCGATCGCATCGCGCTTCGATGGACGGGGGGGTTTCGAGAGGAGGTCGGCGGTCAATCGGGGGGGGGGGGGGGGGGGGCGAACGATGGGGAGGGGGGCGACTGGGTGGTGGCGCGGCATCGGGATCGACTGGGGGGGCTGACGATAGTTTAGGGTTTTTTTTTCTTTTTTCTTTTTCTTCGAATGAATTTGAAAAAGGTGGGGAGGCAGATGAGTTAAAGAGGAGAGGGGGTTATATTTTTTTTATTATTTAATTTTAATTTATATTCTCATAAAGTAACCTTTTCTATCGACTTCAGAATCGAACCCATCGCCTGTCGTCCATAGCGTTTTGCCCCCATTCTGAACACAATGGGATATGTATCGTAAGCTGATTCGGCTGTTACAATCAGTTTTCGTCAAAATCAACATATACTTCTATATATTGAATTTGAACGCGCATTTCAATTTACCGGGGTCACATACTAACTCGAAAAATTCCAGAAAAATATTTTCTAGCTTCGTATTGACGATACGGTCCTAATAAAACTAGTTTCGTTGAATTCCGAGATCGTTAGAAAAATGGCCAATTTCCAGTCGATTAAAATCAACTAAAACTGGTCAAACGCGTTTTCCTTTGCCGCGCTCACATATTGATTCGAAAAATTATGAAATTTGAAACCTAGCAATAATTTGACATCACGGACCCAACAAAAGTGGTTTCGTCGAAATCCGAGGTCGTTTGCAAAATGTCTATTTTTAAGGGCCTGAATTCCATAGCGACTATTCAGAATTTTCAACTGGGCATATCTTTTGATTCCCGCTATGAAATTTCGATTGGTCGGATTTGTTGGGAAGATATTCACGAATAGAACCTAATGTTTTTGGTTTCACTAAAATCCGGATTGTTTTGCACCCGGTACATTCAATTGAAGTTTGAAATTGAATTATCGAACTACCACGCCATTTTCAATTCTATTTATAATTATATATAAATATTTATATTCTAACGACGGCGTATATAATATATACGTTCGAATTATATTCAAAATAAATTTCTCGTCGATTTTATTTAAAATAATTCATTTTAAATAATCAAAATTCGCTAAAATTGCCAAAATAAAAATTTTAAACTGGCTCGGATTTTCCGGGTTATTACACAAATCTTGATGACGGAATTGACTATGGGCCAGAGGATGTGCTCCTCTCGGCAATAATCTAAAACCTACTAAAAGACACACCAGGATAGTCCCATGTTTGATCCAACCTTGATTTGATATTGCATGTTGCAATTATCACTACTGATGACTTCCTGCGTCTTCATGAAATCTATTATTTTAAACTTCTAAATTTGTTTATCTTTCTTGTGCAAGGACATTCCCGGTTTTGACATCAAACAGTCGTGGACATTGGTTCTTTCAAGTACAGTTTTCGTTTGAAATTTTGGCTATAAAATATTTAAGCTTCGTACCGTTGTTGTGTGGTATGCTGCCAGTTGACATTAGTGGTAGTATCTGCCTTGATAAGCTAGTACAATCATTTGATAATTTGATAGTTTATCTAAGAAATTATAGGGCTTGGAATTGTCACAAGTCTGTATTGATATTTTTGCATTATTGGTTGTAACTCTTGATGTTGTGAATAATAAAGTTTTCACTTACCTTCCAAAAAAAATATAATTAAAATTGAAATAGTTAATTGACTTAAAACTTAAAACATAAATTATCAAAATTAATTTCGAGTTAAAATCTTAAAAAAAAACAATGGGAATATATGCTTTGAAAAATACTTAAATTTATTATTTAAAAATTAAAATTTATTTCGAAAAACCATTTGAAAAGGGATCACATGAATGCAATCGAGTTTTAACATTTATAACTAAGACTCCAATACTTGTCTTTATCATTCTTGAATTCTTGAACTGTAGATAACTCATGAGCCTTAATTTGCATCATCAGTCTTGATCAACAACTCCATAGCATCTCCTTAGGTCACCATAAATGATATTGTTACTGTACAGTCTTGATTATCAACACTTGTTATAAAGCTTGTACTACACACTATATATATAATCATCAGTAATAATTTTAAATATGTTTACATGTTATCATCAACACATCCTTCTATTTCACTAACAATCCCCTCTTTTTGATGATGACAATATTTTTATAATATATATTTCCTATCCCCCCTATACTTTGACAACTCTCCCTTACTCTAACACCATATTTTATTAATTGGAACCATACCAACACTGGGCAAATAACTATAACTCAACCAGATACAAATGGCCATCCCATGACCCTCCAAAATCCAATATATAAGTTCTCAAAAGATCTTCTAGTATACGAGATTCACTCAAATACCAGCATGATCTGACCTAGTCCTTGGTGAACCATAAATATAATCCATTGAGACTTGTTCCTGTTTTCCATTTAGGAATTTCTAATGGTTGTAACAACCCACTAGGCTTCTTTTGCTCAGCTTTAACTAACTAGCCATTCATGCATTTGGACATAAACTTCCCAGCGTCCTTATTTATCCTTTCCCAGTGGTAGGTCTGATCCATGTCTCAATGCATTTTGTTACCACCAGGATGTATAATCGGTTTCGAGTGATGATATGCTCTAAGCACTTCATCTCTCAGTCCGTCTACGTTGGGTACAACTAGTCCCACATTCTTTCGAAGCCATCCTTCTCGATCAAATCCTTGCTTGATCATTCTCTTTCCATCGATACCCATCTCTACCCTAGAGATGATTTCCAATAGGTTAGGATCATCCTTCTAACTGAACCAATCCACTCAATCAAAATCGATCTAATCGTCAAGCTTACCAGCGTTTCTGAATCCAATTCACTCTTGGGTCTGAAATCATATTCTGTGATATACTCTAGTTGCTTCCAACCCAGAAACATAACCTCTAGACTGGCATGCCTCCCACTTAATGCAACTGTTACCGCACCTAAATCCTTTGTTATGTCCACCCTACCCCCATGAATTCATGACAACTTCACTGCATTGGCTCATAGCCTTGCTATGATCACTCTGCCCCATGGTGTAATGACTACCCCGCTGCACTGATACGTAGCCTAATGTTTGTCTATACTACCATCTCTTTGTTCCCCATCGCTAGAGCCCTACAGGTGATAGTCTACTCAAGAGAAGAAAGATAGGGACAAACATAGCAACCATAACATCCATCAAACAAGTCCTACCTATCACCTGCTAAAGCCATGAAAACATCGACACCTAAATGATTGGTCTAACCAATTCCAATATGTCGATTCTTATATGTCTGGTCCAACCAACTCAAGAACTAATGGAAGCCCAGCCTCCAAATGGACTACCGTACGTCCAACGTACGTTTTATCCTCCAAGGATAACTAGATCACATCCAACGGATCCAAGGTAACGGGCGTCCCCAGATACTCTTGCTTTAAGTCCGCCTAAAATACTTGAGCCCAACCCAAGTCTATCTATTATCTTGCTGCCCTCTCGAGTCCAACTCGAGCCATATCCAATTCCTTGCAGCCTTCCCGAGTCCAACTCGAGTCAATCTATAACTCAGACCCAGTCTTGAGTATCCATTACCGACAAACTCTAGTCCAACGTGAGTCGTCTCCCTATTCGTTGCATCTCCAAGATCAACGAACACCCATTTTCTTTTACGAGTTCAAGTCTAACTTGAAGCGTCCTAATCTTCGTTGCATCTTCCATGATCAACGAACCCATCCTATTTCTTCAAAGTTCTACTATCCAAAGAGAACATCAGCATAGGGTCCTAAACAATCCATTACTTTGCATCTTTCTCAAGTCCCAGTCGAGCCGTTTCATAACCCTGTCGAGTCTAACTCGGGGCAGTCTATACCATAGAACAGTCTTATCATGTCACGGCTGCCCATCACTCCTCGAGTAAACCAAGATATCATCCAATGAAGAATCGCAACAACTACTTATCTCTCACACAAAATATCCTAGTCGAACTCGACATTCCCTAAGCACAAGCCCCAAAGGCCTAAACCAATACCAGCCAAGCACCCAAGGAACATCTCCTCCGAATTCGGACAATCCTCGTGAGGTGATACTAGCAAAACAACCAAGCACTGGAGCACTCTTTTCCCTTCTAGAGACAACTAGAATTTATTACAATGATAACCTCTCAGCTTCCTTAACTCCAGTTACTATCGCCACAACTAGGTAGGTACCTAATACCAACCTATACCTTTGGAGTAGATCGACTCCACAAAATAATGCTAAACCCAGTAAAGCCTAAACAAAACAATCACAAGCAAACATACATCCATGACTGGATAAGAACGAAGTACAACAAATCATACTAAGATCAGTCGAACCACCTATCGGGTTTGTCACAACTAGAGGTCTATCGACTATCTCGAGTTTGTCAAACAATACTTGAACAGAAACACCTTAAATAGAAAGCATACCTTTGATAACGACACCCTTTCCCTTCTGCGCCGCAGTTGGAGCATTCAACGAAGAAGGAACAGTGTTGATAGCATATGCTTTCACCATCTGCTTCTCCTTAGGGGGTTGTGGACTATCATCCTTGTGATGTCCCGCCTGGCCGCAGTTAAAGCACTTCCTTTCCCCAGGCTTTTCTCGACAATCTCTAGCATAGTGTCTCTTCTTGCCATAACTAAAGCACTCGCCACCATTCTTATTCTTCTTATTCTGACCATCCTTGGTCGGGTTCTGCTTCCTCTTGTTCTGGGAATTCTTCTTGCCTTCACCGCCTGCTTGCGGCTTTGGCTCCTCTGTAGATGCAATAGCAACCTCAGTCTTCGACTTAGGAAAAAGGCTCTCTGACCTTAATGCCTTTCCTACAATAGACTCGAACGTCTCCTCGATATGGTTTATAAGTCTTTCCCCTAAGTACCCATCCAAGCCAGTTATGAACTTCTCGTTCTTCTTCTCAACTGTATCGATGAGGGACAATCCATATTTTGATAAAGTGTCGAATTCAGCGATATACTCCGAGACTGCTCTACCATTCTGCTTAAGCTCCAAGAACTTCCTGAACAATTCTGATTTATGAGCACCTGGAATAAACTTATCACAAAAGTGAGTCTTAAACTGATTCTAAGTAACTTGATCCTCAGGAGTAGCTTCCTTAATAGCATTCCACCAATTCATAGCTCGTCCTTGTAGTTGATGCGATGCTAGCTTCCTCTTCATTGCGTCTTCGATTCCCAAATCTTCGACGATGCGCTCACAACTATCTATCCAACCTTGAATTTCTGTAGCCGACTCCGTTCCGTGGAACGGCTTCCTACCAAGGCTAGTGTAATCCTTGTTTAGCTTGGCGAAATTGACCCTAGGTGCCTGAACTGCTGCAATACCACCATTAGCAGCATTAGGAATGGCTCCCCGAGCATCCCTAAGCATCTCTCTCATGAGGTTAGTAAACATCGTCCTCATCTCAACAGCATTCCCATTATTGGCTCCTCTACTAGTACCCCTCGTATATCGGCTCATCGTTCAGTCTGTAAAGTGAAAACGATTAACCATCTCCATAGTGGTGCTAGTGCAATGCGACTTCATCCTTAGCTATACCAATATTGTATATATATATATAGCTTTTGAAAACCAAAATAATCACAAATACGTGCTCTCATATACGTGTACTATCTCTCCCTGGTGACTTCTCTAGGTTAACTACGCAACCTAGAGCTCTGATACCAAGTGTGATGGCCCGCCCCGCATTAACCGACATTCCCTTCGAAAGTGCGTTGTACACATGTCCGCTAGCACGGGACGGTCGTCAAAGAAAGGAAAGAAGATGAAAGAACTAACAAAAAACCTATAGAATGTCTCACAGCGCATGGAATAAAATATAATAGTAACATACTTGACACAAAATAGGCGAGATAGTGCATAAGCTGAAAACTAAAACCATCATCATCATAGCAACGGAAATCCAAAATACAGCTTATGAACATCATTATTACAACTTTAAAACTGTCTTTAAAGCAAAAGAAAGTAAAAGAAGGAGGTACACTACTAATGCCCAAGAAGTAACCTTCAACAACACAGGGAGAATATCTATATATCATACGTGGGAGCCTCCTGCTCGTCTCCAGTACAGCTACTCGTTCATACCACCTAACCTGTCTCTAGTCTGCTCGTTTAGGAGCACCCAGAGTAATAAGAAGAGACATAAAAATCTGGGTCAGATAAAAGTCTGGTATAAGCGATATGCAACAAAATAGAACAATAACATGTATAATCCAATCATACCAGAACTTGGACCTACAACTAAAGAGTTAGCACAACACACCGCTCAATACTCTAAGGTGCCACTAACATATGGTGTAAAGAATACAGGGGTGGGGGTGTGCATGCCATAGTGAAAGAAAACAATCAAATATAGCAACCATCCTCACATCTCCCACTCAGTGCGTAAAGCATATGATATCCACTATTTGGTCACCTAATCCTTTGGGACCTGACGGAGTCCAACCCCGTAAAACTATCACTGCAAGCCCACTATCCGTCTCTCAGTGGTGAACCAAAGTTATGAATACCGACAACCCCTTTGCACACGTCCCGCAGCAAAGTCCAATCGTGAATTTAATTCGTTGGTTCCCAACTGGATCCTGAGTACAAACTTCTCATTTGGACTACCTTTGCATCTCAGGTTCTGGTCTTCTCCGGATCGGTTCGGTCTTCTCTCTTCACTTTGCTTCGGATCGGTACGTCCATGTCAACTCCTCTCGTTTAGATCGTGGTTCACGCCTCAAACCCAAGCATCCCGGTTCGGATCGGAATACCCCCTACGGGTCGGATCGTGGCCCATGCTTCGGATTGGTTCGGATCATGTCCAGAGCATCAGATCATGACTTCAGGTAAGCGGTTCGGTTCTCCTTCCCAAGCACTCCGGATCGGGTCGAGCCTCTCAAGTCCATCCTTGGGCATCGGTTCGGGTCGAGTGACGCAGTTCGGATCGTGTGCTCTCTTCAGGTCGGGCCACCATGCTCAGGTCGGATCGTGGAGCTTCAAGTGCGAGCGGTTCGGATCGTTCTTTCCCCCCCCCCCCCCCCCCACCCACGATCCGATCCGGTTCGGGTAATTTCCTGTACTTCTTTCCAGCGACTATTTTACGCCATTCGACGGCATTTTTGACCAATCTAACTGTTCTAAACAATCACAAAGCATACCATACAACTATAGCAACATGTATAAAAATCCACAAACAGCAAAACAACAACTTGATAAGTTAAAACGGATCAAACATTGCCAAAATCTCATATTTTCCCTTAAAGCGTGTTTGACAACAACTAATGACAAGATCAGTAAAACTTAACCAAATTAACCCAAATTTCTATCAGAGCCCTAAAATAATATTTTAGAATTTTACAACTTTTTCCAGATTTTTATGGTGCAAAATTTCACTAATTATCACTAATCACCCCTTAATCCCCTAAATTTCGGGATTAGCAAAATTAGTCCAAATTAACCCAAATTCATATCAGAGGCATAAAATAATATTGTGGAATTTTACAAATTTTTCTAGATTTTTCTGAGTTATAATTTCGCTAATCTTCGCTAATTACCCTAATTAGTCATAGTTAGTGAAAAACAATGCAAATCACTCACTTTAGCCATAATTAAAGTCTTGGATCTGAAACTCTATTGTTATGTCACGGATCCCAATGTATTCCAGCAGCCCTATCTCTGATATGACGCTAATCCGCCTTGATTTAGTGTTGATTTGCTTAATTAGTGATTAGGAATGATAAAAATGGTGTTTTCAGAGCGATTTAGAAGATGGAGGTCATTGCTAAAGCGCAAGGGAGGTTTGTGGCGACTGGAAAAAATGAATAGGAACTATTCTCTAACTCATTTCAGTCCCCCCATAACCCTAATCCCGAAATGGGTTATGGGCTTAGCTGTTAATCACTCTAATTAGGCCCGATTAAGCTGTTTTTCACCTTCTAAACCTTGTTTCAGCCATATCTCCCGAACGGTGAGTCCATTTGGCTAATGTGACCACTCTACGGAAAGCTAAACCATCATCTGAATCTAATGGAAGTGGTTTTAGGTCAAAACTCCTTACCAATCAAAAGTTATGGCCAAAACAAGATCAGCTAGGGGCAAAATGGTCATTTAAAAATCGGCAAAAATCATGAACATGGGAAATGACACCAATAGTCATCTCCCAAAGTTACATGACCATATGACTTCGTATGTGAGGGAACTAAATATTCTACGATCCTTCGATGCGTAGAATGCGGGTCGTTACATTTTCACAAGATTACATTAGTTATAAGCCAAACTAAATGTTAGTTTTGAACCAAGTGGGTAATCTATTTTCAACAACCACCAATATGATCTACCAAAGAATGCTTACCATAAACTCATCAGCTAGCTCAGATGGTAATGAAAAGAGAAGTCCATTTTGACCAACCTTCACAAATACTTTTAAGCTGCACAAATAGAGGAGTAACAACAAAAATTACGACAAAAGGAGGAGGACATTATGGACGAAATGTAGTTTGACCTTGAGAAGGCATCTGCGTAAACAGGAAGCCCACATCCAAACAAATCAGCAACCTATATAATAGGATAATATGAAATAATTTTCTATTACTGTGTCATGCGTTGAAATATAAAGACAGATTGTCACCTTCATTGGAAGGTCCAATCCGGAGGATGAAGTGTGCAAACATACACCTAAATCTACAGATCTTGTATATACATAGAAAAATACATATGCATGGATTAATAATTCTAGCATGTTACTTTTAAGTTATGCAGAAATATCTTCTACCTAATAAGAAAAATAAGAAAACAAGCACATACCTGCAGTTTTAACCATTTAATTGAACTTAATCGCATATTGTGA
This sequence comes from Allium sativum, assembly GCA_030737875.1. Classification (NCBI taxonomy): domain Eukaryota; kingdom Viridiplantae; phylum Streptophyta; class Magnoliopsida; order Asparagales; family Amaryllidaceae; genus Allium; species Allium sativum. Next base: position 74,522 of record JASFAX010000069.1, read on the forward strand.
TAGACCGATTCAATGCACCAGCAAACAAGAAAAAAAACTAAAATCTATAACAACAGTCAAGTTCCTAATTGTGAAATTCACTACAAGAAAAATCGCAATTAGCAGCGGCAAAATCCGCTTCTAATCCGTCGCTAAACAGGCATTAGCGACGGATTTCCAATAAAATGATTTTGTCGGTAAAAACCATGACGGTATTTGTGTCAGATTTTGCGACGGAATATAGCATGAGTTTTCCGATAGTTTTCCGTCATTTTACTATTTTTATAATAAAAATATAATTTTATTTATTAATTTAATTTTAATTTATTTACCGACTATTTACCGAGGGATAAGTTATTTATAATAAATTATTATTTATAAAATGCGTTGGTAAACCCTTACTAATTGCCAAGGGATTAGCGACGGAAAATTAATTGAAGTATACTTAACCTCTCTTTTTTTATTGGTAATCCGTCGCTATTTCCCTTCTGATCCATATACATATACATATATATACACACACACACACACACACACACACACATGTATATATATATATATATATCACTACAACAAAATGACCATATTACAACGGTGGAAAACCGTTGTAATATACATTTTACAACGGTGGGCTAACCTTATATATCTAGAATAAACAACATAAGAAATAGATGTAAATTTAAAGGCATCATAATCCATTCATTGATAAAAATCACAACTTTATATCTAGAATACAAATTACAAATCTATACCATATAAAAATAAAATTACAATTGTCCTTATTTGTCTTTAAAAGCCTTTAATCCTATTACAAAGCTTATTTGCCTATGAAAGCTACAAACCTCATTTACATAATTTTTTTTTCGTGCGTTTGAAAAGGAATAAGTAACCTTTTAAAGCCATTCGTACGGAGAATGGGAATATGACCTTCCTTGAGCATGGCAACATGGAATATCCACTTCGGTAATAGGGAGAATGGGAATATGACCTTCCTCGAGCATCTTCTTGTAAGATCCGTATTTAGGAATGTTGTATATACCTAAGCTCAAATGCAAATCTCGTACAATCTGTTTATAAGCAGAAGACAAGAGGAATCAGACTATCCCTCCTAACAACATAGTTAAGTAATGTATTTTCATAGATATAACGAGTATGTTACATAGATTTAGCACGTCGATATGTTGCAAACAATAAAAGGTTCAATATAAGCACAAATAAATGATAAGAAGACAAACTCACTCAATCGGTAGTTGAGAATTTCTGCAATTCCTGTAGTCCATTGTGTCGAGATTTCCTCAGAGTTTTGCTTCTTTACCTGTAAATATGTGATTCAATACAAATAGGTTTGGTCGAGAATGAAGTAATAACTTACACTCATAATCACACTCAAAAGCTAACCTTAAGATGCTCAGGCACAACGTCATCTACTGGATCCTTGTCCTCCTTGTTTCCTGACTCAAGATTCCTACCTCTTTTTTTTTTTTTTTTTGGCCAATTCTTGTTCCACATACTTCAACCTTGTAGATGTAAAATAGTAGAGGTGAACATACGCTATGTAAGAAAAATAGAATTTTCATTCAAAATCGACTATTTAGTTGCATCTACTGGTTAAAGTTAAAAAGAGTTAATAACTTTAATCCTTTTGACCAAATAGGTCAACAATTTTCACACTAATATTTACGATAATATTATCATTGACTAATCCAATGTCCATCGCTTTAACATTTAATGGTTCACAAGATATAAATGTAAATTCTTCCGCTGTAGGTTACTACTAAATCCGAGACAATATCTTAACCAATATGCACCCGAATAAATTGACCAATTCATCCCTATCTCAATCTGATTGAAAGGGAAAACAAGTGGTCCCATTTGGCTCAATCTACAAACTGTGTTGGCTGCTTGTCTAATGTACAGTTTATCAACTTTTACTTCTATTATGTTACACCATGTCATGGATAATACCCCTCCCCAGTCATCCCGCTGATTGCCCGACTACTCCAGTTTGAATAAAAAATTGGGAGCAAGCATTGTCATTACCGTATGTCCTTCCACCTTCACCAAATACCTTTTAAGACTGACTTCTTCAAGACATCTAAACTATCCTACTTTTCTAACATATCCACTTATTAAAAATCATTCCTAAACTACTGCAATACTACATGTTTAGTCTTAAACTACTAGACTATGCACAAGTTGCTTCCGCCATAATTATACCGTTATACTGCCTACATGTCATCATACAACACACATTCTATTTTACTGACACTAACTATATCACACTCAAGTAACGCATACTACTGATGCTCTTATCATTGAACCAAACAGCCTATTTTTCCTTTTACTAATTTTCAAAAGTTGGTAACCAAGAAGACATAATAATATGAATGAATTATGAACACTGCTCAAATAGAAAATTAAACAAAACAGAGAAGATGGGGTTACCTAATTCCATGATGAAGGCCATAATTTTATACTGTTATGTCCAGATTAAAAATACCAGAAAAATGACAATGCAACCATCACCTGCAATATGCAATCTAATCATATATTTATCACTAAAAAATTCAATAATTCTACATAAAGGAAGCTTAAATTGATAAGTTATTTTAATGTAAACTTTATCATACATTAAATCACACCATCATTGAGCATAATCAAGACACAAGTGATCCTGTTCATTCTTGTAGGAAATTATGCTAATATAAAAGATATAGAAGAGAAACAACTTATAAGAAATTATGTTAACAAAACCTATTACGTTGGTTGGATTCGGTTCATTTTTTCAGCGCAGAAATCGCCTCTCCAATCATCTCACAATAATTTTCTTTTAAGTGCAAACTATAATGAATTCTTATGCTAACAAAACAATGACCTGATATCAACAATTGTTACATTCAAAATTCATAAAACTAGAACTATAATTTTTGTTTACTCTTTAGCCCAACCACAACATAGCCATAATTAAAGATGAACAAACTTACACAGGAAATTTCAATTCATTGTTCCAACACCAAAGAGAAAGCAAGAGAGAAGAAGAGCGTACATCACCACTTTGTTCTATATGGGACGAAGGAATATATGAAGAAGAGCTTGGGTAAACAATTCTCATTAAAAGAGATATACTAGAATTGCTGGACAGATTCTTCAATCTTAAAACAGTGAAAACAGACAAAGAAGAAGCTAAGGCTTTGAATAAAGAATTTTTCCTTACCGCAACACTTCTTCTCTAAAAAAAATTCCTCGGAGGCCTGTAGTAAGAATTATAATACAACATAAAAATTACAAAGATTTTACTGCTGTAGACAGCTTTAGCATAAAAATTATCCAGAGCAGAGGTTCTAAATAAGCACATATTATCATATTTAAAAGCAACAGGGGCTACCAGCTCAACGAATTCTTGGATTGTTGAAGCGTAGGCCTTGAACCCTGAAGATCAACCATTGTTATGTACGGCACAGCTTCCCCCAGCATAGCTGCCAAACACTCCGCACCCATCACCAACAGTTGTAACTACGTGGATCCACCAATCCGCTGACAGCCTCAAGCTCGGACGTATGCATTGACCGCCAGCAATCCTTCAATCGCCGCTTAAGGAGGCGACCTCCACCCAGTCACCACACTGCGGCTTTAACTCTCCTTGGACGTTGATCAACAACGCGCTGCTTCCTTTTTCCCTTTTTTCGCTTAAAAAAATGAATTAGTGATTTAGGGATTTAGCCATTTAGGGGAGCTATTTTTACGAGCGTTTCTTTTTAATATAGGGGGTTGGCCCACGCTGGAAAAAAATTCAATGTTAAAGGGCATAGTATTAAAATTTCGATGAGCGGAGGAGGGAAAAAAATCGCTTTGGAGCTAAAATTTCGAAGTGGAGGGAAAATCCAAAGGGACGATCGAATTAGTTTGAAACTTAAATAACATGATAAAAACTGTGATATTGAAACATACGCATGGAGGAAAAAAAATTAATATAAAGGTAGTGGATTACTACTTCTCTCAACCAATCATTGTTTTGAAATAGATTCAATATGGTAGATAAGCTAAATAATATATAGCAATTGTTTGTTATTATTTTATATTAAAACAATATATAAATTGCTTGAAATTTTAATTAAACTATTAAATATTACTTTATAATGATTAAAATTTACTTTTTAATTATTAAATATTAGTTATTACTTCATAATTATCGATTATTAATTACAAATTAAGGTTGGACTGAAGAAGATAGATGGTGGAGGCGTATGAAGGGTTTGTTTTTGGGATCTCAAAGAAGAGAAAGGCGGATGAAGGAATTGTTTTTAATCGAGGAAGTGGAATGAGCGGATGGATAAAGAGGAATAAAAAAATAACGGTGGATAGAGGGCCTTCAGAGTTAGAGCCAGAATTTGCTGATTAGGAAACGGCAAAATTTTAGGTTTGGAGGGAAACTTTGAATTCGGAGCTAAAATAGAGAAAAAATCAGTTGGAATAAGAAAGGATGAGTTGAAGGACAAAATTTCTGCTACATAAAACGAAAACGAAAGAATACTTGTATATACTAAGTAAAAATAATTACTAAAAAAACCTCATAATACACATAGATAATAGTAGTAACTAACAAAAAAAATTATAATTTTTGAATTTTTTAAACATTTATGGGTTTTCTGAAATTTGAACAATAAATAAAAAAAATTAATTAATAAGAAAATATTAATCACTAGTTATTAAAGATTACTATTAATAATTGATTATCAAAATAAATTTAATTAAACAACGAATATTAATGTATTTTATTAATTATTATTACCTCTTATTTGTATTTTATAGTAATTAATAATTAATCAATACTAACTATTGAATATTATTTGCTTTTAATAGTAATTATTTATTATTTAATATTAATATATTATTAACATTAATTATTTAAAATTTATATTTACTTATTAATCACTAAGTAAAAACACAAATGTAAAACATTTTATAAATAATAAATATGAAAGTTATTTTAAATCTCTTGAAAAACTGCTGCAAAAATAGCTTCAAAATTCTAACGACGGTAAACGAATTTAATAAACATCGAACAACAATGTATTTTATTAATTACTATTACCTCTTATTTATATTATATAGTAATTAATAATTAATCAGCATTAATTTTCAAAAAAAATTAATTAGCATTAACTATTCTAATAGTTATTATTTATTATCAATTACTAATGTATTATTAACATTATTTATTTAAAATTTAAATTTACTAATTAATTTCTAAGTAATAACAAAAATTTAAAACATTTAATAAATAAAAAATATAAAAGTTCGTTTCAAATCTCTTGGAAAACTACATGAAAATAGCTTCAAAATTATGTCGACGGTAATCCGACGCTAATAGCAACGGAATTTAGCGTCAAATATTATATGATGGTAAAGAGCTGCAATTTCCATTGATTTAGCGACAGAACTAGTATTCGACGGTAATAATTTATAATAAGATGACATATAAAATCCAAAATATTTTCTCTTACAAAGCCCACGGAAATCCTCCGCTAATTAGCGATGGAATTTTTCGCTGCTAAAAATCTGTCGCTAATCTCAGTTTTTCTAGTAGTGATTGCGATTCAGCTTTGTTATAGAATTAAGCTATAACAACAGTCAAGTACATACCTAACAAGAGATGTCTCGATCTTGGAAGAGAAGGGAAAAGACTGAAGTAGGCGGGAATGGGAAAAAGAGGAGGGAAAGTAGAACGCCACTTTAATTTTTGTTTCAAAAATTATTACGATGAAATTTTGAAATAGTCACCCGCGTTGATTTCTTGCGAAGTACAAAGACGTAGTCTGGACGCTGGGTAGCAGAAGCAACGAAGATTTTAGAATTACTAGAAACTGTTATTAATTAATTTTGTATTTTTTTCAATGTTAATTTTAAAATGTAATTATAATTATAAAATATTAAATGCTAGATGGTATTTTTTATAATTATTATTACTTCCTATAAATTGTGAATTATTAACAGTGTTGAGTATGTAATTATTAATTAATATACCACAATTGAATACGTATTCAATGTTAGGAAGAAGATGGTTATATTTGAAAGCTTATAAATGTGCACGGAAATAATAACTTGTAATGTAATGTATGTATTTTTTGAATTTTGAGTTCTTTAGTATTTTAAATTTTTATTAATTTACAAAATTTTATATTTATACAAAAATTATGAAAATTCAAAGGTTTATATTTGAACTTTATGAATACTTTTTAGTTCATTTTAGAAAATACCAAAGTTTATTTTTTTATAAATAATACATATATATTAAATATAATTATCAATTATAACTATTAATTTTAAGATACTAAATAATAATCATTATTCATTATTATATTATTTATTGAATAATAATCATTATTCATTATTCATTTATTATTATATTAATTATTGAAAAATAATTATTTTATATATCAAATTAAAATTTCATCTAATTATAGATTATCAATAACTAATTATTAATATTCAATATAAATTAATAACTATGTTCAAGAAAAATCAGTTTTTAAAAAATACACAATGTTCACTGTGTAAGTATTAACTAATTCAACACAATTAAAAACATAATCAACATGTAATATTCGTGAGAGAAGATAGTTACATGTGAAAGCCAATAAATGGCATGGAAATAATAACTTGTATGGTAATGTTTATATTCTTTGAATTTCGGGATTCTTTAATATAACATTTCTTATTTTTAAATTATGAAGTTTTCACAAAATTTTATATTTATTTCAAAATCATGAAAACTTCAAAAGTTTATATTTAAACTTCGTATTTATTTTAGAAAATATGAAAGTTCTGATTTTTGAATTAATACATATTAAACATATCATTTGTAATTATTAAATTTTAGATACTAGATAATAAATTTTACTTCTTAATTCTTAGAAATTACTTATTTATCATTGATTACTAAAGATTACATATCTATATTATTAATTACTATTACCCCTTAATTATTTAGTAATTATTAATTATTAATTAATAAATACCAACTATTGAATTTTATTTGCTATTAATAGTAATTATTTATTTTTTGTTATTAGTATATTATTATTAACAGTAAGTATTTAAAATTTATATTTAATTAACAATTAATAGTAAAAACATAATAGTAAAACATTTTACGATGAATAAGCATACCAGTCCCTTGCAAATCCCTTGAAAATCTGCTGCAAAATAACTTCAAAAAATAAATGAATGTAAACTATCTCAAATTGCAATGGAATTCAACGACGGAAAAAATGACGATGTTAAACTGGTGCAATTTGCTACGGTTTAGCGAAGGAAATCAGAACTCGACGGTGATATTTTAAAGCAAGTTAAAATAAAAAATCCCAGATAATATCCTTTAAAGATTCCACGAAAATCCGTCGCTAATTTACGACGAAATTTTCCGCTGTTAAAATCTGCAGCTATTTGCGGTTTTTCTTATAGTGTTTTGTTACTGTACAGTCTTGATTATCAACACCTATAATAAAGTTTGTACTATACACTATATATATAATCGTTAGTAATAACTGTAAATATATTTTATACCAGTACCTTTTATACTTGTTGTTGTTATTATCAAAATATCATTCTATTACACAAATAGTTTTATGTTTGTAGTAGTTATAATTTGTGTGTTTGTCTTTGTGAGCTTGTTGCTCCTTCGTTTTGTACCAGAATCATGCTAAAATTCATGTAGATTATAATTGTGTGTTATTCTTTATATGATGAAATTCTTACCTGAATTTGATCCTGAAACCAGATCATATTGTGCTTAGAAAACCAAAACAAAGCAGGGCTTATTGCATGTAAATATTGAGTTCTACATGTTGACCCATGAAGTGCTCAGATTGACCTATAGGTCAACCTAAGGGTCATTCAGGTCAACCATAGGGTCTACCTTAGACAAGGAAAAGGTTGACCTAGCACATGTGATATTTGTGCCAGGTCAAGCTAACTTCATGTGTATGTTTGTGCTTTGATTTCTGAATTTCTAATTCTTCTTTTGGTGATCTTGAACTGATTTTAAAAGGTTGATTCCTATAAATAGGAAAGCCGACATTCAATATCAATTCGTATAGCGAATTGAAAGTTTGTGTGATTTATCTTTATTTAGATTTTGTTGAGTTTTTATTGAATTTTTGATGATTTCGTTTACATGCTTTCCAAATCAATTTCTACAGAACTTTTGGTTTAAAACCAAACTTCAAAACAAATATTTAAAATCAATTTTATAAAACTATAAGTATTTTAAAGTTATTTTATATAAATATTCTCTATTACAAAAGAGATTTTAAAAGAAATGATTTATAAATTGTTTTTGAAAGTGTTTTAAAATTAGATTTTTGTTGAAGTATATATTTTCTATTTAAATCGCACAATTTTGTACTCTTCGAGAGGATGAAGAAACGATTTTAATGATATGATAAACAATGTGGTATCAAACACATATATTTATTATAAAGGTCAGTTCGAACTTGTTCGAATGAGGCTACATACTGTTGTCAAAGTCTGGTATGGAATCGACTGACTTGTAGTAAGCCGATAAGTGAGAATGTGCGGCATGGTACATACTATTGTCAAAGGCTGAGTTACTTTTAGGAAGTTTCTTACACATTCTATAGACCTTTGGGTCATGAATATTACTAACACTAAGGCCAAAAGGGCCAAGCCTGGGATGGTGGACATTTGAATTAGACCTTCGGGTCATTTATGTAAGGTCGACGAGTATTTGTCTTAGACCTTTTAATCATTATTGTTGGGCCTGGGGGGCCAATGCACATGCGGTGTAGCTTATGCCCATCAATAGTGATATGGATCCAATTTAATATTATTTCTAGATTCCATTATTCTTTGATTTTTAGAATTTTTGATTTCTAAATGTTTTCACAATTTTATGTATGTTAGACATGATATATATATATATATATATATATATATATATATATATATATATATATATATGTGTGTGTGTGTGTGTGTGTGTGTGTGTGTGTGTGTGTGTGTGTGTGTGTTATTTGGTGGTTCATAACATAATGGCTACATTTTTGTGATTCGAATACCTAATCGAGTTCTATATGTGAGATTTTGTGGTTTCGATCTTGTATTTATGTGGTATGAGAGTGTTATACACACACACACACATAAAAATTCAACTGAAATTGAATAAAAGGGTTATAGAGTCACGAAGCATAATAAAAAAAATGGATCAAATCTTCCAATTAATATTAATAAATATAAGTAAAGGATCTATGGATGAAGATAAAAAAAATATAAGTGCATTTCCAATCGTAACTAGATCTTTAAAAAGTAGGTCAATTAAAAACAATATTTTTAGAAAATAAGTCTTTAAATTTCCAATTTAATCTATTAAATTTAGTAATCATATTTTGATATGTATAAAATCATCCTATTTATTTAATATTTATTTTTTATAAAAATGATTCTTTCTAAGTTTTTTAAGTGTCATTAAAAATGAAAAGAATACTTTAGTTTAAACAAAACAAAAGAGATTAAAAGAACTTATGTGTGTGTGTGTGTGTGTGTGTGTATATATCTCTTAGCCTTGATCTTTGATCATCTATGTCGACAGAAACAATTGTGCTCCATGATTATTATTATACATGAGAATCGTACTTGTGATCTAAGTGAACTACCTTATGAATACTAAGTTGTCATGCACTTTGGTGTTCCTTCTCCTTTGAGTGGAATTGCCTCTTATAAGTGTCTTTACTGTTCACCTATTATACACTAATTATCTTGTTTAAGCTAAACTGACCCCCATATTTTATATACTAGGGTCAGACAGAGTTATTACGGGTTTGTCACTTTCAGTAGTTTCTCGCTTTGATATGCTTCTGACATGGACTATCCTATCATCTTTTGCGCTAGAAGTGCATGTTTTGTATATTTCTATTTGCGTACTATAATGTATATATTTTTTGTGGGAATTTGTTTGGGTATATGGTTCATAAGAGGAATCATTATGTAACTCTACGTTGTACTTCTGCTCTATCAGTGAATATATGTGTTTACTGTTCTATGAGCAGTATGATGTGGTGTTTTTACATTTTGCTCTAGATAGAACCTTAGCCACCATAGTTTTGTGTTAAACTTGAATTAGATATGTCGATCCATATGAGGTAAAAAAAAATTATGAGAGCATCAATTCAACATATTTGATACTTGATTAAGACAAATTTACAGATGATCCCTCCATAACCGCCATATTCTCTACACTAGCAGACGGTCTTCGTAATACTCTTTGTTAGTGTAGATCTCGGAGTGGGACGTCACAAACTGCATTGGGAGGGAGATGATAATTTGAGGGAGCAAATTCTTATTGGTTGTTTTCCCAAGTATTACTTGGGTAATTAGAAAAAACAATGTTCAAAAAATAAATAATTAAAGCTAAACAGTAACAGTTAAAATAATGTATTACTAATTTGCATTACTAATTACATACTTTCTTGCAGTGAGGGGATAGCTTCCATTAGAATAAAGATGCATGATGGAAGGATGATAAAGTTTAACAGGAGTTGTACATTCCATAATTTACAAAGAATCTTAATTTAGTTTAGTAGAATTGTTACGTTAGAGGTAAATGACCGAAACTTTTCAATGGATTATGGGGCTACGTGTGCATGGAAGGGTAATAGAAAGATACTTCTTTGCAAAAAGAATAGGCATCAATATATACAAACGGGTTAGAAAGATGGCGGGTAATGACAAAAGTCCTCGATTTATGGTTAGACAGACAAATTTGTTCGAATCAAGATAGAGGGCATAGAATGGAAAACCACAAAATTAACTTGAAGACTCTTGTAGTATTTATTATAAGCAATTCCATGTTATTGATGATATGCTTATTTAATTGGATATTGTTCATGTTTAGAAGGTTTAGATGTTATTAAAGTTTTTTTAAGGAACGGAGATTGTTTTGAGTATGCAGATATTTGTGGAGTTGGTAGCCTACTATAGAAATGGAAATATAGCGTCAAGATGGATGTTAGTGGATTTTGTTGTACAATATTTTTATATTAAAATAAATTTTAAAGATATCAAGAGTGAACGGGTGATTACGACACAAGTCTGTTGCCATATTTATATATTTTGCAAACTTGGAGCGGATTGTGATTTGTGGTACAAAATCATTTTGAAATGAATAATTGAGAAACAAATACTTGGACTTCTTAAAATATTATTACATATAGGGATACGCATATAATAAAAGAGTATATTTTATTAATTTAAATTGAATATAAAAATGTATTTATTGTCGTATAAATGAGAATTTGGACATCAAATAATTTCTTTCTATAAATATACATGTGTATTGTCATTGGATGTGATCGAGAGAAATATTATTTTCATGGTTTGGGGATTAAGACATCTTCCTTTTAGTCTTCCCGTCTGAATTTTTTATGCAACTAATAAATGTTGTTTAGAGAATTTTCTTTATCTAATTTTTTTCCCACTTCTCATCTCTTTTCAAACTTAACATCCATATAAATCCCCAACGATGGTATATATTTACAGTGATTGGGATACATTTGTTATTTATCTTTATTAAGGTTGTCATGGTACCTATTCTAACCTGTGTTAGTGTATTATTTTTACTAATAACAAAAATTGCTTATTGTTACTATTATTAGTGTTGGAAATATTGTGAATTATTTAAAACATGAAATAAGTGTATGATGGCTCCTATTTGTGAATAGTACCACATCATGGGATTATATGGAAGAGGCAAGCTTATATACTTGTTTCTAAGAAGCTTTGATGGGGCCTTGGGCTCCCAATGCATGCTTTGTTGTGAGGAGGGAGCCCATGCATCATGACCACCACACACACGCGCGCCCGACCGACCGACCGGCTCGGGCTTATATTTTTGGTCCAGAAAACACTGCTATTTTCGAACCAGTTTTTAAATCAGGAAAATAATTTCTGAACCGATTTTTATATGACGCGGTAAAACTTTGACCAAGTATTTTCGTAGATCCGATTTTTCTCCACTGACCAGATTTTTCGAATACCCTGATCCCCGTCTATATATTATCATTAGATTAGACGAGATCAATAACAGAAAAAATTCTGCATTCTCTTTCTCCCCCATTAAAATACTCTTAAGAAATTTTCGAGCAGTAAAATCAGAAAGTGCAAATCTGCACTGATTTGTTTGTGCAAAGCAGATCAGTTATTAATCAGAGAGAGGCTGTTTTATCCTAGAGGCGGCGGCGAAAGTACGAACTGGTTTTGCACCACCGGCCAGATCGCCGAATCGTCTTCAAGAAAGCGACGAAGTACGTGACTCAGCCATTGTTTTCAACAATTTGAAGACGAACAGAAACAATGGCTTCGACAACAACTGTAGATGATGCTGCTGCTCCTGCTTCTGCATTCCAGATCCCATTGGTGACTGCTGCTCCATTTCGTTTCGAAGGTCTGCACTTCAAACGCTGGCGTCAAAAGATGGAGTTCTATCTGACAATGAGGAAGGTGGCTGCTGCTCTTACCACCGAGAAACCGCAGTTGCCAGACAAGCCTGACGGAACTGACGCAGCGCAGATGACATCCTGGAACGAACAATCGAAACAGTTGCAAAGCTGGACAGAACAGGATTATTTATGCAAAAAATTTATTCTGAACGGATTGAGTGATGATCTGTATGATTACTACAATTCAGAAGACAAGACAGCGAAGCAGATCTGGGAAGCACTGCAGAAGAAATACGATACAGAGGAGGCAGGGGCGAAGAAGTATGCTGTGAGCCGCTATCTGAAGTATCAGATGACAGACGATAGATCAGTAGAGATGCAGTCTCATGAGCTGCAGAAAATAGCTCATGAGATCATCTCCGAAGGTATGGTTTTAGATGAACAGTTTCAAGTTGCTGTTATTATTGACAAACTTCCCCCAGGTTGGAAAGATTTTAAGAATTTCTTGCGCCATAAGACTAAGGAATTCTCCTTAGAGAGTCTGATTACTCGCCTTCGCATTGAGGAGGCAGCACGCAAACAGGACCAGAAAGAGGAAGTGTTGTTTGTTTCAAACAACAACACTAAAAAGACCAAGCCCGCAGTTCTGAAACCAAATCAGAAATCTTTTAAGAATCAGAACAGACGCAACAATGGGAATCCGCAGGGAAACCCAAAAGGACAGCAAAAACCAGCCCAAAAGAATGACTCTGGACAGTTGTTTCTATGTTACAACTGTGGCAAACCAGGTCATATGGCACGAAAGTGTCGGAACAAGCCTAGCTCTGTACCACAGGCTAACTTGACTGAGGATGAGCCACTTATGGCTATGATTTCTGAGATTCACCTTGTTGGTGGATCAGATGGCTGGTGGATAGACACTGGTGCTTCGCGCCATGTCTGTTATGATCGTGCTATGTTCTCCACATACACGGCTGCTGATGATCAGAAAGTGTTGCTGGGAGATTCCCACACCACTAAAGTTGCTGGGGTTGGAAACGTGGAGATCAAGTTTACCTCTGGAAAGACTGTAATCCTCAAAGATGTTATGCATACTCCAGAGATGAGGAAGAATCTGGTTTCTGGCTATCTTCTCAATAAGGCAGGGTTCACTCAATTTATTGGTGCTGACTTGTATACTATAGTGTATAAGGGAAACTTTGTAGGAAAGGGTTATGCTTGTGAGGGAATGTTCAAATTAAATGTTGAATTGAATAAAGTGAATAATTCTGCTTATATGTTGTGTGATTTTAATATTTGGCATTCTAGATTATGTCATGTTAATAAACGAATAATTAATAACATGAGCACTCTAGATATGATACCTAAGATAGCAGAATATGAATCTGATAAATGTGAATTCTGTACACAAGCAAAAATCACTAAGAAACCTCACAAGTCTGTTAATAGAGAATCTGAACCCTTAGACTTGATTCATTCTGACATATGTGAACTTGATGGTACTTTGACTAGACATGGACATCGTTATTTTATCACTTTTATCGATGATTGTTCTGATTTCACATATGTATATCTTATGAAACATAAAAGTGATGCCTTTGAAATGTTTAAAACATTCAAAACTGAAATTGAGAATCAAGTAAATAGAAAGATTAAGAGACTTCGTAGTGATAGAGGAACAGAATATGAATCTAATTCAATTCTGGACTTTTATAAATTACATGGTATTGTACATGAGAGAACTGCACCCTATTCACCTGAAATGAACGGTAAAGCTGAAAGAAAAAATAGGACTTTTACCGAATTAGTAGTGGCCATCCTACTAAATTCTGGTGCAGCAAAACATTGGTGGGGGGATATTTTATTGACTGTATGCTATGTTCTGAACAGAATCCCTAAATCTAAGAATAAAATTTCACCTTATGAAATTTTAAAGAATCATAAGCCCAATGTCTCATACTTTAGAACTTGGGGTTGTTTAGCATATGTTCGCATTCCAGACCCTAAGAGAATAAAATTGGCAAGTAGAGCATATGAATGTGCATTTATAGGCTATGCTATTAATAGCAAAGCATACAGATTTTATGACTTAAATGCACATAATATAATTGAATCAAATGATGCCGATTTTTATGAAACTAAATTTCCTTTTAAATTAAGGAATAGTGGGGGCACATCAAGTACGCCTATAAGAACAGAACTTGATAAAAGTTCTGAAGCTGAACCTAGAAGAAGTAAAAGAGCAAAAACCGAGAAAAACTTTGGCTCGGATTTTTGTGCTTTTACTATAGAGGAGGATCCATTAAACCTCCAAGAGGCCTTATCTTCTTTAGATGCCGATTTTTGGCGAGAGGCTATAAATGATGAGATGGATTCTCTGGAATCCAATAAGACTTGGCATTTGGCAGATTTACCCCCTGGTTGTAAATCTATAGGCTGTAAATGGGTGCTTAAAAAGAAACTAAAACCTGATGGTACTATAGATAAATACAAAGCACGACTAGTAGCTAAAGGTTTTAGACAAAAAGAAAATATAGATTTCTTTGACACTTTTTCACCTGTAACTAGAATAACATCCATTCGGGTATTGATCTCACTTGCTTCCATTCATAACTTACTAATACACCAAATGGATGTTAAAACTGCCTTTTTGAACGGTGAATTAGACGAAGAAATTTATATGGACCAGCCTGAAGGATTTGTAGTACATGGTCAAGAACATAAAGTATGCAAGTTAGATAAATCATTATATGGTTTAAAACAAGCACCTAAACAATGGCATGAAAAATTTGATAACTTAATCATTTCAAATGATTTTAAAGTTAATGAAAGTGACAAATGCATTTATTACAAATATGAGAATGACATTTGCACTATTATATGCCTTTATGTAGATGACCTACTCATCTTTGGGTCAAACATTCATGCCATAAATTCAGTCAAATCCTTATTATGTGCCAATTTTGATATGAAAGATCTAGGTGAAGCGAGTGTAATCCTCGGTATTAAAATTACTAGGTCAGAAAAGGGAATTTCTTTGGATCAGTCTCATTACATTGAGAAGATACTAAAGAAATATAATTACTTTGACTGTAAACCCGCATGTACACCATACGATCCAAGTGTAAAGTTATTTAAGAACACTGGTGAAGGTGTAAGACAGTCTGATTATGCGAGCATCATTGGCAGCCTTCGGTATGCCACTGATTGTACTAGACCCGACATTGCCTATGTCGTGGGATTATTGTGCAGGTTTACCAGTAGACCTAGTATAGAGCACTGGCATGCTATTGAAAGGGTCATGAGATACCTTAAACGAACAATTAACCTTGGATTACATTATGAAAAGTTTCCAGCTGTACTTGAAGGATATTCAGATGCAGACTGGAATACTTTATCTGATGATTCTAAAGCGACCAGTGGCTATATATTTAGCATCGCTGGAGGAGCTGTTTCTTGGAAATCCAAGAAACAGACTATTTTGGCTCAGTCCACTATGGAGTCTGAGATGATAGCACTAGCCACAGCTAGTGAAGAAGCAGAATATTTGAGAAATCTGCTAGCTGAGATTCCCTTATGGGAAAAACCGATACCGGCTGTATTGATACATTGTGATAGTACCGCGGCTATTGCAAAAGTTCAGAACCGTTATTATAACGGTAAGAGACGACAAATACATCGTAAGCACAGCACGGTTAGAGAGCTACTTTCTACAGGTACCGTTAGAGTAGATTACGTACGTAGTGAAGAAAATTTGGCAGATCCTTTGACGAAAGGACTGTCAAGAGAGAAAGTCCATAATTCTTCTAAAAGAATGGGACTATTGCCCTTAGATTGTTGACTCACGCACAATAGTAACCCGACCTAAATGACTGGAGATCCCAAGAAATAGGTTCAATGGGTAATAACAAGTTGTGTAGTGATAGAAGTTGAACATGCTATATAATAAACTAAGAAGCACGTATTCCTGAAGTGATAGAGGATGAGTTAATAGAAACTCTTAATGAGATCTATACTCTATTTGGAGTGGAGTACCTACCTTCAGGAGTACTCTTGATAGACTCACCTATGTGAATGTGGAAATGAGGCCGTTTCCTATGGAGTTTTGGGCAGAACTTCTAGAGCGTTCACTAAACTGGGATAGACGTGTATGGCCATAAATGCACGGGCTTATTTGATTGCACTATGGAAAAGATTGTGTGTGGTTTGATGTCAGGAATAGAGTTCAAGACTACGTGTCACTCTAGTAAAAACTGAATCTTATTCACTATGCAAAGGTTCAAGTCGGATGACACCTTTGTTTATGCACAGTCTTATGTGTTTAGAAACTGCTCGATAATATTTTAAAAAATTCAAGTGGGGGATTGTTGGAAATATTGTGAATTATTTAAAACATGAAATAAGTGTATGATGGCTCCTATTTGTGAATAGTCCCACATCATGGGATTATATGGAAGAGGCAAGCTTATATACTTGTTTCTAAGAAGCTTTGATGGGGCCTTGGGCTCCCAATGCATGCTTTGTTGTGAGGAGGGAGCCCATGCATCATGACCACCACACACGCGCGCGCCCGACCGACCGACTCGACTCGACCCGGCCCGGCTCGGCTCGGTTCGGTTCGGGCTCGGGTTTTGGGCTTTGGGCCCTGGCTATGTGTTGTAGACACTTATATTTTTGGTCCAGAAAACACTGCTATTTTCGAACCAGTTTTTAAATCAGGAAAATAATTTCTGAACCGATTTTTATATGACGCGGTAAAACTTTGACCAAGTATTTTCGTAGATCCGATTTTTCTCCACTGACCAGATTTTTCGAATACCCTGATCCCTGTCTATATATTATCATTAGATTAGACGAGATCAATAACAGAAAAAATTCTGCATTCTCTTTCTCCCCCATTAAAATACTCTTAAGAAATTTTCGAGCAGTAAAATCAGAAAGTGCAAATCTGCACTGATTTGTTTGTGCAAAGCAGATCAGTTATTAATCAGAGAGAGGCTGTTTTATCCTAGAGGCGGCGGCGAAAGTACGAACTGGTTTTGCACCACCGGCCAGATCGCCGAATCGTCTTCAAGAAAGCGACGAAGTACGTGACTCAGCCATTGTTTTCAACAATTAGTTTAGCCATCGAAAATTTATATACTGATAAACTAGTAATCATAACAGTAGAAGTGATAAATTACCATTTATCAGAAAAGTATAAAACATGTAGAACGCAGTGGTGTTCCATTGTGCATAATATTATGTCACCTAACAAAAGACAACAGTGAGAAGAAAGAAGCGTAAACTGCAACATCATTCGAGCCAAATTCATAAATAAAATTTAATATTTTTCTTATTTGTAAATGTGAATAATACAACATATTAGACAAATGTCCATGCTTTATAAATAGATTCATAAATTATCATTATCATTGATTTTGAAAAAACATTAACGTTAACATTAGTTTGTGAGATATTAGTTGAATTTGCAAATGAATGTTTTCATAAATAAGACGTAATAGGATATAACTTGAATAAAATTGAAATAGAAATGAGTATTTTGAAAATAAAATACCACCCCTTCACTTGTTACTATGTTTTGCTTTTCCTTGACCTGCCGTCATCTTTTGTTTATCATTATTTATTCGATCTATTCGTGTTTGAATTTTTAAACTGTTCTGTTCTTATTCCTGAACCCTTTTGCCTTGCACTGGAATGTCTAAGGACAAGTTGGATTAAAAACCTAGTTTTTGGGATTTGAAAACAAATATTTTAAATTATAATTAACTTTGAATTCTGCAACATTTGATAAATGAAATTTCGATTGTTGAAATTTATCCAAACCACTGTGCTAAGTATTGACAAATGACATGTCGTATTCTTCGTTGTAATTCTATGATATGATTCTTATTAAACCTCATAGGAATAACAATATGTTGTTTCAAACGATTTGAGCTGATTTTATTGTGGATTTAAATATAATGGTTTGAAATAGCATGTAGTTACAGTGTGGTATCAAAAACATTAGCGATAACATTAATTTTCCGTTAGAATGGTTAAATAAATGATTCATGGTTACTTGTAGGGTAATAGGACATATAATAGGAAATTCCATGGATACAAGTCTGCATCATTTACCCGTAAGGATACCTTTGTCGAACAAATACGTCACAGCAGTTTTTTTATTTTCATTTTTGAAGAGTACAAAAATGATTGAGATGAGATGGATCAAGCGACCTTTAAAGGACTAGTGCCATGTTTGTACCATCACGTCGGATCACTATTATTTTTCTACTGTGCAGTTTCATGCGATATCATATCTACATTATTCACGTAAAGGTTAGAAAAAAAAAAAAAAAAAATATTAGCCTATCTAAGGGCGTATTTCTTTCTATGCAAATCATTTTGAACGCATTCTTCAAATTATTTAAAAGCAGAATTGTTCAAATATAAATTCTTTCTATATAAATCAACCATTCATTTTAATAATAATTGTGATATCCTTAGTGTCTATTTATTTTTTGTTGTACCAATATTAACTATTGAAAATGTCATTCTTTTATCGTGCATATATATATATATATATATATATATATATATATATATATATATATATATATATATATATATATATATATATTAGGCAGGTTCAAGGGCACCCATAACAGTGCAGCACCCCAAATGCCTCTCATTCTCCACCAAACATTTCTCCTTCTCTCTCCTTCCACTAATTCTCTCACTTCCCACTCACTTTCTTTAATATAAATCGGTGGTGGATATCGAGGGACATTTGAGGTGCTGCCGATCCCTTGCATATATATATATATATATATATATATATATATATATATATATATATATATATATTTGAGGAGTGTTCAATGACACCCCAGATAGTGAGCACCCCAAATGCCCCCCAACAGAAATCAAGTATTTATAGTAGTTTAACTTAGTGGGAGGTGAGAGAATGAGTGGAGGGGGAGAAAAACATGATATGTGGTGGAAATCAAGGAGCACTTAGGGGTGCTACATTGTTTCGGATGTCATTGAACGCTCACCACACACACACACACACACACACACACACACACACACACACACACACACACACACACACACACACACACACACACACACACATATATATATATATATATATATATATATATATATATAAGGAGGGTTATATAGAACTCCTCTTTAATGTCACCACTTTTGCGCCTCTATATTAGCCACGTATTTATAATTTAAAAAGTTAGTGGAAGGAGAGAGAATTAGTGGGAAGAGAGAGAAACGAGATTGTGTGGTGAAAATTAGGGGGCTAAAGGAGTGCTGCACTTTTTGAGGTGCTCTTGATATATATATATATATATATATATATATATATATATATATATATATATATATATATATATATATATATATATATATATATATAGCGTTTAATAACACCCCAAATAGTGAGCACCCCAAAAGCCCTCCTACAGAAATCAAGTTTTTATATTAATTTAAGTTAGTTGGAGATGAGAGAATGAGTAGAGGGAGAAAGAAATGAGATATGTGGTGGAAATTAGAGGGCATTTTGGGGTGCTGCACTATTTCGGATGTTATTGAACGCTCGCATATATATATATATATATATATATATATATATATATATATATATATATATATATATATATATAGACACACACACAAACTCAAATCATGATTTTTTTTTTTAGTGTGTTAAACATATATGGTTTCTAAAAATATAATTTTTCATGTTAAACATGTGACATGACAACGCCGTGTGTGTGTATATATGTGTGTGAGAGAGCTAGGTTCTACACACCATCTCTCTCTTTCCGCTCATTCTCTTTCTATCCACTCAACATATTTAAATATAAATTTGTAGTGGAATCCAGACGAACTAGCAGGGATGCTCCATTTTGGGTGCAACGAAACGTTCGTCTATGTATATTCATCACGTATATTATTAGACTTACTGCAAATCATGCAAAATAAGAGATTGTGTCATCTTGTACATCTTTCATGCAAAATAAGAGACTGTGTCATAAGTACACCTTTAGGGATTAAATCACGTTTTCATGTAAACCGCCGTGATATATCAGTTCCATTATAAAACCGAGTTTTACATGTAAAACTGAAGGAATTAATGCTACACAAGACGCTTGTTCTGGATATTAAATCTGAACGATTCATTGTTTGATTATTTTTTGCTATGAGTTAACTCTGTTAGGACGTAATCAGACTCGGATGTACGCATATTTTGACATTGAATCCACTGGTTGGAAAACGATGGAGGAAAGGAAAATATATGTTTTACAGCCTACGTGTTTATTGCACTAACGCGGATGAACCGGGGCCTGGAGTACATCAGATTAGCCTAGATTTCGTTGTCAGCGCATATCATAACTTACCCAAACACATCGCCTTTGTTTCATGATTGCTTTTTATATTGAAAAATATTATATTTGTTAGCACATATAATTTATCGCACTTGTATACCCAGGTAATGGTGGAAAACTAACTGTCAAATTACAGGATTTATTAAAGAAGAATTTTTTTTCGCTGTTGTACAAACATGTTTCATGTTATATGACATTAAAAAAACATGTTTCATGTTATATACAAACATGTGGAGTTAATATCCTGCTGTTACCTCGCTATATCTCGACTATATGTTATAGTGGGTTTCTCCCATAGTACTATTTCCAAATACTCTTTTCACTTTACGCTCCGCTATATTTCAAGTCTCGATATATCTGATTATTTCAGCTATATTCCGCTATATTTTTCATAAAAGAAATGAATTAAAAATGACACTTATACATTATAAATATTATAAAATTAGTTTTTTTATTATATTTTTTGACATACGATTTTAGAACAAATTTTCAAAAAAACTAGTTTTTTAAATTAATAACACAAATAAGTTAGTTTAAAAGTTATTTACAAATATAAACTAGTTTTGCACCTCAGCAGCGATGAGCTAACCAACTTCATTTAAAAAAAAAAATATGAGTTGCACTTCTGAATCCGTAACAGAGTTAACTTCATTTACAAATATAAACTAGTTTTGCACCTCAGCAGCGATGAGCTAACCAACTTGTTTTCTCCTCTGCCTTGATTTAGATCTGATTTCGTTTTTCTTCCTGCTGTAAACTTTTGCTTATGCATCTTCATACTTGTTTCATAAATGTTTGCTTTTGGATCTTCATGCTTGATTCACAATTGATGATCTGTTTCATTAAATAGATTAATGAATATTAAAGTTACACTTATTGTGACATTAAAACATTGAATATAATATTAAGTTCAATTTTGCTGCATAAAAGTAAAATGGATTGTGTATGTTAATGAACATGAAGGTTTAGTCCTACATCGTAGAAATAAGTGAAGAGAATGCATATAAATATAAAGTTGTACCTACTCTATTGATTAGAGAGGGATTAAGGAAATAGCACTACCATATCACACACGCGTGAAAAGCACTTAGCACTTGGACGATATTTGAATACATACACTGCTGTTTCTTTTTCTGCTCTCAGCTTCATGCCTCTTTTGCTTGTGTCGCTGTCATCATTTACAGCGTATGTATTCTGTTTTTGCATACACATTTACTTTTAAATGTTGGCTGGCTTGAAATGTCATTACTTGGAGAATAGCCACAGCATCTCTACTAACTGTAGTTTCGTATTAACATCACATGTGTAAACTGCGCATGTATTGTGATTGATTGTGCCAGTATGACGAAACTTACAAACAGGGGTTTCGTTATATTCCAATGATTGATCAAGATGAAATTTAAAATTATGCTTCTTGATGTACCCACAGGAATTAAGAAACAACTATAATTTCATAGTTTCATCATTTGATTATTCTGAATCTAATCGAGTAGGACTTTAGCCCACAGGCAGGTTTTACGTCACTAAATTCATATATTTTCCGCATCATTTACATTGGTAAACGATGATAAGTAAGAGGTCTCCAAAATTATGTTAATAAGCATGTATTTTACTTTGCAGTAATTTTACCTGGGAGTTCTTCTGATGTCAAGAATGACATTCCTGAATTGAAGGGTGATAACTATAAACTGTGGAAAGAAAAAGTGCTACTGCAATTAGGATGGATGGATATCGATTATGCTATTAGGAAAGACGAACCACCTAACATTAATGAGGCTAGTACTCCAACTGAAGTTAGCCTTTATGAAAAATGGGAGAGATCTAACCGTCTCTCCGTTATGTACATAAAGACCAAAATTTGTGCTAGTATTCGTGCTTCCGTCGATCAGCATACTAAAGTTAAAGATCTCCTTAAAGCCATTGATGAGCAGTTTGCAACTTCTGACAAAGCTCTTGCTTGCACCTTAATAATGCAGTTTTCATCCATGAGGCCCACTGAAATTAAAGGGGTGCGTGATTACATCATGCGCATGAAGGGCATTGCGGCTCAGCTAAAGAACTTGGAAGTTACCATGTCCGACTTTTTCCTAGTGCATTTCATTTTGTGCAATCTTCCTCATCAATATGACACTTTTAAAGTATCTTACAACACACATAAGGATAAGTGGTCAATTAATGAACTAATGACCATGTGTGTTCAAGAGGAGGGAAGATTGATGATGGAAGAAGGTGAAAAGGTGAACCATACTACTTTTGATAATAAGAAGGATCACACTAAGGACACCAAGGATAAGGGAAAGCTGTCGGCTAAGAAAGTCATTAAGAAGGATGGGTGTTTCTTCTGTAAGAAGGGACACATAAAGAAGACTCTGCTAAGTTCAAAACCTGGCTTGCGAAGAAAGGTAATTTTCTTGCGTTTGTGTGTTATGAATCTTGTTAGCCTACTTTGTGAACTAGGCAACACAAAGTTAAGAAACCAAACATTGAAGGGCATTTTTAACTAGAAGACTTCGGTTCGGATTGGAGAAGACACTACAATCTAGATTAGATAGCAGCAGCTGTTCGGATCGGGTCAGAGCAAACCATCGGTTCGAGTCGGAAAGAGTCCTCTGTTCGGATCGGTGAACTCCTACTGAGTAAATTGGTAAGGCATATCTAATCGGATCGGAGGGCAACTAAATCTCGATTGGATCGGAAAGCCACCTGTTTGCCACGAAAATGGATCGGAGCGGAGCAGATTAGAGAAGGAGAGAGCATTGCATCCAAGCCAATCCGGTTCGGGTCGGGTATCCCGATCCGAACCCCTTATCTGCGCGTCTCCGACCCGAACCCATGACCCATGTTATTCTCCTGCAAAAGCGCCTGGATATCCGGACCGGCTATGACCAGTTCCTACCCATAACGTCCTTTCCTTTGATGCGTTGTCAGCATAATAGTTCATCCGAACCCGAAGATAGTGGGATGGACGACACGTGGCCCCGACCCGGATCAAGATTCAAGCAAATTCACACCTATAAATACCCCGTCTGGAGACAAAGAGAAGGATCTTTTTTCAGCACTTTGAGAATTCAACCACCTCCATAATCCGAACTCCATTACTCCCGGAGAATCCAAATCATCTTTCATTCTTTGTTTTAGTCAATTGAGTGAACATAAGTGAGTTGTGAGTGGAATTGAGTGAATCTTACATTGTATTTGCAACTGAATTATTGAATATAGTGAAAGATAAGTGGATGTAGGCATTTCTTCGCCGAACCACTATAAATCCTGCGTGTTTATTTTTATTTTTATCTCATTTCATCTTGCTTTTAATCAATTTGGGTGTTAGAACCACTTTTGGGTCTAACATTTTGGTGCTTTCACTGAGAATCCTCATCTAAATTCTTTATTTTCCGGGATCTCTTTCTACTTTTTGGACCGTTGAGTTCGAAGAAGTGAATCCTTAAGTTTCTCCGCTTTTTTATATTCGTTGAAGTGATTGTCAAAAACTCATGGCCAAAGGAAAAGGCAAGGAAGTTCAACCTTTTCGAGGAAATGGAGCTGGCGAAGATCAGCAAAATGCTGTTGTAACAAGGTCTCGGGGGCAGAGTTCAGCAGCAGGAAGAACCAATGCAGGAAATCCGAGCCGCCAGCAGGGGGAGAGCTCCGATCCGATCCGGGTAGGAGATTCTGAAGCAGTGCATTCCCCCAATCTGAACTGACCCGAGCTGCTTGCCACACACCGATCCGACCAGGCTCCCCAGCTCCGAACCGATCCGACTTCCTACCTCCGATCCGACCCGATGCTTGGTGAAGCTGGAACCTCTACTCGAGTCCCTACGAATGCTCCAATTCCAGCTACCAGGGTTGGTGATCAGGTCAATCCATCTGCGCCCATCACCCAAGGAGATTTCTCGCGCTTGCTTGACATGCTTGAGAGCACGAGGGAGGCCATGAAATTTCACGAGCGCACTAATCTCATGATGCAGGAAAATATGAGGCTCATGAGTCGGGAGATTAGTGAACTCCGTCGACAGAGAACTCCATCACCGGTTCATCACACACCAGTAGATCAATCTTCATCTTCCGAGGAAGAGAGGCCCCGTGAACGAAGGCCACTCGAACGACCTCAGAACGTGGAGCAGCTGACATTTGGATCTTTGGGATCTCGTGAGGATATCGCACGAGCATTAGGAAACAATGACCCCACTCGGGGGCAAAGACTCCAGTCCCCTCTTCCCGAGATCGACCGGGAACGCAGGGAACGGAGTCGAGCAGAGGCAGCTCGAAGAAGAAGGGCATCTCCTGAACAAGAGCCCAGAAGGAACTCGGATACTAGAGCCAGGGAACCTGAGCGGCCCCTAACTAATGCTGATGTACAGGCAATGGTTCGCCAAATTATGTCCGAGAGCCGGAATTATACAAATGAAGACTATGGCATTGAGCGAAGCCATACTCCCTTCACCGACGATATCCTCGACTTCCAATTTCCCCGACGCTTTAACTTGCCACAAATGGACAAGTACAACGGAAGGACTGATCCGGGACAGCATTTGATGCGGTATTCGTGGCTCATGAATGCTGCTGCTGCCCCTGATGAAGTGAAGTGCAAAGCATTCCCAATCTACTTAGAAGATGTGGCCTTGTTCTGGTTTACCCGACTTCCTCCTCGTTCGATTTCGAATTACAAGGAACTAAGCGAGCGTTTCATGAACCAGTTCCGACTACATGCCCGAAAGTCCAAAAGTGTTATTGAACTATCGAGAATCAAGCAGGCACCAGGAGAATCTTTAAGGGCATATCTTGATCGTTTTAACCAAGCTGTAACTGAGGTCAGTGACCCGCATGAGCCCACTATTCTGATGGCGTTGAAGGAAGGAGTCGATCCTGAATCTTAGTTTGGAGACTACCTTTCTGGGAAAACACCCTCCACAAGAGAGATATTCTACGAAAAAGCCGATATTTATCTAAGACGAGAGGAGGCCAGGGCAAACCGAAAGAGAAAGTCTGAGACGGCTTCAAAGGAGAATGTGCAGAGTAACATCGCCGTAAAGCAGTCTGGGGAAAGTTCTGGCAAGGTTGAAGTAAATGTAGGAAACAAGGGTGGAAACAGCAATGCTGGAAACGGGGGTAACAACAACAATAATCGTAATCCAAACGGTAACAGAAGAAACAGAAATAGGGGTAGTGATCCTAACAAAAGACCCCGGTTCCAGAACTACGAGAATTATACACCATTGAACGACACCCTGGAAAATATTTACCTGGATACGTACAATGTGTTGCAGTACAAAAGACCGCCACCTCGTGATTCGACCGAGAAAGAAATGGCGACAGGGAAATTTTGCTTGTTTCACGGAACTCACGGGCATTCAACAAATGAATGTCGGCATTTGAGGGATGTGATTGAGAAACTGTTGCGTGAAGGGAAGTTGGATGAGTACAAGGTCGCCCCGAGAGACAGGGGGCAAGGTGAGCAGGCTCCAAAACAGATTCTACCTGCTCCCAAGCCTACAGCGCAGCAGAAAGGTAAAGGAATTGTTATCAACTCCATAGTAGGCGGACCTCACCCAGCAATCCGAAGTTTCAGATCGATGGATCAATATGTGAATGCTGCTAAGCATCTAGACGTGAATGAAGGTGATGATTTGGAGGATGTCACCCCTATAAAACAACAGAAGACCATGTTTGACGACGTGGTATTTCGTAGCCGAGATAATACTGGGATACAATCACCCACCAATGATCCGTTGGTTATTACTACCACCATTGGGCCGGCCTTGGTCCATAAGGTATTAGTAGACAATGGAAGTTCCATTAATATTTTGTTCAAGAAGTCATTTGATCAGATGAAGCTTGAGTCCGAAGATCTGAAACCTTGTGAAGGATGGATCAGAGGCTTCAACGGGGCGATGACAGCTCCCATGGGATACATAGAGTTGCCCGTGACCCTGGGGCAAGGAGAACGTAGAAGAGTGCGAATGCTTCAGTTCGTAGTATTGGACATAGATTCGCCTTATAACGCATTTTTGGGCAGACCTGCCCTCGCTGAATTTAGAGTTTGTATCGCCCCTTGGTGCTTGTTACTTAAGTTCCCAACCGAAGCCGGAACTGGAGTAATGAGAGGGGATCAGGTTTCCGGACGAGCCTGCTATGTGGCCGAGTTAAAGATGTTGATGAAAGGACTTAACGTTGAGAGTAAGGATGCCTCGTCTCCCTCAAAGGGGGACTCGGCATAGCAATTAGAGAGATTGACCCCGAAGGAGTTGCCCAAAGGAACGCCTGAAGACCTGGATCCCAGAAAAGACAAGGAACCAGAGGCTAGGAATGCAACTCCTAATGAGGCGACGGTGGAAATTCCCATTGATAAAGCTGATCCTACAAAAGTTTTGAAGATTGGTTCTCAATTGGATCCACGTCGAGCTAAAGAACTAACGGACTTCTTGAAGGCAAACTTAGACGTGTTCGCCTGGACCCATGCTGACATGTGTGGGATATCGCCATCCATTATAAGTCACAAATTGAATGTAAATCCGAAGCATCCGCCTGTGAAGCAAAAGAGACGCATGCTGGGCCTAGAGAGGTCGGCTGCTCTCAAAGACGAAGTAGAGAAGTTGAAGCAGAATGGATTTATTCGAGATTCGACTTATCCCGACTGGATATCGAATCCCGTCTTAGTAAAGAAGCCAAACGGAAAGTGGCGGACTTGCATTGACTTTTCAGATTTAAATAAAGCTTGCCCGAAAGATAGTTTCCCACTTCCCAGGATTGACCAGCTTGTAGACTCGACAGCAGGTCATGAACTTCTTTCTTTCATGGACGCATATTCTGGATACAACCAAATTCCTATGCACGTACCAGACCAAGAACATACGAGTTTCATTACGAATTTGGGGCTATATTGTTATGTTGTAATGCCATTCGGGTTAAAAAACGTTGGAGCTACTTATCAGCGCTTGGTAAATAGAATGTTTTATGATCAAATAGGAAAAACTATGGAAGTTTATGTGGATGATATGCTTGTCAAATCAAAGCAGTCTTCTAGCCATACGCAAGACTTAGCGGAAATGTTTGGTATCTTGCGAAAGTACCGGATGAAATTGAATCCTCTGAAATGCTCATTTGGAGTGGCATCGGGAAAGTTCCTTGGCTTCATTGTAAGTTCCCGAGGAATTGAAATCAACCCTAGCCAGATAGCAACGATTAGAAACATCGAAGAACCGAGGAGAATTAAAGACGTCCAAAGTCTTGCAGGGAAAGTAGCGGCGCTGAGTAGATTCATCTCCAAAGCCACAGATAAATGTGTTCCGTTTTTTGATTTGATAAAAAGGGGAAAGAAGAACTTCCAGTGGACTCCGGATTGTGTTGAGGCCTTTCAAAATCTGTTGGAACTGCTAGAGAAACCGCCGATTTTATCAAAGCCCGTAGATCACGAAGAATTATTCGTTTATTTGGCAGTCTCGGCTCACGCTGTCAGCACAGCCCTGGTTCGAGAAGAAGACAAAGTACAAAGGCCGGTGTACTATGTAAGTAAGAAATTAGCAGCGGTAGAGCGCAACTACCCAAAAATTGAGAAGCTAGCTTACAGCCTCCTGATCACATCCCGAAAACTCCGTCACTATTTCCAAGCCCATCCAATAACCATATACACCGACCAGCCCTTGAGGCAGGTATTGCAGAGACCCGAAGCATCGGTAAGGTTGATCAAATGGAACATAGAACTAAGTCAGTTTGACTTGAATTTTCAACCACGAAAGTCAATCAAGGGGCAAGCTCTAGCAGACTTTATTGCGGAGTTCACCATTCCAGAGGAGGAAATAATCAACGACAGAGTGGTTAAATCCGAGGATGAGCTAGAGATGAATCCGTGGAAATTGTATACAGATGGAGCTAAGAATGACCGAAGGTCCGGAGCTGGAATTGTCTTAGTCACTCCCGAAGGACGGTCGTTATATTACGCCCTGCGATTAGAATTTTCGGCAACTAACAATGACTCTGAATATGAAGCCCTGATTGCCGGGCTGAAACTTGCCAAAGACCTTAGAGTAAAAATGTTAGACATATTCTGTGACTCTAAAATTGTTGTTTGTCAAGTGCGAGAGGAATTCGTGGCTTGAGGACCTCGGCTTATCGCCTACCTCAAGAAAGTGAAAGAGCTATTGAATAGCTTAGAGCGGTACAACATAACACATATTCCCAGAATTGAAAACCAGAAAGCGGATAGACTGGCAAAGCTGGCTAGTTCCGACAATCCAGAAGAGACTGAAGTAATTCCAATTGAAACATTGGAGTCACCAAGCTTTGAGTCAATGGAAATTGAATTCGCTTTTGAAGCGGAACCAGAGAAGGAGTCATGGATGACTCCAATTAAGAATTTCCTTAAGAATGGGACACTCCCATCGAAGAAGAGTGAGAAAAGAGCTGTAGTTCGCAAAGCTACCAGATATGTCATACAAGATGATACTCTCTATAGACAAGGATTTTCTATGCCCCTGTTACGATGTATAGCACACGACGACATCAAGCGTGTACTAAGAGAAGTACACGAAGGTGAGTGTGGAGATCATACAGGAGGTCAAACTTTAGCAAAGAAAATATTGCGGTACGGATACTTCTTGCCTACGATCAACAAAGACGCAGCTGATTATTCACGACGCTGCGATAAGTGCCAGAGATTCTCCAAAATCCCCAGGGCACCGTCAACCCAGCTTAAATCAATGGTGAGTCCTTGGCCATTTGCCACATGGGGAATTGATATCATTGGAGTTTTACCAATTGCTAAAGGAGGAGCTAAGTATGCAATAGTAGCCGTGGACTATTTTACGAAGTGGGTGGAAGCTGAGCCCTTGACCAAGATCACAACAAGAAAGGTGATAAGTTTTGTGGTCAGAAATATTATATGCCGATTCGGGATCCCAAGGACGATTATAACTGACAACGGGACCCAATTTGATAGCACTGAATTCAGAAATTTTTACCAAAAGTATAAGATAGACAAACGATATACTGCAGTTGCCTATCCGCAATCGAATGGGCAAGTAGAGGCAATAAACAAGGTAATAAAATCCATCCTCAAGAAACGATTAGAGCGTGCAAAGGCAAAGTGGGTTGATGAATTGCCCCTAGCTTTGTGGGCATATCGAACAACATTTAAAACGGCCACCGGTCATACCCCTTTCTCTCTCTCCTTTGGCTCAGAAGCTGTAATTCCAGTTGAACTAGAAGTTCCTTCCCACAGGGTGACATATTATGACCCGATGACAAATCGGGCACTTTTACTTGAGTCTCTTGATGAAGTTGAAGAGAAAAGGGACGAAGCAGATTTGTGTGCAGCAAGACATCGGCGTCAGATGGCACGCTATTACGACAAAAAAGTTCGCCTCAGGACTTTTGAACCAGGAGATTTGGTACTAAAGAGAGTCTTTCCATCCCTTCCTCACCTCGGTCCGAAATGGGAAGGACCCTTTCTCATTCAACGGAAACTTGAAAAAGGAACCTTCAAGTTAACGACCGTGGATGGCGAAGAAGTCCCCAGAGCATGGAATGCCCAACACTTAATGTGATATTTGGATTAAAAACACTGTACTTTGTGTTATTTTTCTTATGAACTCTGTAATAAGGCACGACTTGCCTTGGGGAAAATCTGATGATATGAATAAAGGACTATAAAGTGGATGTAGGCTACGACTTAGCTGAACCACTATAAAAATATTGTGTGTTATTTACTTTTATGCATTTACATTCATCAGTTATTCTGTTGTGATTATAAAATACAGGATAACTCAGAGCCTAATAAGGTTGAAAACAGTTTAGACATAAAAAGAAGCACAACGATTATTTGTGCAATAAGACATAAAAGAATGAGAAAACGACATTCTTAACTCTAACTCTCCAGAGAAAGAGAGAGAGAGTATAAAAGCGTCTCCGACTGAGCGCTGAAAAAGAAATTCTCTTCCTAACTCTAACTCTCCAGAGAAAGAGAGAGAGTATAAACGCGTCTCCGACTGAGCGCTGAAAAAGAAATTCTCTTCCTAACTCTAACTTTCCAGAGAGAAAGAGAGTATAAAGGCGTCTCCGACTGAGCGCCGAGAAAGAAATCTTTCCCCGTTGAACGACCGGGGAATAAACAGATGACTGAACTCGAACTCTAACTCTCAAGAGAAAGAGGGGGAGTATAAAAGAAATGCCAGAAAAAACGACAGGTACTGACGGCACAGGAAGTGTTATCCCGTCAGAAAATCGGGAGCTTTCAGATTGCTTGATTAAGCATTAGATAATTTGTGGGAATTAACCGGGGACACGTATGCATACACATATTTCCCCCCTCCACAACTTCGTTTCATAACTATAGACATGAATTTTTACATAAGTGCAGAACTACTAACAAATAAACATTGCAAAAAGTGAATTATTTTTATTTACAAATGAATGAATTTGTACAGGGAGATAGCTAAAAAAGAAAGTGCAGGAGCTGCTTTTGTGGCAGCAATTATTGGTTCACAAAGATGCTAAAAAGATACAGGACAATCCACTATTTAGATTTGGAATGAGCCTTGGATTTCTTGGCGGCTTTCTCCGCATCCTTTGCTTCCTTCTCGGCTTCAGTCAAGATTCGTTTTGATTTCTTTTTCCCTGAAGATGCGGTACTGGAGCCAGTAGACTTCTTCCCGGAGGGCGGGGCACTGGAATCAAGAGAAGATTTTTTAGCAAGTTCTTCTGTAATAGATCTAGTTGAGAGCTTAACAACTAACCTTGATCCCGCATCCACAACTGCGAGGGGCTTGAGGACCTCAGGGTCTAGTTCTTCGGCCTTTAATTGCAAGCGCTTGTCTTGATCAGCCTTCATGGCAGCCAAGGTAACGTCATCAGCGCTTTTCGACTCCCCAGTTATTGTAACTTCCGGTTCCTCTTCATGCCCCCCGTCTCCTCCGTCGTCCTTTAAAGCTGCTATCATTTCTTCATCATGGGGAGTGGTGACCTTAGT
Source organism: Allium sativum (assembly GCA_030737875.1). Taxonomy (NCBI): domain Eukaryota; kingdom Viridiplantae; phylum Streptophyta; class Magnoliopsida; order Asparagales; family Amaryllidaceae; genus Allium; species Allium sativum. Next base: position 106,312 of record JASFAX010000069.1, read on the forward strand.
TGGCTCACTTCCTTCCCCCAAGTCTATAGAAGCAGCCTTGTCTTCCCCTTCTTTGGCCCTATCAGCGGGCTTTGTCCCAGCGACAGCTCCTTGAGCTACATCTGTCTTTTCGGATGATTCAACACCTACAGAATGAGAAGCAACGGTTATCAACTCAGGCGAAAACAAAGGGTCTCTCATCGATTGTTCAATCACGTGGCGAAAGGTAGAAATAGCTTTGGCAAATTGAGGAGAAAAGATAGCGATACCTTCCGAAGACTTATCAGCGGGGGTGACCACTACCTCTGGGGTTAGTTCAGGAATAGGGGATAGCAGGGTTGTTCGAGGAATTCCCGGATTTTCGGGATCATACCCTTCTACTTCGGAGGTTGCAGGGGCAGAAGAAGAGGAACCAGTTTTGAGAATGGTTTTTTGTTTAGACTTCCGTCTCTCTTCTTCCATGGCCTCAGCAATAAGGCGGCGCCCTTCAGCTAGGCGCTCCGGTTCATCGTCTCTCAAGTATTTCTCCATCAGTTTATCTTCATCGAGGGAATCAACCTTAAGTTCCTCTTTTTCCCACTCAACGATTTGATTCCATACTTGAACCAGAGTGGATGGATAGTCCTCGATCCAAGAAATGTTTCGACGACGAATAATGTGTGCGAAGAATTCAATCATTAGCTCGCCGAAGCCCTGAATATCAGCCTCCGCCTCTGATAATTGCTTGCGGGCTTCCTCCGCAGATTTAATAGCACACTCCACATTGCCCTCGGCCAGAGCAGCCCTGTTCTCTGCCTCCAAACAGCTTTGAAGCCAAGTCAGCGTTCTTCTTTTCTAATTCAGCACTCCTCTTTGCTAACTCGGCGTTTTTCCGCTCAAGCTCTGCATAAGCAATGCGTGTCTTAGCAGCCTCTGACTTGGCCTCGTCAGCTTGCTTTTTTAATTCAGAACGCTCCTGAGTATGAGATTCAAGCAAATCGTGATAACGTTTTTGCATGTCCTCGAATTGTTGTTTGAAATTAGAAGCGTCCCTTTGAGCGACCACTAGCTGAGCTTGAGTGTCTTCCAAATCTTTTCCTAGAGCTTTTAAGGCCTTAGTATCCTCCTCCGCGGTCTTTTGCATTGAATCAGTATTTGTGATTAGAGTGCGGATGATTTTAGAAAGATTGCGTGAATATTTGAACATCTCAGTATATTGTTTTTGCACCGCATCAATCTTTGCTTTGGCCTCATCTGCCCAATTAGACGAAATAGGTTCAAGGGCAGGTAAAAAAGTCAGAGTTTCGAAGTAGTGTTCGGGAAATTGCTCTTTCAAATATGCCCGCTTTATTGCAGTTCCCGCATCTGGTGGGGGAGGAGCGAGGATTGTCAATTCGGTGTCCCTTCCTGAAGAGGATTATGTAGTCTCTTTGTCTGTCCTAGGTCGTTCAGTAGCAGGGACCTTTTGCTTACTTCGAGACCCGGTTTCCTTTAGAGGACTTTCTCTCTACTGCGTTTCTCATAGGAAGAGGAGGAGTCTTTGGATTGTGGTCTGTCGTCCTCCCTACGGCTTTGGTAACCTTTGTATTTCTCTTGTTCCGGCCTAACTGGTGAGCGGGAACGTGAGGGTCGAGAACGATAGGGATCATAAGGTCTTCTCTCCTCCCTACCACGATCATCCCGGCGATCATACTCGACATCCTGAGGAGGATTGGACATGCTACGACGAAGTTTTCTTATATCGTAGTAGGATCGAGACATTGTACCTGCACGATAAAATAAACGAAGTTTAGAATTGATGGATTCATGGAGAAAGAAGTGCAATGAATGCTAATGCTGTGGTGTAAAGTGTATCCTAAGTGGTGTGTTTCCCCCCAACCAACCCGAGTCTGAAGCTAGACTAGTGCGGGCAGGCTCTTTGGCCTTAGCGGGAGTGGTTTCTTCAGAAGAGGTGAAGACTAAAGGATCCTTCCTGAAATCCTCTGAAGTATATATAGTCTCAGGTAAGGGGAGATCCCCTAAACCTTGAAATATGTGCTCATCAGTACTAGGAACATCCCCTTCGGAAGCATGAAGTGGCGACTCTTGGGAGGATTTTGACTTGTCTAGAGAAGTAGTTTTCTCGGGGGCAATATACCCTTCACGATGCTTTTCGGCCAGATTAGCCAATTCATCATCTTGTGTGGAGGATGGAGAAGGTGAAGTTTGAAGAGGCGCTGTAGGAATTCTCGAGCCTTCTCCTGTCTCTGGAACTATCTCCACTGGAGGAATGTATGCGTAAGGGACCGTCCCATGGCCGATGCTACGAAAAACGGATAGCAGCCCATGAAAGTGAAGGTATTCATCTTTAAGGACCTTGTCGATAGTCAAGAATATTTGATTGCCATTAAGAAGTCGGTGCATCCGATCAAAGAACACCTGATCTGATATCTGTTTGGGATTGTCGACTGCAAACAAAAAGGAAAACAGGTCAGGGTGATGATTCAAGTGTATAGAGTCCGGGTTCAGAAAATCAACGCTTTACTTGATTTTGTCCATCTCCTGGCGCATCCAGACTGTTGCTTTATGTAGAACCATTCTAGTCTGGAATCTCCAGCTTTACTGCTAAATGGTGCAGAGATTATCTTCCTTTTTGGGACTGATTCAAAGTAGCAGAAGGATGGAGTCTCTCGAGTCCAATGCTTGAAATTATAAAAGAAATGAACGTCACCGAACGTGAGCTCTATGCCTAGGATTTCACGATATGCTATGTACAAGGTGTGCAAATAGGCATATGAATTGCGATGCAACTGCATGGGGGCAATCCGCATTTGTCTTAAGAAATCAACGATGAAAGGAGAGAATGGAGGAATGGCGCCGACCATGCACATCAATCGAGTGACCGTCATATATCCTTCTGGAGGGTTGTGGGGACGGTCAGAGCGTGAGGGCACTAGGGTGTCCCTTTTCATTATTCCATATTTTAGGCAAATTCGAACAAGTCGATCGTTGTCAATTGTTGATTCAACGGAGTCCGAGGGTGATTCCAATATGATGGCTGATTCAAATTCATCGGGTGCTCGATTGTCACCAATCCCTCCTTCCTCCTCAAAACCCAGAGAAACTTCATTCTCTGAAGACACCTCGTCGCTTTCCCGATGTCCATCCCCGTAATCTGGACCCTCACTGTCCCATTCTGGATCAGACGAAGAAGATATATCCTCAAGAGTGATTTTGTTAGAAGTTTCCGGGGCTTCTTTCCTCTCAGCTAGACGGGAAGAGCGTCTGGGCCTCATTGTCATAGAACTATTGAAGAAGCAATAGCACGGATTAGAGTAAATTATCCCGTGCCCCCCTGTGCATATGTGTGAGCTAAAGTGTGTGTGGTGTGCGCAAAACATGAGAAGAAAAACACTTAAAAGCATAATGCGAAGTTCTAACGGAGCGGCAATGTTCAGAATAAATCTTGATGATCGTTTACGTTCATAAGGCACTACCCTAACTGTTCATTAAGTTGAAGATTATGTCAGGCATTGATTAACCCTGGTTGGATAAAGTCTTGTGCTTTGAGTTGGAATATGCATATCATTCAGTTCGGGTAGGGTGTGCTTATTGTTGGGTTCGGATCGGATGTGCATATAGCTGGGATCGGCTCGGGTCTGCGTATTGTTTGGTTCGGAGAAGACGTTCATATTTGGCAGTTTAAAACCGGATCGGAATAAGCATTCGGAACGGTTCAGCAAACAAAAGGATCCTTACGTCCTTTTCCTTTCTCTATCTCTTCCTCCAATCCGACCTGGTCGGGCAAGCATGGCTTTCTCCACATCGCATTTCATTCCGACCCGATCCTAACATATAAACTTGTCCTCCCCTCCGCTGCTTCAGCACTTCCTTACCCGAACCGAACCCAATTCCTATTCTCCCCTTTCTCGTCTTCAAATTTCACTAGACCCAAACGAAGTTAAGCGTTTATGTGCTTGAACGTTTAACGTTGGATCCCAATGACCCCCGTTGCTACCTCGAGGCGGCGAAGACGCCATCAACGACGATGACAAACGGTGGAGGAGATCCAGGCGTCGGAGTTCAACAAACACCACACTCCAATCGCTCGATTTAAACGCAAATTCTAGTTGAAATCAGTTATTACATAAACAATCGGAGATTTAAAATACCTAGATGTTTTATTCGAAGATTGAAATGAGGAGTTTGGAGTTTTTAGATTTTTTAGGAAGTGGGGTTTCGGTATAAAGCTGGGAGAACAAGAATTGTGGGAGTAAAAAAGGTAGAAGAGTTTGGGTGGTTGAGTTTATATAAGACGTGAGGTGGCTCTTTGTATTCCCCGTATTTTACTCCGTTCGGACCGAGTCCAAGCCAGCCCACATCTTCCGGTCCATCAACCCAGTGCAAAGCGAAACAGGAAGAAAAGGTGCTCGAGTCGGACACCGAACCGGGTAGAAATCTGTGCATTCCTCTAGCATTCGAATTGGATTTTAAAAAAAAAAAAAAAACTAGGAAAGAACATACCTGAGAAGAATACTATATGTCGAGAAGAACTTCTGAACTTGACTCAAAAATGAAGAAAATGAATCAAGTATTTCACGACATATATATAAGCAATAAGAGACATGTCTTCATGAAGCAACGCATCTTCACAAACGAACAGAAGTGACTTTCTGACTGTTCTGATTCAAGGACTAGCATTCAAACGACATCAAAGCACACTTCGTATACAACAGAAGCATCCTTTGAGGGGGCAAAATGTTAGCCTACTTTGTGAACTAGGCAACACAAAGTCAAGAAACCAAACATTGAAGGGCATTTTTAACTAGAAGACTTCGGTTCGGATTGGAGAAGACACTACAATCTAGATTAGATAGCAGCAGCTGTTCGGATCGGGTCAGAGCAAACCATCGGTTCGGGTCGGAAAGAGTCCTCTGTTCGGATCGGTGAACTCCTACTGAGTAAATTGGTAAGGCATATCTAATCGGATCGGAGGGCAACTAAATCTCGATTGGATCGGAAAGCCACCTGTTTGCCACGAAAATGGATCGGAGCGGAGCAGATTAGAGAAGGAGAGAGCATTGCATCCAAGCCAATCCGGTTCGGGTCGGGTATCCCGATCCGAACCCCTTATCTGCGCGTCTCCGACCCGAACCCATGACCCAGGTTATTCTCCTGCAAAAGCGCCTGGATATCCGGACCGACTATGACCAGTTCCTACCCATAACGTCCTTTCCTTTGATGCGTTGTCAGCATAATAGTTCATCCGAACCCGAAGATAGTGGGATGGACGACACGTGGCCCCGACCCGGATCAAGATTCAAGCAAATTCACACCTATAAATACCCCATCTGGAGACAAAGAGAAGGATCTTTTTTCAGCACTTTGAGAATTCAACCACCTCCATAATCCGAACTCCATTACTCCCGGAGAATCCAAATCATCTTTCATTCTTTGTTTTAGTCAATTGAGTGAACATAAGTGAGTTGTGAGTGGAATTGAGTGAATCTTACATTGTATTTGCAACTGAATTATTGAATATAGTGAAAGATAAGTGGACGTAGGCATTTCTTCGCCGAACCACTATAAATCCTGCGTGTTGATTTTTATTTTTATCTCATTTCATCTTGCTTTTAATCAATTTGGGTGTTAGAACCACTTTTGGGTCTAACAAATCTAATATGGTTAATGTTAATCATAATAATTGGTGGATTGATTCTAGTACTATGATACATGTTTCGAATACCTTGCAGGGTATGACAAACCTAAGGAAACCGGTGGGCAGTGAACGTTACATCTATTCTGGTAGCCAGATGGGTTCGCATGTGGAAGCTGTTGGGACATGCAGTTTATCTTTAAGTAGTGGTTTTGTTTTGCATTTAGATAAGACGTTTTATGTACCAAATTTCGCTAGAAATTTGATTTCAGTTTCAAGACTTGTACCTTTGGGGTTTTCCTTTAATTTTTCAGATTCTGGTTTCAGTTTATCTAGAAATTCTGAAATAATTACTTATGGTATTTTGTCTGATGGATTATATCGTCTTGAATTGCAAAATGATATTGCTCATGGTTCAATGCATGTTAATACTGGTTTAAAGAGAAGTATTATGAATGAGGAATCCTCTATGTTGTGGCATCAGAGATTGGGACACATCTCCCTTGAGAGAGTTAAAAGATTGGTAAAGGAATGAGTACTCTTTACTCTAGACTTTACTGATTTTGAGACTTGTATTAGTTGCATTAAGGGAAAGCAAACTAACATACATAAGAAAGGTGCAAAGAGGAGTTCTAACCTATTGGAAATCATACATACAGATATTTGTTGTCCAGACATGAACGCTAATGATCCAAAATACTTCATCACCTTTATAGATGATTATTCACGATATATGTATCTCTATTTACTTCGTTCCAAAGACGAAGCTTTAGAAGCCTTCAAATTGTTTAAGGCTGAAGTAGAGAATCAATGTGGTAAGCACATTAAAATTGTGAGATCAGATAGAAGTGGTGAGTACTATGGCAGATACACTAAAAACGGGGTCCATTTGCGAAATTTCTTCTAGAGCATGGGATTGTTGCCCAATACACTATGCATGGCTCTCCAGACCAGAATGGTGTGGCAGAAAGAAGAAATCGAACATTAATGGACATGGTGAGAAGCATAAGTAGTAATGTTAAACTTCCACCATTTTTGTGGATTGAAGCTCTTAAGACGGCAGCATACATATTAAACCGGGTTCCTTCCAAGGCCGTCTCCAAGACGCTTTTTGTGTTATTCAAAGGTTGGAAACTGAATTTGCGTCATGTACGCGTTTGGGGAGTCCGTCGGAAGTGAGAATTTACAATCCACAAGAAAATAAGCTTGACCTTAGGACTATTAGTAGGTATTTCATTGGATATGCTGAAAAGTCTAAAGGTTATAGATTCTATTGTCCTTCACATAGCACCAGAATTGTGGAATCAAGAAACGCAAAATTTCTTGAGAATGACTTGATCAGTGGGAGTGATCAATTTAAGGACGTAGTTTCTGAAAAGGATCACCATGAAGTTCCACCCTCTGATTCAAGTGACAGACTAGTTGTCGTTCACGCCCCTCGGGTTCAATCGGGCGTTAGTCAACCATTGCCAGAAAATCCACAAATTGGTGATAATGATCCAATAGATCATATTTTAAACGAGGAACAGGATGAACAAGTTCCTTTGAGGAGATCTATTAGAGAGAGAAGACCAACAGTTTCTGATGATTATGTAATGTATTTGCAAGAAACTGATTATAATATTGGAGTTGACAATGATCCAACTACGTTTTCACAAGCCACAAGTTCTGAGGATTCTGACTTGTGGATAAGTGCCATGAAAGATGAAATGGACTCTATGGCGTCTAATCAAGATTGGGATCTCGTCAGTGCCCAATGGTGTAAAGACCATTGGATGCAAGTGGGTCTTTAAGACAAAGAAAGACTCACTAGGCAACATCGAGAGACATAAGGCCAGACTCGTTGCCAAAGGGTTCACTCAAATGGAAGGAATCGACTACACAGAGACTTTCTCTCCTGTATCAAAGAAAGATTCCTTTCGAGTGGTCATGGAATTAGTAGCCCATTTTGACTTCGGGCTACATCAGATGGATGTGAAAACGACTTTTCTCAATGGTGATTTAGAGGAAGAGGTCTATATGAAGCAACCTGAAGGATTCTCCTCTAAAGATGGCGAGCATTAGGTTTGTAAGCTTAATAAATCTATATACGGTTTAAAACAAGCTTCTCGGCAGTGGTATATGAAGTTCAATAAAGTGATAACTTCATTCGGTTTCGAAGAAAATGTCATGGATCAATGTATATAACGTAAGGTTAGTGGGAGTATAGTTTGTTTCCTTGTGTTATATGTGGATGACATTTTACTTGCAACCAATGATAAAGGGTTTCTACATGAGGTGAAACAATTTCTTTCAAGTAACTTTGATATGAAAGATATGGGGGTGGCATCTTATGTCATTAGCATTAAGATCCCTAGAGATAGATATCGAGGCATTTTAGGTTTGTCTCAAGAGGCCTATATCAACAAAATACTTGAAAGATTCTGCATGAAAGATTTTTCGCCAAGTATAGCACCCATAGTGAAAGGTGACCGGTTCAGTTTAGACCAGTGCCCTAGGAATGACATTGAAAGGGAACAAATGAAAAATGTTCCTTATGCTTCAGCTGTTGGAAGTATTATGTATGCTCAGATTTGTACTAGACCTGACATTGCATATGCTGTTGGAGTACTGGGAAGATATCAGAGTAACCCAGGACATGATCACTGGAAGGATGAAAAGAAGGTGTTAAAGGTATCTTCAGGGTACTAAGGATTACATGCTTATGTATAGACAGACAGAAAGCCTTGAAGTGGTAGGCTACTCCGACTCTGACTACGGTGGCTGCATTGATTCATGAAAATCCACTTCAGGATATGTGTTTATGCTAGCTGAATGTGCCATCTCATGGAGAAGTGCGAAGCAGACCTTGACGGCCACTTCTACTATGGAGGTCGATTTCGTTTCTTGTTTTGAGGCTACCTCACATGGTGTATGGTTGAAAAATTTCATTTCTGGGTTGCGAGTCGTAGACTCTATTTGTCGCCCGATAAGAATGTATAGTGATAATTATGCTGCTGTTTTCATGGCTAAGAACAACAAGAGTGGAAGTCGAAGCAAACATATCGACATAAAGTTTCGAGCCATAAAGGAACGTGTTCAGGAAAATAAAGTGATCATTAAACACATCAGCACTGAACTTATGATTGCGATCCCTTGACTAAAGACATTCAAATTAAGAGTTTCAAGGCTCACGTAGTAAGTATGGGACTTAGTTCCGTCATGTGATACATTTATTTATGTTGTATTGAAAGTTTTCATTTAGTTTGGATATTTCTCATTTGAATTTGTGTACGTACATATATATATTTTTGTTGGTTGTTGTTGAGAAACATTATTATGTTTGGACCTAGAGTAAGCATAAGGTTTACTCATTAAGTTATAGCGTGAGTGGTAAGAGACTGAGTATAATGTGATGCATTGAAGATTAATTCTCACTCTAAGAGGATTAGTCGCTATGGTTCATATATGAAGTCTCTCTAGTTAAATGGACCAAGTGGGAGAATGTAAGTCTTTTCCAGGAAATAAAATACTTTTTAGACTTGGTCAAATTCTGAGATAATTATGGTCCATTTAATTAGGGAACTTACCAATGATCAAGGTAAGTAACCGTATTACTTTCTCCATGTTTTTGCAACCATTCACGTTTTTCTCAATGTTCTACTTTGTTCTTTGATGGAAAGAACGATATAAAAGGAAGAACTTGAGTCAGTTTTTCAAGACATATAGGGCACTAAACTTGCTCTCATAAGTGATATACACCATCGTTAAAGAGTGACATGGTTTGGAACCTAGATCTGAAAATTGCAGCGAATATTGTATCTCTGAAATTTGATTCTTCATGATAATTGATAGCAATGGCTGGAGGTATGTAAACCGATCTTATTTTATCCTTCCGCCTTTAGAATACATGTTCATATTAAAGTGTAGAGAACATGCTTTAGCAAGAATGGACAATACAATACACACTAAAAACTGATATCATACATCTCGTAAAACTGAAACTTAAAATCTGATAGCTAAATTCTGATATCATACACACTGCAAAATTGGTACTTGAAAATTGATGATCAATTTCTGATATCATGCATACCGTAAAACTGATACCTAAAATCTAATGCTTTTTTATTTGAAATAAAATATTAGCAGGTCATTTTTACGGCTGAAAAAGTCCATAAATTTGTGATCATAGTCATTTCCAAAATAGGTTTGGTGCACTGTCATAGCAATTAGCACATGCATTCCTCCTTAACGGCTTAGTTTCTAGTACCAACACTATTGTTTTTTCTATTTAAACGACTGTCTTCTGGCCTTCTATTCATGGTTTTTCAAGTTCTTCCAATAGCTATTGGAGTAAACTGGTTAACGTGGCATCTATTGCTAGAGCGCATGAGTTCATTCCCGTATCTTTTGGCCTTTTGTTCATGGCTGTTTGAGTTGTTGCAATAGCTGCTCCAGTAAACTGGTTCTAGCGTGGCATATATAACTGGAGCGCATAAGTTCATTCCCACTTTCATCCAATTTTCGGTTCCTTAATTCCATCTGCTACATTCCATTTGTAAATATACACAGGTGCATTCAGTGTAAATATATACTAGTGTAAATATATACTGGCAAACTTGACAAGTGCGTCAGTACAATATTACGCTCCATAATTTTTTTTAAAAAAAAATTGGTCAGCTCATTGTTAAGCTGACCAAAATTGACCTATATATACAAATAGTTTTGAAACCTATTTATTTGTGGTATTAATTTGAAAAATTAGCCTCTTTTGAAAATTTGTCCTAATTTTTAAAATAAAAAATACCATAGCATTTTATTAAATTTAATTTAGCTAATTAAACATTATATATATATATATATATATATCATTTATTTATCATATATATATGCATATATTTGTAAAAGCATCATGTACGAGTTTATCGTACTTTTTTAGAGTCATTCGTTATATCTTGATATTTCCTCGCTTTATTTTCGTTACAACTTTTTGCACCTTCACCGCATTGAATTCGTTGAGCGCTTTAACTACATCGATATAAACACAGAATGATGGAAACCGACAGCTAGAATGCACAATTTATTAAAAAAAATGTCTTACATTGTAATAGAGAAAAATTAGAATTAAAGATATCTACAATAGGTGAGATAATTAAGTAAACTTGACAGTGTAGATTTAAAGAGACACATTCAATTGACTTTTTTGGCTTCACACAATTTGATTTAGTATGTTTATAACAAACAAACCTCATTAACAATCGGTTTGATAATAACATATAATAGCTTCAGATCCGGCTCAAGGGCCAGGCGGAGCAGGCGGTCGCCTGAAGCAACCCCCTGGCCGGGGCAACCGTTAAAGGCTGGTGGTGGTGATAGTTAGAATAGTTTTTAAACAAAGAAAACAGATGCGCATAGTTGAATAAATAATGAAGTGTCCTGGTGGTTCTGTGTGTGATTTCCCATGAGAAGATCGCCAGTTCGATCCCTTGTTTGACCTGCATAATTTTGCCACCTTTCAGGTAAGGGCAACCTATTTTTTCTCCATTCTATCTCGCCCTCGCCTAGGGCAACCTATTTTTTTCAGTTCTTGGAGACGCCACTAAATAGCTTATATTGAAAAATATTATATTTATCAACGCATATAAAATAAGACAAGGCCAAATTAAACATTTTATCATCAATAATACTATATCGATGACTATGAATATAACAACTCTATACTTTGTAAAATAAGACAAAATCCCCTTTTCCATCAAACATAGCAACTCCATAATTCGTAACTCTCCTACCACCGTTATTCTTTGTGGAATTTGACATGGTTGAAAAAGTCTTTGAACATGAAAACTTGCTCTGATACCAATCTGTAGTGCAAAATCAGAGATTTGGGCAGCGGAAAACAAATAAACCAATGATCTAGTCTGTCAACAATTTCAACAATGCCAAAATAAAATAAAAATCAAGTGGCACAAATTATAGAGAGAACAAAGACAAAAAAGAGAGGAAAGGACACACCAATATAACGTAGTTCGGATATGAATATCCTACGTCCACGGAGACCCAACAACTTTTATTTCTCAATGAAGAAATGAGTACATAAGATTACAATAGAGAGAAGATTAATGGTGGATTGCTTGAATTCATACAATAACATAACCTTATTTATATAGAGGGATTTCTTGGACATAAATAAGAGAAGTTTCTAGATTACTTGGACAAGAAGAAAAATAAATATAATATCTTCCTTGATTTGATTGGACTATAAATGGTTGGCGCAATCATGGTGTCAATATCTTTCCCTGAGTAAATTAATTCTTCATTAATTGATTGATTGGCCTGTTATTTTTCTTCCACAAAAGAAAACTTTCTCGTACATCTTTCCATATACAAGTCAATTAATTGATTGACATTCAATTAACTTCTTTCCTTCTCTACAAACATTTGAATCATTAATTTCAAAACTCCACCTTGATTCAAATATGTCAATATTTCTTCATCATCTCATCTTCAACAATCAACATAGAAGCTGCTGGGCTGTAACATCCCGTATTTTCTGAGAATATTAAAATAACAAATTAAAGAATAATTAATTTGAAAAAGAAGAAATAGGTGAAACGGGTTGCGCCATTGCGTTTGTCTCAGAATTCTGCTTGAGATAGAGTCCGAATTTGCGTAAATCGGACTCCGTATGAAGAAACTATCTTTAAATTAAATATTGCGGCAAAACATGAAAAAGAGGAATGAGAAAAGAATAATGTTTACCATTGTTCTAAGGTTTGTAAGAAAAAGATTTAGTAGCTCATTTGGTTAGAACATGTGACTTGCATACAAGAGGTACAGAGTTTGATCTCCGCCAGCGCCATATTTTTGTTTTAGGGTAATGGCTAAAAAGTGGCTTAGTGTGAACGCAGTTCAAAGAGTGGTTTAGTGTGAAAATGGTTAATTAGAAAGATGGATAAAGAATATATGTATATATATATATATATATGATGTGTACGCATCATGTGGCGCACGTGGCACATTTTTTGTTGGTCAAGGAATGTTTTTTTTACGTGGCCTTCTCTGATTAGCTTTGTGACAAATTCTGAGGTGCTAGGGCTTAGGTGGCTATCTGAATGGTTCTGGCAATTCCTAGTTAATTCGACGGCTCTTATTAAATTAAATTCTATAAAAACACTCCTAAACCACTAACCCTAATCACATTAATTCATAACAAGAGCCGTCATGCCGTCAATGGAGAACCAAGAGTAGTCGCCATACACTTTCAACCCTAAAGCAGGATAGAAGCTTGAATCAAAATCAAATCAAATCTAAATAATGATTAGTCTACATCAAAGGCGAGCAATTCAGTTTCAGAATATAGATCCCAGAAAGACAAGACTATTCTTTTTAATTGTGAGTATGATAGCTTTCACAAATTAATTAATTAATTTAATTATGATAAGATATAATGAGGATTATGAGAATATGATTTTTGAATCATGTGATGTAAATTATATGTAAGTTTGTGGTGTTGAATCATATGTTAGTCTTATGCAAGTTGGATCATATGTTAGTTCTTATGTGAATCTTATGCAAGTTGAATCATATATCTTATGCAAGTTTGTGATGATTGGATCATATATTCATGTATGAATCTTATGCAAGTTTGGGTTGTTAAAATATATGTGAGACATGTACATGCATATGCTAGTTTATGTGACATTAACCTTTATGTCTAGATCCATATACAAGTTTACATCTTTATGTTTAGAACCATATGCAAGTTTACACCTTTATGTTTGGATCTATAGCAGTACATAAGTTATGCAAGTTTATGCCCATTACCTATGCTAGTTTTGTATCATATGCTAGTTTGAATGTAATTTCATATGCAAGTTTCATGTGAATCATATGCAAATTATGACATTAGTTTATATGCAAGTTGAATGTAATTTCATATGCAAGTTTTATGTGAATCATATGCAAATTATGACATTAGTTTATATGCAAGTTGAATGTAATTTCATATGCAAGTTTTATGTGAATCATATGCAAATTATGACATTAGTTTATATGCAAGTTGAATGTAATTTCAAATGCAAGTTTTTATTTGAGTCATATGCAAATTATGACATTAGTTTATATGCAAGTTGAATGTGATTTCATATGCAAGTTTTATGTGAATCATATGCAAATTATGACATTAGTTTATATGCAAGTTGAATGTAATTTCATATGCAAGTTTTTATGTGAATCATATGCAAATTACGACATTAGTTTATATGCAAGTTGAATGTAGTTTCATATGCATGTTTTTATATTAATCATATGAAAATTATGACATTAGTTTATATGCAAGTTGAATGTAATTTCATACACAATGTAATTTCATACACATGTTTATATGTGAATCTATGCAGTCTATATGTAAAATATGTGATGTTATTTTACATGATTAAATTTATATGCAAGTTAATATGAAACATATATGCAAGATTAGATGGAAACCATATCTATATATGCAAGTTCAAACTTTCATGTTTAGATCTACATTTAGATCCATGGCAGTACATAGATTATGTAAATTTATGTTTTATATTTCTATTGCCTATGCAAGTTAGTGACTATGCAAATCTATGTCAATATAAGTTATAATCATGCAAGTTTATGTGCTAGCCTATTCTTATTTTTGTAAAATAGATCTACTTTTATGTATTGTTCATATTGTGAAGTTTTTATGTGTTAGGCTATGTATTAGCCTACATATTATCTTTGCGAAAAACGTGGGGTCGCTGGGAAAAACATTAAATATTAATGTTAATATTTTGAACTGGCATATAATTAATCTTAGACATTATTTAGCATAATTAACGTGTATAGAAATTATGACCATAATCTAAGTGACAATTATGGACATGGAAATTATTGATATATTTGAATAGGGATATTAATCCAATTTGGGGTTAAATGAAGATGTGTAATAATTAACCGCCTAAAGCACGAGGTTAGACTCTTTTGTGGTGTAAGACTGCCCGGACCCGCCCGGCAAATCCAGCAGCCACAAATTCCAGTTTAATGTGAGAGGTCAAAGGCACGAATTAAATGCGAAACAATTGTAAAGACACGAGGTTAGGCTCGCTTGCGGTATAAGACTGCCTGGACCCGCCCGGCAAATTCAGCAACCACAAATGTCAGCCTAATGTGGGAGGTCTTTACAAGGTTATTGTTCTAATGAATTAAGTAACACTTAACCAGATAAACATGTGGTAGGACATGGGCGGTTAAGTGAGTGCCTTGGGTGGCATGTGAAATTAAGTGGGTGCCTTGGTGGCATGTAAAATACGATTAGATGCACTTAACCAAGATTGAAACATGTAAGAAGACATGAATAAGAATGGAGTTAAGTGAGGAAACCTTAGTGGGGACCAAGCATAGGTGGAAGGCTTGTGACAAGCATGGGGGCCCTTTTCAAACCCTTTTCAAACCAGTAACCTATTAAGTATCTTGATGAGCTCGACCCAAGTCCAGGACGTGACACGCTAACTGGATTTGATTGTAAGAGGTCAAAACGGGTTAGCGGTGGCAACGCAAGTCCAACGGGGTCATGTGCGTGCGTGGGCCCGGGCTAGTAGGTAAGACATTGTTGCATTGTGTAGATATAAGCCATGCATCTTTGGTAGTATCAGGTTGCCACTTTAGGGAGTGATACACCCCACTATGGGACCAGCACGGGTATCTACAAGTTAGGGAGCCGATCGAATGGGGCAGTGGGTACAACTAGTGGAGATAGGGGCAGACGACACCTATGAAGGCAGCTAGGGGTACATGAAACTATCATTATCATTTTTAAGTTCAGTAGGCGGGATCAACTTTTAGGGTGACTAGTGGTGGTGCAGTATAGTAATTATCCTATAGTGATTAGGAACGAGATTAACGCCAGAATATTCCTCTTATTTGCTTTGTCATGCCCACTTGTTTCATGGTCATATCTTATCTTACCAGTTTATGCCTTATCCTAGTTACTTTAATAATTATATTGTTAAAGTTATTATACTCGCCAGACTTTATGTCTGATCCCCTTTTGTTTTCGCCTCTTTTCTTCCTTTCCCCCCAGGTTCTCAGGGTGAGACTAGTACTAGTGGAGCTTGATCTCAGATCTCTTTCTCTCTCTTTTGGAGTGCTTGGATTGTTGAAATTAAAGTTCATCTCAACTCTTTTATGGATACTTGTGTTGGTGTTTATACTTTTTATTTTATGCACTCTGAAACAATTTATCCAGATGGATATTAAGTGTGCTTGGTTTATGAAGTTGTTGTAATCAAACTATTTCTCCGCTACAATAAAAGTTTTTTTATATTTTTCAAGTACCATTATTTATATCTGTCTTGTTATATTCTGTTCTATACAATGAATACGCTCCATGGAAGTTAATGCATTCCCTTTGTGAGTGACATTAATGGACATGGGGTGTTACACATGGTATCGGAGCTGAAGGTTACCAGAACAGATATGAGATTTTGAAAAACTATTTTTCAAAAGCATTTTTATAAAGAAATACTTTCAGAAATATGTTTAAGGAGAGTATTTTCAAGAGAAAAGTTTATTTTGAAAAACATAACCCCTAAAAGCCATATATCTTTCTTCTGATTCTTTGCTTCGAATCTCTTGCCCTTTCCCTTTTTAGTTTCTTCCTCCACGTACTGACGCTTTTTCTAAGATATATAAGAACTTCCGTACGATGAGCATAAAACCGCTTCATGGGACCGGGATGTTTGTCAAAGCTAGGAGGAATTTTTGATACCTTTAAGATAGAAGATGGGAGGACGGTTCAACTAGCTGCTTGGTTAATGAAGGACGAAGCCTTATTTTGGTAGGAGGTCACGAATGGAGAATGTGCAGGAGATACATGAATAGGACACAATAAGGAAGTAGATCCAAAGTAAGGGGGTAAGGATAACAAAGGGCCAAGAGAAAAGGAAGGGCCACACTTGTGAAATACCTGACTACTTAAATAAAGATGTTGGAACGGAGAAAAAGACTAGTTGTTATCGTTACAAGGAAATAGGACATCTTATTAGGATTGTCCAAAGAAGAAAAAGGCAAAGGTAAGGACAAAATCTTCTGGAGGGCAGACGTGTTCCCTTATGGTTGGCATACCTGATAGAGGTAGAAATATTTTGGTTGAAAGTTTGGTTTTTCTTTTTGATCATCCTGTTCAAACTTTGTTTGATTCTGTCGCTTCACACTCGTTTGTATCTGCTTCGTTAGTTGAACGCTGCACCTAAATACTAGTCTAGTTACGGATCCCATTGTAGTCTCAAATCCTATTGGTGGTTCGACTCATCTTTCAATGATTTGTCGGGATTTGAGAGTGTCTATCTTGGGCGTTGGGATTGAATGCAACGCCTTTGTTCTTGGCTTCATGGGCTTCGGCTTGATTCTAAGGATGGATTGGCTAGCTAGGTATAGTGCCATCCTAGACTGTGAAAGAAGGGTATTTAGATTGTTGACTCGTTGTGGAAAGACCCTTGATATTTCTTGTGACCCTAGAGGTCCGGTGATGCTTAGCTACCTAGAATCCCTTGACGCATCCAACGATGATTTAGAATCTGTTCGCGTGGTCCGTGAATATGGTGATGTCTTCGATGAAGTTAGGGATTTACCCCTAAGGCGCGAGATAGATTTTCGTATATACCTAGTAGATAATGCAAAGCTAGTTGCATTACCAGTGTGCCACATGGCTCCGAGGGAGAGAAGAGAACTCAGTAAGCAAGTGAAAGAGTTGCTTGAGAAGGGGTTCATAAGAAGAAGCATTTTGGAATGGGGTGCTCCAGTTGTGTTTGCTACGAAGGCTGATGGTTCACTTAGATTGTGCGTGGACTATAGAGAGCTGAATAAGCTCACGAAGAAGAACATACACCCATTGCCGAGGATAGATGATTTGTTCGATCAGTTGGTGCTTCTGTTTTCTCACAGATGGATTTCATCTGCTAAGGGTGGTTGAAGTCAGCATAGATAAGACTGCATTTAAAACTCCTGACAGGTTCTTCGAGTGGCTCGTCATGCCTTTTGGTTTGAAGAATGCACCTGCATATTTCGTTGACTTGATGTGTAGGGTGTTTAAGGAGTTTCTAAACAAGTTTGTGGTAGTCTTTGTGGATGATATCTTGATTTTCTCTAGAAGTGAAGAAGAGCATGCCCTACATCTTAGGGAAGTCTTAGAGACCCTACGAGCACATCAACTCAAAGATAAGTTCTCCAAAAGTCATTTTTGGAGAAAAGTAGTAAGGTTCTTAGGACACATGGTGTCTAAGGAAGGAATAACAGTGGATCCTACAAAGGAGGTGGCAATCCAAGATTAGAAGGTTCCTATAAAAGCAATAGAGGTAAGAAGTTTTCTAGGGTAGACGGGCTACTATAGGAAGTCCGTTAAGGACTTTGCAAAGATATCAGCCCCAGTTTTGACTTAGATGGAAGCAAACCGTTTACAGTATATATCCGTGCTTGCGGGACAAGGCTTGGAGCAGTTTTCGATGCAAGAGGAAAAGGTGATATGCAAAAGGCAGTAAGTATAAGCATCGCTTATCGTCCACAGACTGATGAACGGACAGAAAGCGGTGAATAGAATCCTTGAAGATCTTTTGAGTTATGATTTTGGGAGGACATGAAAAGAGGCAACTAGCTTAGTGGTGTTCATGACTTATTTCACGTGTCGCATTTACGGAAGTGTTTACAAGATATCATGGAAGTAGTGGAGCCGAGCATACTGAGAGAAGTGGAAGTGGAGTAAGATGCCACGATTAGACGAGCTCCTACATGCATCCTTGGATCGGAGGTCATAAAGCTACGCAACAGAGAGGTCAAGTTAGTTAAATTCTAATGGGGAGCTGATCAAGGAGACACAACTTGGGGGACGGAAAGTAAGATGCATACGTTGTACCCTTTCTCTTTTGAGGATATGTTCTTAACTCCTCCTTTTTCTATCGCTTTGTTTATACCTATTCTATCGCTTAGTATGTCCTCTCGATTATATCTTCAATCTTTAGATAGGAAAATCTTATGGTTGAAAACATGTGTTTGAGACATGTAATGTTTGGTGGATGCAAGTGGATGCAAGTGTTTGCTAGTGGTTGCTCGTGGATACATTTACACACATATTAGGCAGTAGATCGGCTCAATCACTTTCATATTGCATATTAATATGTGTGCATATTTAATTTAATGAATGTGTTATCATATGGGTGTTGCATTTGAATGTATGGTTGCACACTCATATAGAAATGATATTGTAACACCCCGAATTTTCTATTAACACTAAAGTTGCTAAAATATTAATAAGTGTGTAAGAGAGGGGATGTATCTAATATGAATATAAAAATATTAATAAGTGTGTAAGAGAGGGGATGTATCTAATATGAATATAAAAATATTAATAAGTGTGTGAGAGAGGGGATGTATCTAATATGTATATAAAAACAATAATAAGTAAAGGGGGATGTATCTAATATGTACATTGTAGAAAATATATATATATTTATGACATGAATAGAAGTTTATTAATATGCTGAGTGTTTGCTGAGTCACTTTTGACTCATTGCTGAGTCAACAAGATAAACCCCATCTTGTCTGAACGGCTGCGGTTATTTCTAGGTTAAATCTAATGGCCTAAATGAATTCTAAAATCTATAAATAAGTGGGTAGACCCTAGACCTAAATCACTTGTAAAATTAGAGAAGCTACCGTCATGCTGCTGCCATGGAGTTCAGCATAGCCGTCACAAACTAAGAAGAGGAAGCCTAATCATCTACAACTAAATCTACACAAATCAAATCAAAAGATCTCTCTTTCTCTAATTCTTTTCTTTTGTTGGTGAGTATGATGATTCTCACAAGACTATTACAAACTAATTTGACTCAGTTATGAATGGATCACAAGAAAGTGATGTGATTTGTAATTGTAAATTCTATATATTGTGGATCTCTTATTATGTTATTATGCTGTCGTATGATGTAAATTATATATGCTATGTCATGCTATGTTGTAAATTCTCTTATGCTATGTCGTGCTATGTTGAGAATCATGTCAAGCTATGTTATACTATCATACTATGCCATGTTATAAATCATGCTATATTATGTTGAAAAATCATGATGTTGTTGGATCATGCTTAAAGATATGTTTTTTTTTCTTAATTTAAATGGATCATGTTTATGGGAATTTGCCTATTAGGTTAGGTGTACCCATAAACTTGAAACTATAATTAAATAAAACTTGATTATGGGAATTTGCCTATTGAGTTAGGTGTACCCATATAAAACCATGTTGTTAAAAAAATAGATGATGTTGATTCACACATGTTCATATGTAAGTTTATGAAAATTGATTGAGATCATATTAGGTGAATTTTGAACAAGTTGACACCTTTAGATCCATGACATGTATAATCCATGCAAGTTGGACATATGCAAGTTTCACCCCTTATTATGATTCATTTGGTCACATATACATGTTGTTATTATGATAATCTCTTTTATGCTATGAGTTAGGCTATTCGAGTCTAAAATATATTTTGCGAATAAACGTTCAAACGTGGGGTAGGGGTAATATTAGGAATTAATAAATTGGGTGCAATTTTGTAAGATGTTGCATACCATGAATGAATGTCCATAATTGAGTCAATTATGGACATTGTTAAAAATTGGAAGTAATTAATAATTCAAGTAGGGAATTATTAAAATTGGGGGAAAGTGGATTATTATTAATAATCAATGCTTAGGACACGAGGTTGGACCCGTTTGTGATGTAAACCTGCCCGGACCCGCCCGGCAAATCCAGTAGTCACAAATGTCGGCCCAATGTGAGAGGTCCTAGGCCCAAACTAAAGCATAACAGTTGTAAAGACACGAGGTTAGACTCTTTTATGGTGTAAGACTGCCCGGACCCGCCCGGCAAATCCAGCTGCCATAAATGCCAGTCTAATGTGAGAGGTCTTTATGAGGTTATGACCTTAATGAACTAAGAAATACTTAACCAGATAATCATGTAAGGTGGGACATGGGGGTTAAGTAGGTGCCTTGGGTGGCATGAGGAATCTGGTGGTTGCCTTTAGAGGCATTTGAAATACGATTAGACTTAACCAAACACACATGTAAATGAACATGACTAAGTGGGTTAAGTGGGATGGACTAATGGGGACAAGCTTAGGTGGAATGCTTGTGGTAAATAGTGGGGGCCTATTTCAACCAGTATCCCAAAACGTATCTTTATGGGCTCGACCCAAGTCGAGGATGGGACACGCATACTGGGTTTGACTATAAGAGGCCAAAACAGGGAGCGGTGGCAACGCAAGTCCAACGGGTTTCATATGCGTGTGTGGACCCGGGCTGGTAGGTAAGACGTTGTTGCATCGTGTAGGTATAAGCCGTGCATGTCCGTTGTATCAGGTTGCCACTTTAGGGGAGTGATACACCCCACTGTGGGGCCAGCACGGGTATCTACGAGTTAGGGAGCCGATCGAATAATGGGAAGTAGGGTACACCTAGTGGAGATAGGGGCAGGCGGCACCTATGTAGTCAGCTAGGGGTACGTAAAGCCATTGGGAAAGTTTCTAAGTGAAGCTAAGTGGGATCAATCTTTAGGGTGACTGGTGTGGTGCAGTATAGTGTTTATCCTTTAGTATTTAGGAGCGCCTATAACGTTGCCTTTAGCGATTGTCTATGTCCTTAATCTGCTCTTCATAGACATTTTCTTGTTTTCCAGCTTATGCCTTAGTCCAATTATTTTGGTAATAGTATTGTAGAATTATCATATTCACCAGACTTTATGTCTGACCCCCTCTTTTCCATCCTTTTCTCCCTTCAGGTCCGCAGGTTGGGCCAAGTTCTAGTGGAGTCTAGTTGGATCGCTTATCTTCTGGAAAGCTTGGACTGCTGAAGTAAAGTCCAGCTTGTTATCTTTCTTTTTAATGGCTATTCATGTAATGGGATTATGTACTTGTTTTATCAAGATAGATATTGTACTTGACATTGAATATGGTGTTATGATGTAATCAAACATGTTTTGACTTCTGCTACAATGAAATAAAGTTTTTGAATTTCCAAGTACTATTTTATATCTGTCTTGTTGTAATTTTACTGTTCTATATTCACTTAAAACCTCCATGGAAGTTAATGCATTCCCTTTGTGAGTGACATTAATGGACGTGGGGTGTTACACGTGGTATCAGAGCATAAGGTTACCAGAACAGATAAAAAAAAAATTTTAGAAAAATATTTTTTTTCTAAAGTATTTTTGGAAGAAGTGCTTTCAAAAAAAAAAACCATGTTATTTAAAGAGAGTTTTTATGAAAAACATAATCCCAAATAGCCACATCCTTATCTTTATCTTTCGAATTCTCCATTTTGAATCTTTCCTTTTTCGTTTCAGCATGGCTGAAGATCTTAATCTCCCAGAAGGTGTGACGATTCCAGGGTGGTTTAGGAGATACTTGGAGGCTAGGGCCACCACTGCAGGCCCAGCGGATACTCCTCCACCCCTAGTTGCACCCATTCCTCCTCCTCCTCCTCCTCCTCCTCGTGTTGACACTTTTGCAAAGACGTGCAAGGAATTCAAGGCTATGGGAGGAAAAACTTTTCAAGGGACTGAGACGTTTGTGGAGGCCAGAGATTAGCTTAAGGAGACTGAGGAATTGTTGGATATCTTTGAAGTGGAAGATGGGAGGAAAGTCCGTTTAGCTGCTTGGTTAATGAAGGGAGAGGCCTCGTTTTGGTGGGAGGTCACTAACGGGGAACGTCCAGTTGATTCATGGGCGGATTTCAGACGAAGGTTTGAGGCAAAGTTTCTTTCAAGGGCAGAGGAGAACTTAAATATGGAAAAATTCCTGGCACTAAAGCAAGGGAGCTCATCAGTGAAGGAATATGTCAATAAATTTAATCAGTTAGCAAGGTTTGGCTTGGAGTTGGTGAACACGCCAGAGAAGAAAGCTTTGAGGTTCGTTAGAGGCTTGAATGAACCGTTGCAAGGGTTGGCTATGACCCACATCCCTATGGGAGCCACCTTTGAAAAGCTAGTAGAAATGGCACTTATGCATGAGGATAAGGCAGTTGAAAAGAAAGGGGATCAGAAGAAACCCCAACAGCAAAATAAGAAGGGTGGTAAAAACAATAATGGCAAAGGGAAGAAGAAATGCTTCAATTGTGGGACGCCTGGCCATCTCAGCAAAGATTGTAGAAAGAAAAAGAAGACTGGTTGTTTTCATTATGGAGATGCGGGACATTTAGTGAAGGACTGTCCAAAGAAGGGGCAGAGGGCAGGGTCAACCTCGGGAGGACAGGTGCAGGCTCTTATGGCTCTAGGGCAGGCAAGGGGGCAAGTTCAGGCTATTGCGGCCCCACCGCTGCAAGAAAGAGGTAGAACAATTTCTGTTGAAAGCTTAGTTTTTCTGTTTGATCATCCTGTCCATACCTTATTCGATTCTGGCGCATCTCATTCGTTTATCTCTGCATCATTAGTTGAATCACTGCACTTGAACACCAGTTTAGTAGAGGATCCCCTGGTCGTTTCAAATCCAATTGGGGGTTCGGCTCATTTGACCATGATATGTTTGGATTTGAAAATCTCTATACTTAGCGTTGAATTTAGATGTGATGCTTATGTATTGGGCTTCACGGGCTATGGGCTAATTTTAGGAATGGATTGGTTGTCTAGAAATAGGGCCATTCTTGATTGTGAAAGGAGAGTAGTTAGGCTTGTGACTCGCCTTGGTAATGCTCTCGACATCTTTTGTAATCCCATAAATTCCGTTATGCTAAGTTATCTTGAATCGCTTGACGCGTCTGTAGAGAACCTGCGATCGGTAGAAGTGGTCCGGGAATATCCGGATGTGTTTGAGGAGGTGAAGGGCTTACCTCCAAAGCGGGAGATAGACTTTCGAATTTATCTTGTGGATAATGCTAAACCCGTATCTTTGCCAGTGCGCCACATGGCTCCTCGTGAAAGGAGGGAACTCAATAAGCAAGTAAAGGAGTTGCTTGAGAAGGGGTTCATAAGACGTAGTATATCGGAGTGGGGTGCTCCAGTAGTTTTTGCCACAAAGGCGGATGGGTCTCTTAGACTTTGTATGGACTATAGAGAACTAAACAAGCTTACTAAAAAGAACCGACACCCACTGCCGAGGATTGACGATCTCTTTGATCAGTTAGTTGGCATCTCAGTGTTTTCGCAGTTGGACTTAGCCACTGGCTTTTATCAACTGAGAGTGGCTGAGGATAGTATAGATAAGACTGCTTTTAGGACTCCTGACGTATTCTATGAATGGCTAGTGATGCCCTTTGGTTTGACAAACGCCCCTGCATATTTTGTTGATTTGATGAGTATGGTGTTTAGGGAATACCTTAACAAATTCGTGGTAGTCTTTGTGGATGACATCTTAGTCTTTTCTAAGAATAAAGAAGAGCACTCCCTACATCTTAGGGAAGTGTTGGAAACCCTTCGAGCGCATAACCTTAGGGCAAAATTTTCTAAGTGTCACTTCTGGAGGAAGGAAGTACGGTTCTTAGGGCACGTGGTTTCCAAAGAAGGGATAGCAGTGGATCCCGCAAAGGTAGTGGCCATCCAAGATTGGAAGGTCCCTAAAAATGCAACCGAAGTAAGAAGTTTCTTGGGGTTGGCTGGCTATTATAGGAAGTTTATCAAAGACTTCGCAAAAATATCAGCTCCATTAACACGGTTAACGAAGAAGAACCTGGTTTTTACGTGGGACAAAGATTGCGATGATGCGTTCCAACGTTTAAAGAGAGCCTTAACTTCAGCCCCAGTCTTAGTGCTGCCAGACGGGAATAAACCGTTTACCATCTATACTGATGCTTGTGGGACGGGACTTGGCGCGGTCCTCATGCAAGAGGGAAGAGTAATAGCCTATGGTGGAAGGCAGTTGAGGGTTCATGAAAAGAATTACCCCACGCATGACTTAGTGCTAGCCGCAATTGTTTTCGCGCTTAAGTCTTGGCGTCACTATCTTCTTGGTGAGAAATTCGAACTGTTCATTGACCACAAATCATTAAAATACTTATTCTCTCAGAAGGATTTGAATTTAAGGCAGCAACGGTGGATGGAATTCTTTGCCTCCTACGATTTTGAAATAGCATATACCCCGGGCAAGGGGAACGTGGTGGCAGACGCCTTAAGTAGGAAAAGGTTTTCCTTGAGTCCGTTGTTTGTTGAACGACAAAGCTTAGAATTCATCTCTATGTTTGACTTTAGACCCTCCGTTGACTTAGTACCCGGTCTGTTAGCATCCTTGGAGGTTAGACCTACACTTCTAGGACGGGTTAGTGAGGCACAGCGAGACAACCCACAGTTGGTTGAGATAGTAGAAAAGCTCAAAGGGGGGGAGTCGTCAAGCCATCTTCGTAGGTATACCCTAGACGATAAGGGTTGGTTACGAAGGGATAATAGACTTTGTGTACCACAAGACGAAGACTTAAGGAAGGCCATTCTTGATGATGCTCATCGCTCAAAAATGACCATTCATCCCGGCGGGGATAAGATGTACAAAGATATGAAGCGGGTTTTCTTTTGGGCCGGTATGAAAAAGGATGTGGCCGAGTACGTCGCTAGATGCTTGGTGTGCCAACGAGTTAAAGCAGAACAAAAGAAACCCGGTGGGTTGCTTCACCCATTAGAAGTTCCACTATGGAAATGGGAAAGCATCTCAATGGATTTTGTGGATGGATTACCAAGATCAAGGAAGGGTAACACGGGGATTTGGGTTATAGTAGATAGACTTACTAAAAGCGCCCATTTTATTCCCGTGAAAAGTAAGAGGACTGCTCCGTGGTTGGCTTCTGTATACATTAAGGAGATAGTTCGTTTGCACGGTATTCCTTCTAGTATAGTAAGCGACCGTGACCCCATCTTTACTAGCGAATTTTGGAAGAGTTTACAAGAGGTGGTAGGGACTCAGCTATGTTTGAGCACCACATATCATCCTCAGACAGACGGCCAGACCGAGAGGGTGAATCGCATTCTAGAGGATCTTTTAAGGCTTTGTATCCTAGACTTTGGGGGTACATGGGAAGAGCACCTTCCGTTAGTAGAATTCGCATATAATAATAGCTTTCAGTCTAGTATTGGCATGGCACCTTTCGAAGCTCTTTATGGAAGGCCTTGCCGTTCGCCTACATGTTGGTGGGAATCTACCGATAAAATCCTACTTGGGCCCGATATGGTTAGGGAAACCTCGGAGAAGATTGAGTTGATTCGAAGGAGGATGAAAGCAGCACAAGATAGGCAAAAATCGTATGCTGATAAGAGGAGGACAGATCTTGAGTTTGACATTGGGGACATGGTTTTTATCAAAGTATCTCCGTTACAGAATGTTGTTCGCTTTGGGTCCGTGGGGAAATTAGCACCAAGGTTTGTAGGGCTGTTTCCTGTAAAAAAAAAACAGGATTGGGAAGATGGCATATAGGGTGGAGTTGCCTGAGAAACTTAGTGGAGTACACGACGTATTCCATGTATCACATTTGAGGAAGTGTTTGCACAAGACCGCGGAGGTGGTAGAGCCGAGCTTGCTTATAGAGGTGGAAATAGAGCGTGATGCAACAATTAGACGAGCTCCTACATGCATTCTTGGGTCGGAGATCAAAAAGTTGAGGAATCGAGAGGTCAGACTGGTTAAAGTGCAATGGGGAAATGATGAGAGCAACGCAACTTGGGAGACAGAAGAGAAGATGCGTTCGTTGTACCCTTTTCTTTTTGAGGGTATGTCTTTTAATTTCTCCTTTATCGCTTAGCTTATCTTATCTTATCTTTAGTATGTCCTCTCATTAGTATCTTTGACCTTTAGTTAGGATAATCCTATGGTTGAAACATGTGTTTGAGACATGTTATGTCTTATGGATGCAAAATGGATGCAAGTGTTTGCTAGTGGTTGCCCGTGGATGCATATATACACACACTTTAGGCACTAGATCGGCTCAGTCACTTCATATTGCATATTGCATATTGCATATATATGGATGTATTTAGTATAATGGATGTACAATGGTTGTACCATCATATGGATGCTGCATTCGGTTGAATGGGAGTGCACGCATATAGAAGTAATATGTAAGCAATTAGGATCTTTTGCATACATAATGGATTCATGACACTTACATAATTTGCATTAAGGAGGTCAACTGAATCAGTAGACCGCCTGATTTCGCATTAGGTAAGGACATGTACACACACTTGCATATGATCATAAAGCATTAGAAGTCTTTTAAGGACAATGGATGCCTGTGTATGATGGATGAGTAGATGGACGTTTGGATGGTAGGATATACATTCTTCCAAACTTGAAGATTTCGGGGACGAAATCCTAAAAGGAGGGGAGAATGTAACACCCCGAATTTTCTATTAACACTAAAGTTGCTAAAATATTAATAAGTGTGTAAGAGAGGGGATGTATCTAATATGAATATAAAAATATTAATAAGTGTGTAAGAGAGGGGATGTATCTAATATGAATATAAAAATATTAATAAGTGTGTGAGAGAGGGGATGTATCTAATATGTATATAAAAACAATAATAAGTAAAGGGGGATGTATCTAATATGTACATTGTAGAAAAAATATATATATTTATGACATGAATAGAAGTTTATTAATATGCTGAGTGTTTGCTGAGTCACTTCTGACTCATTGCTGAGTCAACAAGATAAACCCCATCTTGTCTGAACGGCTGCGGTTATTTCTAGGTTAAATCTAATGGCCTAAATGAATTCTAAAATCTATAAATAAGTGGGTAGACCCTAGACCTAAATCACTTGTAAAATTAGAGAAGCTACCGTCATGCTGCTGCCATGGAGTTCAACATAGCCGTCACAAACTAAGAAGAGGAAGCCTAATCATCTACAACTAAATCTACACAAATCAAATCAAAAGATCTCTCTTTCTCTAATTCTTTTCTTTTGTTGGTGAGTATGATGATTCTCACAAGACTATTACAAACTAATTTGACTCAGTTATGAATGGATCACAAGAAAGTGATGTGATTTGTAATTGTAAATTCTATATATTGTGGATCTCTTATTATGTTATTATGCTGTCGTATGATGTAAATTATATATGCTATGTCATGCTATGTTGTAAATTCTCTTATGCTATGTCGTGCTATGTTGAGAATCATGTCAAGCTATGTTATACTATCATACTATGCCATGTTATAAATCATGCTATATTATGTTGAAAAATCATGATGTTGTTGGATCATGCTTAAAGATATGTTTTTTTTCTTAATTTAAATGGATCTTGTTTATGGGAATTTGCCTATTAGGTTAGGTGTACCCATAAACTTGAAACTATAATTAAATAAAACTTGATTATGGGAATTTGCCTATTGAGTTAGGTGTACCCATATAAAACCATGTTGTTAAAAAAATAGATGATGTTGATTCACACATGTTCATATGTAAGTTTATGAAAATTGATTGAGATCATATTAGGTGAATTTTGAACAAGTTGACACCTTTAGATCCATGACATGTATAATCCATGCAAGTTGGACATATGCAAGTTTCACCCCTTATTATGATTCATTTTGTCACATATACATGTTGTTATTATGATAATCTCTTTTATGCTATGAGTTAGGCTATTCGAGTCTAACATATATTTTGCGAATAAACGTTCAAACGTAGGGTAGGGGTAATATTAGGAATTAATAAATTGGGTGCAATTTTGTAAGATGTTGCATACCATGAATGAATGTCCATAATTGAGTCAATTATGGACATTGTTAAAAATTGGAAGTAATTAATAATTCAAGTAGGGAATTATTAAAATTGGGGGAAAGTGGATTATTATTAATAATCAATGCTTAGGACACGAGGTTGGACCCGTTTGTGATGTAAACCTGCCCGGACCCGCCCGGCAAATCCAGTAGTCACAAATGTCGGCCCAATGTGAGAGGTCCTAGGCCCAAACTAAAGCATAACAGTTGTAAAGACACGAGGTTAGACTCTTTTATGGTGTAAGACTGCCCGGACCCACCCGGCAAATCCAGCTGCCATAAATGCCAGTCTAATGTGAGAGGTCTTTATGAGGTTATGGCCTTAATGAACTAAGAAATACTTAACCAGATAATCATGTAAGGTGGGACATGGGGGTTAAGTAGGTGCCTTGGGTGGCATGAGGAATCTGGTGGTTGCCTTTAGAGGCATTTGAAATACGATTAGACTTAACCAAACACACATGTAAATGAACATGACTAAGTGGGTTAAGTGGGATGGACTAATGGGGACAAGCTTAGGTGGAATGCTTGTGGTAAATACTGGGGGCCCATTTCAACCAGTATCCCAAAACGTATCTTTATGGGCTCGACCCAAGTCGAGGACGGGACACGCATACTGGGTTTGACTATAAGAGGCCAAAACAGGGAGCGGTGACAACGCAAGTCCAACGGGTTTCATATGCGTGTGTGGACCCGGGCTGGTAGGTAAGACGTTGTTGCATCGTGTAGGTATAAGCCGTGCATGTCCGTTGTATCAGGTTGCCACTTTAGGGGAGTGATACACCCCACTGTGGGGCCAGCACGGGTATCTACGAGTTAGGGAGCCGATCGAATAATGGGAAGTAGGGTACACCTAGTGGAGATAGGGGCAGGCGGCACCTATGTAGTCAGCTAGGGGTACGTAAAGCCATTGGGAAAGTTTCTAAGTGAAGCTAAGTGGGATGAATCTTTAGGGTGACTGGTGTGGTGCAGTGTAGTGTTTATCCTTTAGTATTTAGGAGCGCCTATAACGTTGCCTTTAGCGATTGTCTATGTCCTTAATCTGCTCTTCATAGACATTTTCTTGTTTTCCAGCTTATGCCTTAGTCCAATTATTTTGGTAATATTATTGTAGAATTATCATATTCACCAGACTTTATGTCTGACCCCCTCTTTTCCATCATTTTCTCCCTTCAGGTCCGCAGGTTGGGCCAAGTTCTAGTGGAGTCTAGTTGGATCGCTTATCTTCTGGAAAGCTTGGACTGCTGAAGTAAAGTCCAGCTTGTTATCTTTCTTTTTAATAGCTATTCATGTAATGGGATTATGTACTTGTTTTATCAAGATAGATATTGTACTTGACATTGAATATGGTGTTATGATGTAATCAAACATGTTTTGACTTCTGCTACAATGAAATAAAGTTTTTGAATTTCCAAGTACTATTTTATATCTGTCTTGTTGTAATTTTACTGTTCTATATTCACTTAAAACCTCCATGGAAGTTAATGCATTCCCTTTGTGAGTGACATTAATGGACGTGGGGTGTTACAGATATGTATCAATAGGGTTCTTTTGCATACATAATGGATGCATGACACTATCATAATTCGTATTAAGGAGGTCAACTGAATCAGTACACCGCCTGATTTTGCATTGGATAAGGAACATATACACACACTTTTTGCATATGTTTCATATGGCATTAGAAATCTTTTAAGGGCAATGGATGCCTGTGTTTGATGATTGAGTAGATGGATGATTGGATGGTAGGATATACATTCTCCTTAACTTGGAGATTTCGGGGGCGAAACCGTTTAAGGATGGGAGAATGTAACACGCCGTATTTTCTGAGAATATTAAAATAACAAATTAAAGAAAAATTAGTTTGAAAAAGAAGAATTAGGTGAAACCGGTTGCGCCATTGCTTTTGTCTCAGAATTCTGCTTGAGATAGAGTTCGAGTTTGCGTAAATCGGACTCCGTATGAAGAAGCTATCTTTAAATTAAATATTGCAGCAAATGTTTAACATTGTTCTAAGGTTTGTAAGCAAAAGACTTAATAGCTCATTTGGTTAGAACATGTGACTTGCATACAAGTGGTACAGAGTTCGATCCCCGCCAGTGTCATATTTTCGTTTTAGGGGAATGGCTAAAAAGTGGCTTAGTGTGAACGCAGTTCAAAAAGTGGTTTAGTGTGAAAATGGTCAATTAGGAAGATAGATAAAGTGTGTGTGTGTGTGTGTGTATATATATATATATATATATGACGTGTACACATCATGTGGCGCACATGGCACATTTTTTGTTGGTCAAGGAATGTTTTTTTTTACGTGGCCTTATCTGATTGGCTTTGTGACAAATTCTGAGGTGTTAGGGCTTAGGTGGCTATCTTAATGATTCTGGCTATTCCTAGGTTAATCCAACGGCTCTTGTCAAATTAAACATCTATAAAAACACTCCTAAACCCCTAACCCTAATCACATTAATTCATAACAAGAGCCGTGTAACAACCCGAAAATCTAGGCCAGTTTAAAATTTTTATTTTGGCAATTTTAGCGAATTTTGAATATTTAAAATGGATTATTTCAAATAATATCGACGAGAAATTTATTATGGATATAATTCGAACGCATATATTATATACGTCGTCGTTAGAATATATATAATTTTATATAATTATAAATAGAATTGAAAATGGCGCGGTAGTTCGATAATTCGATTTCAAACTTCAATTGAATGTACCGGGTGGAAAACAATCCGAATTTTAGTGAAACCAAAAACAATAGGATCTATTTGATAATATCTTTCCAACGAATCCGAAAAATTGAAATTTCATGGCGGGAATCAAAAGATATGTCCAGTTGAAAATTCTGAATAGTCGCTATGGAATTCAGGCCCTTAAAAATGGGAATTTCGCAAACGACCTCGGATTTCGACGAAACCACTTTTGTTGGGTCCGTGATGTCAAGTTATTGCTAGATTCATAATTTCATAATTTTTCGATTCAATATGTGAGCGTGGCAAAGGAAAACGCGTTTGACCAGTTTTAGTTGATTTTAATCGACTGGAAAATGGCCATTTTTCAAACAGTCTCAGAATTCGATGAAACTAGTTTTGTTAGGATCGTATCGCCAATACGAAGCTAGAAACAATTTTTCTGGAATTTTTCGAGTTCGTATGTGACCCCAGTAAATTGAAATGCGCGTTCAAATTCAATATATAGAATTATATGTTGATTTTGACGAAAACTGATCGAAACGATCGAATCAGCCTACGATACATATCCCATTGTGTTCGCAATGGGGGGTAAAACGCTATGGACGACGGGCGGTGGGCCTCGTTTAGAGGTCGTATGTAAAAAGTCAACATTTTAGAGATTTAAATTATTAAAATAATTAAACCTCTCCGTCTCTCCTCTCTATATTCCTTCTGGACCCCCCCCCCCGTTCGATTTAAAATCAAAATCACAAATAAAAAAAAGGAAGGGGGCGGAGCGCCGCCTCACCGCTCATCGCGCCGCCGTGGGAGGAGCCGCCGCCCTCCTTCTCCCTTCCCTCGCGCCGCCAGTAGCCTCTCCAGCCCCCCAGACCCCCTTCGATCGACGAGCCACAGAACCCCCCCTCGACGGAAATCCACCGCACCGCCCTCTGGGCCCACGCCCTACCTGGCGCCACATCCATGACGGCCTGTGCCCCTCTCCACCACCTCAAACCCCCCAAGTAAGCTTCCATCTTTTTTTTCTTCATTTATAATGTAAAAAATTTGATTTTTAATTGGTATAACATTGGAAATTAGTTTTTAAATGATGGGAAAAATCAGACTTTGTATAGATTTTTAGAATAGAAAATGTTAGGTTTTTAGAATAGAAAAGGTTAGTTTTTTTAATAAAAAAAAGAAAAAAGAAAAAAGAAAAATAACATTGATTTTTTTATAGGAAATAGCATTATTTTTGTATGGAAAAATAATATATGTTTTAAAAATATGAAAAGTGCATTGTTTTAAAAATAAAAAGACCGTTGTTTAAAATAGAAAATATACTTTGCTTTTGAAAATATACATCGCCTTGTTTTCAAAATATATATACCGCATTGTTTTTAGAATAGAAAAATATGATTTTTACTTTAAATTACAAAGGATGAAAATATGTGTGTTTTACCGTAAGAAAGATTGGATAGTTATCTATAGGAAGTTGTGATTTTTATCGTATGAGAGGCGAGATAAAAATATGGTTTTCATATATGAATTAGTGGTATAAAAATGTGATTTTTACATACTATGTTTTGAATGAAAAGTTGAAATCTATATTTTTGAAAAGGAAAAATCTTTATGTATAGAATAACGTGATAAAAATTCGATTTTTATATATTGAATAGCGAAGTAAAAATTCGATTTTTATATATTGAATATTTTTATATATGGAATAGCATAGTAAAAATTCGATTTTTATATATTGAATAGCATAGTAAAAATTCGATTTTTATATATGTAGTGGCTACGGGCAACGAAAGCGACAAAAGGCGAGAATGGCGATGATTTCTCTAAAAGAAGTGTCGTGGAGTTGGGATAGCTTTCAGTGAGAATTTCTCATTCTTCAATTTCTTTTCTAGTTATATATATATACTAGGATGCAGACGGTGTATAGTAGCACCCGACACCCGTCATCCACAGACCATGGATGGCTTGTTTGTTTAATTGTTTGGTTGTGTAGTTGGTTAGATTATTTGGTTTGAATTGAATTCTTTGGTGAAATGAAATTGATTTGATTGATGTGTGAATGGTGTGGGCCTTCACTAGACCGGGGATAAGGCTAGGCCTTGTCCCGTTTCTAGTATCGTGCCGTTATGCCGCCGAAATTTTCTAAAATAAGTTAGAAAAATAAAAATATCATTTTTATTTTGTAAATGAACTGAATAGAAATTCATGTGTAAAAATAAAATATTTTATCGTTAAAAATATAATTTTTAACGTGAAAGTGAATAAATAAATATTTATAAACAAATCAGCCGATTTGTTTATATACACTGATTTGACTGATATTGATTGGGTCGATAAATTTTACACATCGCCCAACTGCACAAATAAAATCTGTGTTTGATTGTTTGAAACCCCACACGGGTATTGGGATAAAATACAGCGTACACTGATCCCAATAATTAGTTGTATGTCGATCGATTGATTGACAGGCTGATATAAGCGTTAGATATCTATATTTGATGCTTATACAGTGTAGTGCACTTTGGATGATGGTTGATTATTTATCGTTGCTATTGTATACATGTGTTGTATGGAATCCATATAATTAACTTTATATGGTAATTGATTGGGCCTCATTCCAATCGGGAAAATAAAGAATATTATAAAATAAAGGTTCATGTATTGACCGTACTCATCCGTTGAGATTAGTCATGTGTTGAACGAAATATTTTAATAATAAAATTTACATCTTTATTGTAACAACCCGTATTTTCAATAACCTGTTATAATATAAATCGAGGCAGAATTTAACTATAAAATCTGAATCAAGGGAAACGGGCTATGCCATTGCGTTCGTCTCGGAAAAATACGCGAAATAGAGTCCGAGTTTTCGAAAATCGGAGTCCGTTTGACCCAGTTAAGGCCCATTGAAGTTTTCAGAAATTTCCATATTAAAAACAGATTTAAATTTTAAGTTAAAACAAGGGTTAGGGCACAACTGGCATCAGGCGGGAAAACTCCCGCCAAGACCCCCAAGTCGACATGCATGTCGACAGGGGTCTAAGGGTGTCGACTGCCCTGTCGACATCCTTGTCGACACGGGGTGGCCGGGCAGTTCTGCCTGGCGCACCATTTTTGATTTGGGCTTGGTTGTGTGGGTTGGTTCTGGAGAATTCCGAAATCTGATGGACCTAATTCAACCTAGGGTTAATCCTAGGGCTAAAAACACTTTAATCTTCTATAAATAAGATCCTAATCCTACCCTAAAACCCCATTATTCATTCTAGCAACCAAACTATGTCAAATTGATTTCTCAAATGGCCTCCACTTAAAAACCCTAGCCTCCACCCTCTTCATAAATCATTCCTATGAAGATTATGATGTTCATACAAGCATTTCTAAGTTGTATGAATGATCATTAGCTTGCATACATCATCAAGTTGCAAGTTTTATTTGCTAAGCTAGAGTTTTTGGGATTTTTGTTAAGGGTGTTTCTTATTGGAGCTTTGTTTTGGGTTTTTATGCTTGCATAAAGGGCTTCTCAATCTTTACTTGTAGATTTGTGTCTTCTTAATATTTGTAAGCCCTCTTACCTTCATTTTAGAAACTCTAAAGTTAATATGTGATGCAAGTTGGGATTTTTGCAAGTTTATTTAGTTATGCATGTTTATGCAAGTTCACTAAGACATGATTTGCAAGTTTATTGAGTTATGCATGTTTATGCAAGTTCACTATGCCATGATTTGCAAGTTTAACAAGCTATGCATGCTTATGCGAGTTCACTATGCCATGTTACACATGTTTGATAAGTTATGCATGTTTATGCAAGTTCACTAAGCCATGATTTGCAAGTTTATTGAGTTATGCATGTTTATGCAAGTTCACTATGCCATGATTTGCAAGTTTAACAAGCTATGCATGCTTATGCGAGTTCACTATGCCATGTTACACATGTTTGATAAGTTATGCATGTTTATGCAAGTTCACTAAGCCATGATTTGCAAGTTTATTGAGTTATGCATGTTTATGCAAGTTCACTATGCCATGATTTGCAAGTTTAACAAGTTATGCATGTTTATGCAAGTTCACTATGCTAAGTTATGCAAGTCCAACATGTTATGCATGTTTATTATGATATGTAAGATTCATCATGTATGTTGTGCCAAGTTCCCACTTTCTATCCTTTATGCGTTATGACGAATATGTAAGTGATAGAATGACGTTGGGGGGTTTGGGTAAAACTTAAAATACATAAAAATATAAGATTGGGAATTTACCTATTAAGTTAGGTCTACCCCTTGGGAATTTACCTATTAAGTTAG
Organism: Allium sativum; assembly: GCA_030737875.1. Lineage (NCBI taxonomy): Eukaryota > Viridiplantae > Streptophyta > Magnoliopsida > Asparagales > Amaryllidaceae > Allium > Allium sativum. The sequence continues at coordinate 141,635 of JASFAX010000069.1, forward strand.
GTCTACCCAAGTATTCGTTAAACTTGTAATTATGTTTTGAAAATAAAGTGGACATGACACTTAGAAAACATAAGTGTGGTTAACTCGAGGTTGGGTTGAGTTTGTAGCATAAACCTACCCGGAACCGACCGGCTTAACTAGTGGCTACAAGCAATAGGACCTAATGTGAGTAGTTGGTCATGTTGCACGTGAAACCCGAGGTTAGACTAAGTTGTGGTGTAAACCTACCCGGACCCGCCCGACCTAACTAGTAACCACAACAAGGTCTAATGTGAGAGGTTGGGTGCATTAAATTAATTAATGCCTCATGATTAGGGTTAAGTCATGGCCCACTAATACTTAACCAATTTTGGGGATACGAGGGATTAAATGGGGTTAAGTGGTGAACTGTTGGTTACACTTAACTAATTTAATCCATGATTAGTGAGGGGTTAAACCACACTTAACCCTCTTAGAAAACCCTAGCAACGTGGTCTATTCCAGCAGTAATCCCAGTTTGGTATCATTCACAACCCTAGAGGCTAGGCTAGGGCGGGGCACGATTACTGGACTGATGTAAGCGACCAAAGCGACGGCTGAGTGGTACAGCGGTGCGGGTCCAGGCGGGCTACGGACGTGCACGTAGTCCGGTGTTGGACAAACTCGAGGCACGGGTACCAGTAGGTTTAGACTGTGCATTATTGCTTAGGTGTCTGGGGTTGACACCCGAGGGCTTGATACACCCGAAGGTGGACCCAGCACAGTCTGACTACAACCATATGTGGGCCGTATGGACACCAACACTTGACGTGTTAGGTTTATAGGGAGCCGATCGACTAGACCGTTGGGCTGGACCTTGTATTAAGGTCACCTCATGTTATTGGGCCAAAGTTTGGGCTGAGGGATCAATACCTGTTATGTTAGTTTGCTAGTACACTGTGGTGCAAAGCTTAATCTTCTTGATGTGATGACACCTTTATCTATTGCCAGTATATTCATCTCAGTTTCCATCATGATGCTAACTTTATTAGTTTATAGACTGATCGTAGTAGGGCTTACCAGTCTTTTTGACTGACCTGTTTTCTTTCGCTTCTTTTCTTCCGTTCCCCCCCCCCCCCCAGGTTCTCAGGGAGGGAACAGTGGTGCTTAGCTTGGATCGCTTGCTTGTTTGCTGGATAGCTCATGTACGTCTGGACATTGAGCTTGCTATGGTTTATCATCTTTATTTTGGGGATAGCACTATGTATTTCAGTATTTCTGTTTATGATGTACTAGACATGTTTATTTTGGCAGTTGACTTTATGATGTACTAGACTTGTTTTGAGATGGTTTGAGATATTCCGCTGTTTTATTCTCACTTACTCTGTTTTACATATATATTTATGTTCTTGTTCTGCCTTGATATATCATTATGCCTGCTTAACCAGTTCTAACGCCCCCCAGAAGCTAGTGCCCCCGAAAGAGTGACCCTAGCGGAGGTGGGGTGTTACAAATTTGGTATCAGAGCATATGGTTTACAAGAAAGAACAAAAAGTTTTTAAAAGACCTTTGAAAAACTATTTTCAAAACAAGTATAAAGTATTTTCCAAAGAAAAGTCTAGTATTTTAAAAGGCTATTCCCCAAAAAGCCATTAGCGTTATCCTTCGTTCCCTTGACCTAATCTTATCTTATCTTTCGTTTCAGTACGGCTGAGAATCTTGCCATCCCGGATGGAGTAAACGTACCACTCTGGTATAGGGGACTTCTTGAAGCTAGGGCGGTAGCTGGCCCCGCAAACCCTACTCCCACTCCTCCTCCTGTAGTTGAGAATCCTCCCCCTAATGTCCCACCTCCGGTGGTTCCTGTCCCTCCTCCTCCAGTTGCTGAGGTTCCTCTCCCTCCTCCTCCCCCTCAGCATCCTCAGGTTGAGTTCACGAAGGTTTGTAAAGACTTCAAGGCGATGGGAGGCAAGAATTTCCTAGGCACGGAATCTTTTGTTGAAGCTAGGAATTGGCTGAAAGACACTGAGGACTTGTTTGCTATCTTTGGGATTGATGACGAGAGGAAGATCTTATTGACAGTGTGGCTTTTGAAGGACGAAGCAGCCTATTGGTGGGAGGTCACCAATGGGACGAGGCCCGTCGAGACTTGGGCTGATTTGAGGGCTAGATTTGTGGCCAAGTTTCTATCTTCTGCTGAGGCGAATTTAAAGATGGAGAAGTTCATTGCATTAAAGCAAGGTGATATGTCTGTGAAGGAGTATGTGAACAAGTTTAATCAGCTGGCCCGGTTTGGTTTGGATATGGTGAACACTCCTGAGAAGAAGGCTCTTCGATTTGCCAGAGGGTTGAATGAGCCGCTGCAGGGTTTGGCGATGTCACATATTACGCATGGGGCTACTTTTGAGAGTTTGGTCGATATGGCTCTACTTCAGGGAGATGGAAAGAAAGAGGTCAAGTCGACTGATACTCAAGCAAAGAAGACTGATTCTCAGGGTAAAGGCAATCAAGGTGGTCAAAGCAGTCAGGGGAATCAGAGCAAGAACAAGAAGGGGAACAACAACAAAGGCAAGGGAAAGTGCAATTACTGTGGTGCGCCTGGACACTTTGCTAAGGATTGTAGGAAGAAGAAAAGGAAGCTTAGTGGTGGATGCTTTTCCTGTGGTGAGACTGGACACTTCAGCAAGGAATGCCCGAAGAAGAAAGGGCAGGGCCAGACTCAGCGTGCTGGACCTTCAGGAGGGCAAGTTCATGCTCTCAATATCGCTCCAGTTCTCGATCGAGGTAGTGTTTCTGTTGAGAACCTTGTTTATGTTTCCGATCTTCCAATTCGTACCTTGTTTGATTCTGGTGCATCACGTAGCTTTATTTCATCTGATCTTGTTGATAGTTTGCACCTTAGTACTAGCTTAGTGGATGATCCCGTTTGTATTTCGAATCCCATTGGGGGTTATGCTCATCTATCTATGATATGTGAGGATCTGAGGATCTCTATACTCAGTGTAGAGTTCTTGTGTAGTGCGTATGTTCTTGGTTTCAGGGGATACGGATTGATTTTGGGCATGGATTGGCTGTCTAGACATGGAGCCATTCTTGATTGTGAGCATAAGTTTGTGAGGCTTGTAACTCGCCTTGGCAACACCTTAGAGATTTCATGCAATCCGAAGGATCCCGTCATGCTGTGCTATCTTGAATCTCTCGACTCGTCAGAGGAAACCCTTCAGTCTGTAAGGGTGGTCCGAGATTATCCAGATGTTTTTGAAGAAGTTAAGGGGTTGCCCCCTAAACGAGAGATTGATTTTCGCATTTATCTGGTGGATAATGTTAAGCCTGTTTCTTTGCCCGTTCGGCACATGGCTCTGCGTGAGAGACGGGAGCTCAGCAAGCAAGTAAAGGAGTTGCTTGAGAAGAACTTCATCAGACGAAGTATATCCGAATGGGGAGCGCCTGTGGTGTTTGCTACTAAGGCAGATGGTTCTCTTCGACTCTGTGTGGACTATAGAGAATTGAATAAGCTGACTAAGAAGAACAGACACCCATTACCGAGGATTGATGATCTTTTTGACCAGCTTGTTGGTGCTTCTGTTTTCTCTCAGCTTGATCTTGCTACTGGATTTCATCAGCTCAGAGTGGCTGAAGATAGTATAGACAAGACTGCATTCAGAACTCCAGATGGATTCTTTGAATGGCTTGTTATGCCGTTCGGTTTGACGAATGCACCCGCGTATTTCGTGGACTTGATGAGTAGGGTGTTTCGAGAGTTCTTGAACAAGTTTGTCGTGGTCTTTGTGGATGATATTCTGATCTTCTCTAAGGATGAAGAAGAGCACGCGAGGCATCTTGTAGAGGTGATGGATACGCTTAGAGCGCATCAGTTAAAGGCCAAGTTCTCCAAGTGTCACTTTTGGAGAAGGGAAGTTCGGTTCCTTGGGCATATAGTATCTAAGCAAGGCTTGGCGGTGGATCCCGCTAAAGTAGTTGCTGTGCAGGATTGGAAGACTCCAAGGAATGCAACCGAAGTGAGAAGTTTTCTAGGTCTTGCAGGTTTTTACCGGAAGTTCATCAAGGACTTCGCGAAGATATCCGCTCCTCTTACTAAGTTGACGAAGAAGAACTTAGTTTTTGCCTGGGATATGGACTGTGAGCTTGCTTTTCAGAGACTCAAGAGAGCCCTTACCTCAGCACCAGTTCTAGCTTTACCCGATGGTGGTAAGATGTTTACCGTGTACACTGATGCTTGTGGCACGGGATTGGGCGCCGTTCTGATGCAAGAAGGCAGAGTTATATGTTTTGGTGGTAAGCAACTTAAGGTGCATGAAAGAATTATCCCCCTCATGATCTAGAGCTGGCAGCGATAGTATATGCACTCAAGGCTTGGCGTCATTATCTTCTGGGAGAGAGATTTGAGCTGTATACTGATCATAAGTCTTTGAAGTATCTCTTTCCGCAGAAGGATCTGAACTTGAGGCAACAAAGGTGGATGGAATTCTTGGCGTCCTACGATTTTGATATAGCCTATACCCCTGGCAAGGGGAATGTTGTAGCGGATGCGTTGAGTAGAAAATGGTTGACACTAAGTCCTCTATTTGTTGAGATGAAGAATTTAGAGTTCTTGGCAACCTTTGATTTCTCTTTGGCGATGGAGTCGATGACCGGTTCTTTAGCATCCCTGGAACTCAGGCCTACCCTTCTGGATCAAGTTGGGGCTTCGCAGAAGGAAGACCCTCAGATGATTGAGATTATGGATAAGCTGATTCGAGGGGAGACATCTAGTCACCTTGCTCGATATTCTATAGATGATAAGGGTTGGCTGAGGAGAGACGGAAGGCTTTGTGTTCCGATGGTGGAAGACTTGGTGAGGAAAGTTCTTGAGGAAGCACATCGCTCCAAGTTGACTATACATCCGGGTGGAGATAAGATGTATAAGGATATGAAGCGCATTTTCTTCTGGCCTGGAATGAAGAACGATGTGGCAGAGTTTGTCTCTAGATGTGTTGTTTGTCAGAGGGTAAAAGCCGAGTCGAAGAAGCCCGGTGGGCTATTGCATCCTCTAGAGGTCCCGCTATGGAAGTGGGAGAGTATTTCTATGGACTTTGTTGACGGATTACCAAGGTCAAGAAAAGGGAATACAAGCATATGAGTCATTGTGGATAGGCTTAAGAAGAGTGCTCATTTCATTCCGGTGAAGAGCAAAAGGACCGCATCTGGACTAGCATCAGTATATCTTCGTGAGATAGTACGACTACATGGAGTCCCTTCTAGCATAGTCAGTGACCGAGACCCCATCTTTACTAGTTAGTTCTGGAACAGTTTGCAGGAAGCTATGGGCACGAGGTTGAACCTGAGTACGGCTTATCACCCTCAAACGGACGGTCAGACAGAAAGGGTGAATAGGGTACTTGAGGACTTGTTGAGGCTTTGCATTCTGGATTTTGGTGGTACTTGGGAAGACCATCTTCCTCTTGTGGAATTTGCTTATAATAACAGTTATCAAGCGAGCATTGGGATGGCACCATTTGAGGCTTTATATGGGAGACCGTGCAAGTCACCTACATGTTGGTGGGAGACTACAGATAAGCTTATACTTGGACCTGACATGATTAGAGATACATCCGAGAAGGTCGAGTTGATTAGAAGACGGATGAAGGCGGCCCAAGACAGACAGAAATCTTAAGCTGATAGGCGAAGGACTGATTTGGAGTTTGATGTTGGGGATATGGTTTTCGTGAAGGTTTCTCCTTTGCGGAATGTGGTTCAGTTTGGAGCAGTAGGAAAGTTAGCACCAAGGTTTGTTGGACCGTTTCCAGTTGTAGAGAGGATTGGGCAGATGGCCTATAGAGTGGAATTGCCCGAGAAGCTAGCTGGAGTGCATAATGTTTTTCATGTTTCGCATCTCCGGAAGTGTTTGCATAAGTCAGCGGAGGTGGTTGAGCCAAGTGTTCTAGAAGACGTGGAAGTAGAGAAAGAAGCTACCTTGAGGAGAGCTCCGATTCGTATCTTGGGGACAGAGATCAAGAAGCTAAGGAATCGTGAGGTCAAGTTGGTGAAGGTTCAATGGGGTGAAGCCGAGGAAGACGCAACTTGGGAAACTGAAGAGAAGATGCGTAGGCTTTATCCATTCCTCTTTGAGGGTACACTCTCAATCTCTTTATCTTTCCATGTCTATCTAGTTTATCTAGTCTATCTTATCATGAGAACCTTAGGTAGAATCCTTTGGATGAAACATGTGTTTGAGACATGTTATGTTTGATGGTTGCAAGTGGTTGCAAGTGTTTGCAAGTGGTTACTCGTGGATGCATGATACACATTAGGCACTAGATCGGCTCACACACTCCTCATATTGCATGTGCATGGGTGTTTATGCTTATTCTTGGATGAAATTTGTATGCTATCACATGGATGTTGCATATGGATGAATGATTGAGCACGCATGTAGATATTATACATTATGTTAGGGATTTGCATACAAATGGATACATTTCACTAACATATTTTGCATTGATCTTTGCATTAGATAAATACATATACACACACTTTTGCATATGTTCATACAACATTTAGAATCTTATAAGGACAATGGTTGCTCGTGGATGATGTTTTGAGTAGATGGATGTTGGATGGTAGGATATGTTCTTCCTAACTTGAAGATTTCGGGGACGAAATCCTTTAAGGAGGGGAGAATGTAACAACCCGTATTTTCAATAACCTGTTATAATATAAATCGAGGCAGAATTTAACTATAAAATCTGAATCAAGGGAAACGGGCTATGCCATTGCGTTCGTCTCGGAAAAATACGCGAAACAGAGTTCGAGTTTTCGAAAATCGGAGTCCGTATGACCCAGTTAAGGCCCATTGAAGTTTTCAGAAATTTCCATATTAAAAACAGATTTAAATTTTAAGTTAAAAACAAGGGTTAGGGCACAACTGGCGTCAGGCGGGAAAACTCCCGCCAAGACCCCCAAGTCGACAGGCATGTCGACAGGGGTCTAAGGGTGTCGACTGCCCTGTCGACAGCCCTGTCGACACGGGGTGGCCGGGCAGTTCTGCCTGGCGCACCATTTTTGATTTGGGCTTGGTTGTGTGGCTTGGTTCTGGAGAATTCCGAAATCTGATGGACCTAATTCAACCTAGGGTTAATCCTAGGGCTAAAAACACTTTAATCTTCTATAAATAAGACCCTAATCCTACCCTAAAACCCCATTATTCATTCTAGCAACCAAACTATGTCAAATTGATTTCTCAAATGGCCTCCACTTAAAAACCCTAGCCTCCACCCTCTTCATAAATCATTCCAATGAAGATTATGATGTTCATACAAGCATTTCTAAGTTGTATGAATGATCATTAGCTTGCATACATCATCAAGTTGCAAGTTTTATTTGCTAAGCTAGAGTTTTTGGGATTTTTGTTAAGGGTGTTTCTTATTGGAGCTTTGTTTTGGGTTTTTATGCTTGCATAAAGGGCTTCTCAATCTTTACTTGTAGATTTGTGTCTTCTTAATATTTGTAAGCCCTCTTACCTTCATTTTAGAAACTCTAAAGTTAATATGTGATGCAAGTTGGGATTTTTGCAAGTTTATTTAGTTATGCATGTTTATGCAAGTTCACTAAGCCATGATTTGCAAGTTTATTGAGTTATGCATGTTTATGCAAGTTCACTATGCCATGATTTGCAAGTTTAACAAGCTATGCATGCTTATGCGAGTTCACTATGCCATGTTACACATGTTTGATAAGTTATGCATGTTTATGCAAGTTCACTAAGCCATGATTTGCAAGTTTAATGAGTTATGCATGTTTATGCAAGTTCACTATGCCATGATTTGCAAGGTTAACAAGCTATGCATGCTTATGCGAGTTCACTATGCCATGTTATACATGTTTGATAAGTTATGCATGTTTATGCAAGTTCACTAAGCCATGATTTGCAAGTTTATCGAGTTATGCATGTTTATGCAAGTTCACTATGCCATGATTTGCAAGCTTAACTAGTTATGCATGTTTATGCAAGTTCACTATGCTAAGTTATGCAAGTCCAACATGTTATGCATGTTTATTATGATATGTAAGATTCATCATGTATGTTGTGCCAAGTTCCCTCTTTCTATCCTTTATGCGTTATGACGAATATGTAAGCGATAGAATGACGTTGGGGGGTTTGGGTAAAACTTAAAATACATAAAAATATAAGATTGGGAATTTACCTATTAAGTTAGGTCTACCCCTTGGGAATTTACCTATTAAGTTAGGTCTACCCAAGTATTCGTTAAACTTGTAATTATGTTTTGAAAAATAAAGTGGACATGACACTTAGAAAACATAAGTGTGGCCAACTCGAGGTTGGGTTGAGTTTGTAGCATAAACCTACCCGGAACCGACTGGCTTAACTAGTGGCTACAAGCAATAGGACCCAATGTGAGTAGTTGGTCATGTTGCACGTGAAACCCGAGGTTAGACTAAGTTGTGGTGTAAACCTACCCGGACCCGCCCGGCCTAACTAGTAACCACAACAAGGTCTAATGTGAGAGGTTGGGTGCATTAAATTAATTAATGCCTCATGATTAGGGTTACGTCATGGCCCACTAATACTTAACCAATTTTGGGGATACGAGGGATTAAATGGGGTTAAGTGGTGAACTGTTGGTTACACTTAACTAATTTAATCCATGATTAGTGAGGGGTTAAACCACACTTAACCCTCTTAGAAAACCCTAGCAACGTGGTCTGTTCCAGCAGTAATCCCAGTTTGGTATCATTCACAACCCTAGAGGCTAGGCTAGGGCGGGGCACGATTACTGGACTGATGTAAGCAACCAAAGCGACGGCTGAGTGGTACAGCGGTGCGGTCCAGGCGGGGTACGGACGTGCACGTAGTCCGGTGTTGGACAAACTCGAGGCACGGGTACCAGTAGGTTTAGACTGTGCATTATTGCTTAGGTGTCTGGGGTTGACACCCGAGGGCTTGATACACCCGAAGGTGGACCCAGCACAGTCTGACTACAACCATATGTGGGCCGTATGGACACCAACACTTGACGTGTTAGGTTTATGGGGAGCCGATCGACTAGACCGTTGGGCTGGACCTTGTATTAAGGTCACCTCATGTTATTGGGCCAAAGTTTGGGCTGAGGTATCAATACCTGTTATGTTAGTTTGCTAGTACACTGTGGTGCAAAGCTTAATCTTCTTGATGTGATGACACCTTTATCTATTGCCAGTATATTCATCTCAGTTTCCATCATGATGCTAACTTTATTAGTTTATAGACTGATCGTAGTAGGGCTTACCAGTCTTTTTGACTGACCTGTTTTCTTTCGCTTCTTTTCTTCCGTTCCCCCCCCCCCCAGGTTCTCAGGGAGGGAACAGTGGTGCTTAGCTTGGATCGCTTGCTTGTTTGCTGGATAGCTCATGTACGTCTGGACATTGAGCTCGCTATGGTTTATCATCTTTATTTTGGGGATAGCACTATGTATTTCAGTATTTCTGTTTATGATGTACTAGACATGTTTATTTTGGCAGTTGACTTTATGATGTACTAGACTTGTTTTGAGATGGTTTGAGATATTCCGCTGTTTTATTCTCACTTACTCTGTTTTACATATATGTTTATGTTCTTGTTCTGCCTTGATATATCATTATGCATGCTTACCCAGTTCTAACGCCCCCCAGAAGCTAGTGCCCCCGAAAGAGTGACCCTAGCGGAGGTAGGGTGTTACATTTATCAATATAAAATAAAGGTTCATGTGTTGATAGTACTCATCCGTTGAGATTAGTCATGTGTTGAACGAAATATTTTAAAAATAGAAATATTTGAAATAGAAATACTTGAAATAGAAATATTTGAATAGGAAATATTTGAAAAAGAAATATTTGAAATAGAATATTTGAAAACAGAAATATATGAAGCCGTGTTGATTAGATTGACGCCATTTTGGCGTGAACGATGTTTATATCGATTTTATTCATTTTAAAATGAATATTGAAAAGTGATTTCGAAATTGAATATTTTGAAATGAAATTTGAATTAAATTGAATCGAATAGAAAACGAATTTGATTTCAATTGAATATATAACGAATTCGATTTCAATTGAATATATAACAAATTTGAATTGAATCGAATAGAAAACCAATTTGAATTGAATCAAATAGAAAACCAATTTGAATTGAATCGAATAGAAAACCAATTTGAATTGAATCGAATAGAAAACGAATTTGATTTGAATAGAAAACCAATTTGAATTGAATCGAATAGAAAACCAATTTGAATTGAATCGAATAGAAAACCAATTTGAATTGAATCGAATAGAAAACCAATTTGAATTGAATCGAATAGAAAACGAATTTGATTTGAATAGAATACCAGTTTGAATTGAATCAAATAGAAAACCAATTTGAATTGAATCGAATAGAAAACCAATTTGAATTGAATCGAATAGAAAACCAATTTGAATTGAATCGAATAGAAAACCAATTTGAATGGAATTGAATATAAAAAGAATTCGAAATGAATTGAATATACAACGAATTTGAATTGAATTGAAAACGAATTCGAATTGAATTGAAAACGAATTGAACTGAATTCAAATTGAATTGAAATTTGAATTGAATAGAAATTAATTTTAAAACGAATTTATAAGGAAAAATTCAATTTTGATTTGAATTGAAATGGAAGTTGAAATTGTTTTTGAAACTAATTTAAAACTATTTATATAATTCGTTTTAAATAGGAATCGACAAAATATATTATATATATTATATATATTATATATATTATATAATGGCCTGAATAGAATGCGCCGCGCCGCGGTAGTTCGTGAATTTCGACCATTTATTTCAAACGGACATTACGGGAGATCCGACCGTCGGATTCTCCTAAAACCAGAACCATTGGGTTCGTATCGAAAAGAGCTTTCTAACGAGTATTAGAAATTTGAAATCTAACGGTTGGATTTGGAGATATGTCCAAATCAATTTCAGAAAAGGTCGTTGTAAGTGCAGTTCGATGGCCATTGATGGAAATCGACTGTACGGGCCTTGATAAAATTATTAAAAATATCAATAATTTGTGTTAAATCATAAGAAATGATTTGGGAAAAATTGGGATGAAAATCTCCACATTTGAAAGGATAAAAATAAATTTTTATCGAAATGAACTAGTTTTGAACTAAAATTAAACCCGTTTATTTTCAAATAAATAAATTAGATTTGAAATGGGTTTTAAATAGAATTGATTAGTGGGTTTATCGTGAAGGGTGTTTTAAATAACACTTGTTCTTTAACCCGATAATCAATAGAATGTGATTTGGGTTTGTCGTGAACTGTGTTTTAAATAACGTTAGTTCTTTAACCCAGCAAAAGGAGTTTTAAATGAATCTGCAATTAGATTGAAACGTGAATAGATAATCTAAATTATCAAATTTGGCAAATGAGCGAGAATGGAGTATCGCCAGTTTTGCTCCAAAGCGATATTTAAATCTTTAATCAGATTTGAACGTGAAATGGTAATTAATTTTACCGATAGCACCGCGGTGTTAGATGTGGAGTATTACCAGTTTTGCTTCAAGGGATGGATAAGTTGGGATTGGGAAATAAAATAAATAATTACTTCGTTGTGGTTCACTAATCTCGACTAGTTTGGGAAACCATAATTTGGTTTGAAATGACATCCAAAGGAAGATTAAAGGATAAATTTTAAAGAATTTATCTTGAATAAAATTAATGGGAACCTTTCCCTAAGAATATGAAATTTGCGGTTAGTGGCTGCTGAATTGGAATGAGGCGTATGTTGTGTTTGTGTAACATTTGTTTTTAATATACGCGGGTTGTTCGGAAAGGCCGGGTTTATACCCATTCTGAATAACCGATTCGACGATATGTCGAAGATCAAGACGGTGGTCGAAGGCCGGAAGTCTTCACATCGTTTGGATAATTACCAACGATCCTGATTGGGCTGTACACCCAAGAGGATGGAAATAGTTGGTGGTCGTCCAGACGTACTTGGAGATGGATGGATATGCGAGGAAAGTGCCTCCGGTTTCATTCAGACCCAGAACGGACTTGTAAATGGATTGTGTGTCTGACATTGGATTTTATTCTGTGTTGATTGATTTCTATTAAATATACATCTGTTTGGCGGCGGAGAATTTATCCTCTTGCTTAACGCCCTTCTCTGAGACATACGAGCTTAGAGGTTATATATCGATAGATATCAATCGCATGGCACGCTGAGTTACATGGATCAAGGCTTCTGTTGAAAAGCAAAGTCTTGTGGTTAATGATCAAAGCACAGCATACGTGGCAGCTTTGTGTATAGCGTGGATTCGCGAGCCTTACACCTCGGTATGAATTAAAAACGGGATACGGAATGCAGGGAGAGCATGACGTTTCTTTCTAGCTTTGGTGGTGTCAGTGACTTACCAGCCCTGACATTTATATACTTTTCACCTATGTGGTTGTTGGATGAGGCGCCTTGATTTTAGGTCCGTAGGGACCGGGAAACGTGTGTTCAGGAATTGCCAATCCTCTAACGTAAGTGAGGACCGGCCCTGAAGCATCCAGGATTGCCCAGAGTGTGTAGTCCTGAGACATTTGCTAGAGTGTCTCGAACGCGGAGAGGAGCTTGCCCCTTGCCTCGACTCATGACGGAATCCAATTTCCAATACGTGTATTTCGGTTTTATTTGTAGAGCCTAGTATGGCGACATAGTGGGATGGGGCACTCATGCCGTCTATGATTTATATTTATGATTGAAATGGTTTTGACACTATACACTTATTATAGTATCAAATGATTTGTTTTAAATGTACTAAGCATGTTTGGCTGTTATAAGGGAAAACCCTATCCTCCTACTTGCGTTGCATTGTGTGATGGGACTTGGGTCTTATAATAGCTTCATTTTTCGAAAAAGCATTGCGTTGTTTATTCTATGCACTGGTATTCTTGGGAGGAAACCCGTTCCGTGTTATACGGCGGGGTCCCTTGAATTACTCTCTTTTAAAGTAAAGCTTTAAATAACTGTTTTAGTTCTCACACCAGTCACATGACTGACCTAGAGTTTATTGTTTTAACCTAAACTCTGGGTGCCTCTATTTTCCGCACGGGCAGCTAGTAGTTTTGGTTTTGCAGATTTATATTCACAGGATCATGGTTTACAGCTGGAATGATATCCGGAAAGCTCGGTATCCGTATATCACCGTCAGTTGTGCTTTGTAATATTTTCCGCTGCTATGTAATTTATTGTAATCTCTGATATTTATCGAATGTAATTTATTCATTTATACTCTGTATATTCTTGTATCTGATGGAATTGTTGTAATAGCAATGAAATGTTCTTTCGTCTGTGTTCTGATTCGTCCTGTTCTCAAACGATCAGGGGTTTCGAACGGTCTAGATCGGTTTAACGACTGATTCAGATCGAGCGAAATTCCTTGTCGTCACAATCCGCCATGCTGTCAATGGAGAACTTAGAGTATCCGCTATACACTTTCAACCCTAAAGAATGATAGAAGCTTGAATCAAAATCAAATCTAAATAACGATTAGTCTACATCAAAGGCGAGCAATTTAGTTTCAGAATACAGATCCTATAAAGATAAGACTATTCTTTTTAATTGTGTGTATGATAGCTTTCACAAATTAATTAATTAATTTAATTATGATAAGATATAATTGGGATTATGAGACTATGATTTTGAATCATGTGATGTAAATTATATGTATGTTTGTGGTGTTGAATCATATGTTAGTCTTATGCAAGTTGGATCATATGTTAGTTCTTATGTGAATCTTATGCAAGTTGAATCATATATCTTATGCAAGTTTGTGATGACAGGATCATATATTCATGTATGAATCTTATGCAAGTTTGGGTTGCTAAAATATTTGTGAGACATGTACATGCATATGCTAGTTTATGTGACATTAACCTTTATGTCTAGATCCATATGCAAGTTTACATCTTTATGTTTAGACCCGTATGCAAGTTTACACCTTTATGTTTGGATCTATAGCAGTACATAAGTTATGCAAGTTTATGCCCATTACCTATGCTAGTTTTGTATCATATGCTAGTTTGAATGTAATTTCATATGCAAGTTTCATGTGAATCATATGCAAATTATGACATTAGTTTATATGCAAGTTGAATGTAATTTCATATGCAAGTTCTATGTGAATCATATTCAAATTATGACATTAGTTTATATGCTAGTTGAATGTAATTTCATATGCAAGTTTTATGTGAATCATATGCAAATTATGACATTAGTTTATATGCAAGTTGAATGTAATTTCATATGCAAGTTTTTATTTGAGTCATATGCAAATTATGACATTAGTTTATATGCAAGTTAAATGTGATTTCATATGCAAGTTTTATGTGAATCATATGCAAATTATGACATTAGTTTATATGCAAGTTGAATGTAATTTCGTATGCAAGTTTTTATGTGAATCATATGCAAATTATGACATTAGTTTATATGCAAGTTGAATGTAATTTCATATGCAAGTTTTTATATGATCATATGCAAATTATGACATTAGTTTATATGCAAGCTGAATGTTATTTCATACACATGTTTATATGTGAATCTATGCAGTCTATATGTAAAACATGTGATGTTAGTTTACATGATTAAATTTATATGCAAGTTAATATGAAGCTTATATGCAAGATTAGATGAAAATCATATCTATATATGCAAGTTCAAACTTTCATGTTTAGATCTACATTCAGATCCATTGCAGTACATATATTATGTATATTTATGTGTTACGTTTCTGTTGTCTATGCAAGTTAGTGACTATGCAAATCAATGTCAATATAAGTTATAATCATGCAAGTTTATCTGCTAGCCTATTCTTATTTTTGTAAGATAGATCTACTTTATGTATTATTCATATTGTGAAGTTTTTATGTGTTAGGCTATGTATTAGCTTACATATTATCTGTGCGAACAACGTGGGGTCGCTGGGAAAAACATTGAATATTAATGTTAATATTTTGAATTGGCATATAATTAATCTTAGACATCAATTAGAATAATTAATGTACATAAAAATTATGACCGCAATTTAAGTGACAATTATGGACATGGAAATTATTGATAAATTTGAATAGGGATATTAATCCAATTTGGGGTTAAATAAAAATATGTAATAATTAATCTCCTAAGACACGAGATTAGACTCTTTTGTGGTGTAAGACTTCCCGGACTTACCCGACAAATCTAGCAACCACAAATGCCAGTGCAATGTGAGAGGTCAAAGGCACGAATTAAATGCGTAACAATTGTAAAGACATGAGGTTAGGCTTGTTTGCGGTATAAGACTGCCCGGACCCTCCCGGCAAATCCAGCAACCGCAAATGTCAGCCTGATATGGGAGGTCTTTACAAGATTATGGTTCTAATGAATTAAGTAACACTTAACCAGATAAACATGTGGTGGGACGTGGGGGGTTAAGTGGTTGCCTTGGGTGGCATGTGAAATTAAGTGGGTGCCTTGTGTGGCATATGAAATACGATTAAATGCACTTAACCAAGATTGAAACATGTAAGAAGACATGAATAAGAATGGGGTTAAGTAGGGAAACCTTAGTGGGGACCAAGCATATGTGGAAGGCTTGTGTCAAGTATGAGGCCCATTTCAAACCAGTAACCCATTAGGTATCTTTGTGAGCTCGACCCAAGTCGAGGACGGGACACGCTTACTGGATTTGATTGTAAGAGGTCAAAACGAGTTAGCGGTGGCAACGTAAGTCCAACGGGGTCATGTGCGTGTGTGGGCCCGGGCTGGTAGGTAAGACATTGTGGCATCGTGTTGATATAAGCCATGCATTTTTGGTGGTATCGGGTTGCCACTTTGGGGAGTGATACACCCCACTGTGGGACCATCACGGGTATCTACGAGTTAGGGAGCCGATCGAATGGGGGTAGTGGGTACAACTAGTGGAGATAGGGGCAGACGACACCTATGAAGACAACTAGGGGTACATGAAACTACCATTATCATTATTAAGTTCTGTAGGCAGGATCAACTTTTAGGGTGACTAGTGGTGGTGCAGTATAGTAATTATCCTATAGTGATTAGGAACGAGATTAACACCAGAACATTCCTCTTATTTGCTTTGTCATTCCCACTTGTTTCATAGTCATATCTTATCTTACCAATTTATGCCTTATCCAAGTTACTTTAATAATTATATTGTTAAAGTTATTATACTCGCCAGACTTTATGTCTGACCCCCTTGTTTTCGCCTCTTTTCTTCCTCCCCCCTAGTTTCTCATGGTGGGACTAGTACTAGTGGAGCTTGTAACAACCCGAATTTTTAATAACGTGTTAAGACAAGAATCAAGGCAGAATTAAATGTTAAAATCTGAATCAGGAGAAAAGGGCTGTGCTATTGCGTTCGTCTCGGAAAAATACGCGAAATAGAGTCCGAAATTTCGTAAATCGGAGTCCGTATGGCCGAGATATGGCCTTCGGAAGTTTCACGAAAAACCAGAATTCAAAACAGATTTCAAAAACACAGAAATCAGGCTAGGCGGGAAAAATCCCGCCAGAACCAGGCCGACCTAGTGGTCGACCTGGTGGGGACCAGGTCGACTATAGAGTCGACCCCAGGGTCGACCTACCTGGTCGGTCAGGTCGGCCTGGTGCTCCTGTTTTGGCTCATCGGTCCTGTTTTGGAGGCTTGTGACGATTTTTGAGGGTTCAGATCTATCCTAGGGTTTATCCTACGGCCTAAACTACTCCTAATCTCTATAAAAAGACCCCTAAGCCTACCTTAAATCCTCACAAATCACTCATGCCACGAAGTGCTGCCCAAATGCCAAGTGATCATGGCCTCCATCTCCAATTCCTAGAGACTATGCATTCAAATCGGGTTCAAATCAAAAGGTGCAAGCTTTCTACACCAAATCGAGGAGGGATCAACGTTGCTACACAAATTCCATGACGATTCTTCGACAAAGGAGCCACCTTTCTTCGTCAAGATGATGCATGATCCTTTCCTAAGCCTCGCTAAGTAAGTTCTCGCTACTTGTAGATTCTAACGGTGGTTCTAATGTGACATGGGATAAAATGTGATGAAACATAAGTATGCTAGCCTATATGAACCTTGTCATGTCTCTTTTGCTTGAACCTATGACTTTGGGCTATGCTTAGTGACTAAATCATGCCACTTATGTTATGTTTAACCAAGTATATCTTGCAAGTTTGAATCTTTATCCATGGAATGCTAGCATGAACCTTTGGGAACTACTTGACTTGTGAAAACATTGGCAAAGACTTGACTTTGGGGCTTATGCATGTAAATGAACCCAAACCCCTTATGTATCATGCATGTTTGTGGCCAAATTCACTTATGATACTATGCATGTTTGTGGCCAAATTCCCTTATGAAACTATGCATGCTTGTGGCCAAATTCCCTTATGATACTATGCATGTTTGTGGCCAAATTCCCTTATGATATTATGCATGTTTGTGGCCAATATGTTGGCATAATACCCTACTATGTGACTCGCTTCCACTTGGGTTGGAAATACGTTTGGGTAGCTTAGGAAAAACGTGGGTATGACTTGAAAAACTTGACATGGGGTTTACATGAGAACATGACATTCATGATACATTTAAATATGGTCATGACACGTGGGAAAACATGGAACTTGAACTAGACATGGGTGGGTTGTAAGTGTAATAAGACACTAGACCAAACATGAAAGTGGCCAACTCGAGGTTGGGTTGAGTTTGTAGCATAAATCTACCCGGACACGCCCGGCTTAACTAGTGGCTACAAACAATAGGACCCAATGTGAGTAGTTGGTCACATAGCACTTAAAACCTGAGGTTAGACTAGGTTGTGGTGTAAATCTACCCGGACCCGCCCGGCTTAACTAGTAACCACAACAAGGTCTAATGTGAGAGGTTGGGGTGCATTAATCTAATTAATGCCACATGAAAAGGTTAAGTAATTTTGATTAATGACACTTAACCGATATGACACGAATGGGTAGGTTAAGTTGGACCGGACTTGGTTCCTTAATGACACCTAACCATATAAGACAATTAGGGGATGGGGTTAAGTAATCCATACTTAACTAATCTAACACGGTAAATTCGATGAGGTTAAGTAATCCATACTTAACTAATCTAACACGGTAAATTTGATGGGATTAAGTAATTTACACTTAACTAATCCGACTTGGTAATTAGATGGGGTTAAGTAACTTAGACTTAACTAATCTAAAACACGGTAATTAGATGGGGTTAAGTAACCTTCACTTAACTAATCTAAACATGGTAATTAGATGGGGTTAATTAACCTTCACTTAACTAATCTGAACACGGTAATTCGATGGGGTTAAGTTAAATATTTAACCAATCTAAAACTTGGTAATCCAATGAGGTTAAGTAACCAATAGTTAACCAACCTGACATGATAATTTAATGGGGTTAAGTAACTTATACTTAACCAATTATACATGATGATTTGATGAGGTTAAGTAACCTATACTTAACCAATCTAATAGGTGGACCTGATAGGGTTAAGTCACAAGACCTTTTAAAATTAGGCTTAACCATTGTAATACGATTAGTGGATGGGGTTAAGCTAACCCATACTTAACCAATCCGACTCGATAATCTGATGGGATTAAGATAATTTATGCTTAATCAATCTAACATGATAATCTGATAGGGTTAAGACAAATAAATGCTTAACCAATTTGACTTGATAGGGTTAAATCATGAGCTTCTTGGTACACTTAACCAACTTGTAGGGCTAAACCTTGAACTTGAGTACTTAGCCAATCTTGACATGATTCGTAGGCGGGTTAAGTCATGAACTTGGATAACAACACTTAACCCATTTGAAGAAACCCTAGCTTAGGGGACTAGGTTGATAATCGTAGTTAACAAGGATAGCGGAAAGAGGAGCTAAGTGGTAAACCTTAGTTAAGGATAACTAAGTAATAATTCTTAGCCAAGGACATGGGACTAGTTCATAAAGAGATGAGTAACCTGGTACGGTAGGTCATCGCTTAGTATACAAGGAGGAGCAACTTATCTGACTTGGATAAAAAGCTCCAGCGAACTGGGTGACGAAGCGGTAGCTTCGGGGTACGTGAGGGTACTCTTGGTATCCCTCTGTGAGGTGGCAGGTGGTCCATGAAACCCTGCCTCATAGAGGTTAAGGTCTGCGGTAGAAGAGCCAAGAGTATGCCTTGGTTGCTATGCGAGCGACCTAAGACTGGGATGGATTAGCGTGGAGTCGATGATACTTGATTTTTCCCTGGATAGCACGTCGACGACTACATACCATCTTTAGTCAATCGTGCATGAACGGAAAGTCAAAGAACTCCCAACAGACCATGTTCTTGCTATCGAGTCACGGGTGAGGTTGGCCCATAGGAAAGTGGGGCTATAGTGGGGTTGGGATGTGGTTCTCGTACATGATTTTTCTTGGATTGCCTTTCAGTAGTTAAGGGAGGGGTCACGTGGGACCATAGCCACGGATACAAAAACCGACCTTGATATCTGCATTAGCAGACGACTTAAAGCTCCCGACCGAATTCCGTATTTCTTGATTTGCCCTGGCACGGAACTCGGATGGCACATTGAGATACATGTGCGTCTAGACATGGAAAACGATTCACGATACATACTTGGGATAAAGGGCGCGGTTGACGGGTAGCATAATCCCTAGTGGCCCTAGGTGGCCTGAACCCAAACCGAGACACGGGAACGTTCATTAGGTAGCATAATCCCTAGTGGTCCTAGGTGGCATAAGTCCTAAGTGAACACGCGATAGTTCATGGTAAGAAAACATAACTAGATCAAGGGTAGCAGTCCAAAACAACTTCAAGGATAAAATGGTACTACGTTGAGGCGGTATAGATTTACATGGGAAAGCCCGTACGACCTACGGCAAAGGACTGAACTTAAACATGGAAAGAAACATACGAGTGGGAAAAACCTACATATGCTATATATTAGGTTGACATGGACCATTACATGACATTGGGCATGGGACATTCATAGTTAACACATGACGCGGGTTGGGATACTAGTACGAGAGGTGCAGAGAAAATATACATGATAGATACCGTGGGATGTTATACATGACAGATACCTTGTGATAGTATACTTGATAGAAACCTGACGATGTGATACCTTTATTCTTGACACCGTAGTTTATCATGATACCTTAGTTTACCTTGCTACAGTAGTTCATCCAGATATCTTGGTTTAGCTTATCTATCTTGTTGTCATCCTTATGTTTACTTTCAGTTTATGCATGTCATGTTACCTTTACCTGTTTTTATGCTGGAAGTAGATAGGACTTACCAGTCTTTATGACTGACCCCGTTTTCTTTCGCCTCTTTGTCTTCCGTTTCCCCCCAAGTTTTCAGCGAGGAAACACTGTTATTTAGTTCGGACTTCCTCTGCTTGAAGGTCATCATGCATGGCTTGGACTTTTCTTGGCTATGGCTACCTTACTGTTTTATTTGGGGAATAATTTATGAAAAGGCTTTATGCTTCTTTACTATTGCAAGACAGGTTTTGATGTATTCAGATGTAAAAGGCTTTAGACCTTATTTTATAAGGTAATGAAATTTGTTTTACTTCCGCTGTTATATATATATATATATATATATATATATATATGTTCTGTCTTTTAATATTTCTGTGCATGTTTACCTCGATAATGCTTCACCAAACCTAGTGCATTCCCTTTGTGAGTGACCCTAGCGGAGGTGGGGTGTTACATTTGGTATCAGAGCAGAAGGTTACTAGATTGGGCAAAAGTTTTTAAAACCTTCTGAAAACTATTTGAAAAACCGTTTACAAAGAAACATTTTTCAAGAAAATTTTGTTTTTAAAGGCTATTCCCCAAAAGCCATTAGCACCATCCTTTGTTTCCTTGATTGAACCTCTTTTCCTTTCTTTCCTCCATCTGTAGTCACAGTAGTTTTAACTACGACTAATCCTTGTCTAGCTACGTAAGTGTTTTCCCGTGCGATGGAGGAAGTTCTCGAGAGAACTGTTACTGAATTTATAAGAAGGGATAATAAGAGCAAGGATAAGGGACACGAGCTTAAGAATAAGCAGCTTGTTGGTATGGCTTGATCCACAAAGGAAGGCAAGGACAAGATCAGCAAGAGGGAAATTGTATGCTCTCACTCCTAGCGTACCTAAGAGGGATGGTATCGTTTCTGTTAAAGGCTTAGCCTTTCTTTTCTATCATCCCTTCTGGACTTTGTTTTGATCATCACATCATTTAAGTCTTCCTCGATAGTTAAGTCTCTGCAAGTTAGTACTAGCATGGTAGAAGATCCCACTTTAGTCCCAAAATCTGGTTGGAGAGTCGGTCCATTTATTCATGATTTGTTGGATTTGAGAACATCTATGCCAAGTGTTGAGATTAGAAGCAATGCTTCTATTGTTGAGCTATGGATGGATTCTAGGAGTAAAGTGGTTATCCAGTAAGGGATACCATTCTCGATTTTGAAAAGAGGGTAGTCAGACTCTTGGCTTGCTTTGGTAATACCTTCGAAGCCTCGTGTAACCTTTTGGGTTCTGTCATGGTTAGTTACCTAGAATCTCTTGATGCATTTATCGGAAATCTCTGATCCAATCGAGTAACGTCCGCCAATAAGACGGATGGTTCATTCCGCTTGAGCATGGGTTATAGGAACCACCCTAGTAAGTGCACGTGGTAACATGGATTGGCATCGGTAAACGAGATCCAGAATTCACTAGTGAATTTTGGAGAGCTTGCATGAGTACGCAGATATGTTTGAACCGAGCATACTAGGGAAATAATATGTGAAACGAGAAGCGACAGTGAAATGAGTTCCAACTCATACCTTGGAAATAGGAATCAAGGAGCTACGAAATCATGATGTCAAAAGGCGGTCAAGGCACAATGGAATTAAGCTCAAGGAATTGCGGCTTAGACGCGCGCATCATGCCTCTTTTTAAGAGTACATCTTTGATCCTTGGTCCACCTGTAGAGCTTGCTTGCACGCTATCGCTTGGTGGATATCCTCTCGGTCCTGTTTCTGTTACAAACCCCGTAAGGAGTTTGTCTTGTTTATCTCCTCGATCTCATCTTGGGAACCTTAGATAGAACTATATGGATGTAAACATGTATTTGAAACATGTTATGATTGATATGGTTGCAAATGGTTGCAAGTGGTTGCTCGTGGATGCGCGAATACACATTAGATACTAGATTGACGCGGTCACGTTTCATGTTGCATATGCACGAGTATTTATACTTGTTTATGGATGAAATTGAATGTGTTATCATGCGGATGTTGCATATGAATGAATGTTTGTGCACGCATATAGTACTTATATGACTAGCACTATTTGCATACATGTTGGACTCACGACACTAAACATATTTTGCATTAGAAAGATCATTCAGGCCTGATCGTTAGCATTAGCTAAGGAGCATATACACACACGTTTTGCATATGTTCATGTGACAATAGAAATCGCCTAAGGACAATGTTTGCCTGTGGATGATGTTTTGAGTAGATGGATGATGGATGGTAGGATGCGTTCTTCCTAACTTGGAGATTTCGGGGACGAAATCCTTAAAGGAGGGGAGAATGTAACAAACCGAATATTTAACAACGTGTTAAGACAAGAATCAAGGAAGAATTAAATGTTAAAATCTGAATCAGGAGAAACGGGCTATGCCATTTCGTTCGTCTTGGAAAAATACGTGAAATAGAGTCCGAAATTTCGTAAATCGGAGTCCGTATGGCCGAGATATGGCCTTTGGAAGTTTCACGAATAACCAGAATTCAAAACAGATTTCAAAAACACAGAAATCAGGCTAGGCGGGAAAAATCCCGCCAGAGCCAGGTCGACCTTGGAGTCGACCTGGGGGTTGACCTGGTGGGGACCAGGTCGACTATAGAGTCGACCCCAGGGTCGACCTGGGGGTCGACCTGCCTGGTCAGCCAGGTCGGCCTGGTGCACCTGTTTTGGCTCCTGGGTCCTGTTTTGGAGGCTTGTGACGATTTTTGAGGGTTCAGATCTATCCTAGGGTTTATAATATGGCCTAAACTACTCCTAATCTCTATAAAAAGACCGCTAAGCCTACCCTAAACCCTCACAAATCACTCATGCCACGAAGTGCTGCCCAAATGCCAAGTGATCATGGCCTCCATCTCCAATTCCTAGAGACTATGCATTCAAATCGGGTTCAAATCAAAAGGTGCAAGCTTTCTACACCAATTCGAGGAGGGATCAACGTTGCTACGTAAATTCCATGACGGTTCTTCGACAAAGGAGCCACCTTTCTTCGTCAAGATGATGCATGATCCTTTCCTAAGCCTCGCTAAGTAAGTTCTAGCTACTTGTAGATTCTAACGGTGGTTCTAATGTGACATGGGATAAAATGTGATGAAACATAAGTATGCTAGCCTATATGAACCTTGTCATGTCTCTTTTGCTTGAACCTATGACTTTGGGCTATGCTTAGTGACTAAATTATGCAACTTATGTTATGTTTAACCTAGTATATCTTGCAAGTTTGAATCTTTATCCATGGAATGTTAGCATGAACCTTTGGTAACCACTTGACTTGTGAAAACATTGGCAAATACTTGACTTTGGGGCTTATGCATGTAAATGAACCCAAACCCCTTATGTATCATGCTTGTTTGTGGCCAAATTCACTTATGATACTATGCATGTTTGTGGCCAAATTCCCTTATGAAACTATGCATGCTTGTGGCCAAATTCCCTTATGATACTATGCATGTTTGTGGCCAAATTCCCTTATGATATTATGCATGTTTGTGGCCAATATGTTGGCATAATACCCTACTATGTGACTCGCTTCCACTTGGGTTGGAAATACGTTTGGGTAGCTTAGGAAAAACGTGGGTATGACATGAAAAACTTGACATGGGGTTTACATGAGAACATGACATTCATGATACATTTAAATATGGTCATGACACGTGGGAAAACATGGAACTTGAACTAGACATGGGTGGGTTGTAAGTGTAATAAGACACTAGACCAAACATGAAAGTGGCCAACTCGAGGTTGGGTTGAGTTTGTAGCATAAATCTACCCGGATCCGCCCGGCTTAACTAGTGGCTACAAACAATAGGACCCAATGTGAGTAGTTGGTCACATAGCACTTAAAACCCGAGGTTAGACTAGGTTGTGGTGTAAATCTACCCGGACCCGCCCGGCTTAACTAGTAACCACAACAAGGTCTAATGTGAGAGGTTGGGGTGCATTAATCTAATTAATGCCACATGAAAAGGTTAAGTAATTTTGATTAATGACACTTAACTGATATGACACGAATGGGTAGGTTAAGTTAGACCGGACTTGGTTCCTTAATGACACCTAACCATATAAGACAATTAGGGGATGGGGTTAAGTAATCCATACTTAACTAATCTAACACGGTAAATTGGATGAGGTTAAGTAATCCATACTTAACTAATCTAACACGGTAAATTCGCTGGGGTTAAGTAATTTACACTTAACTAATCCGACAATTAGATGGGGTTAAGTAACTTAGACTTAACTAATCTAAAACACGGTAATTAGATGGGGTTAAGTAACCTTCACTTAACTAATCTAAACACGGTAATTAGATGGGGTTAAGTAACCTTCACTTAACTAATCTAAACACGGTAATTAGATGGGGTTAAGTAACCTTCACTTAACTAATCTAAACACGGCAATTCGATGGGGTTAAGTTAAAAACTTAACCAATCTAAAACTTGGTAATCCAATGAGGTAAGTAACCAATACTTAACCAACCTAACATGATAATTTAATGGGGTTAAGTAACTTATACTTAACCAATTATACATGATGATTTTATGAGGTTAAGTAACCTATACTTAACCAATCTAATAGGTGGACCTGATAGGGTTAAGTCACAAGACCTTTTAAAATTAGGCTTGACCATTGTAATACGATTAGTGGATGGGGTTAAGCTAACCCATACTTAACCAATCCGACTCGATAATCTGATGGGATTAAGATATCTATGCTTAATCAATCTAACATGATAATCTGATAGGGTTAAGACAAATAAATGCTTAACCAATTTGACTTGATAGGGTTAAATCATGAGCTTCTTGGTACACTTAACCAACTTGTAGGGCTAAACCTTGAACTTGAGTACTTAGCCAATCTTGACATGATTCGTAGGCGGGTTATGTCATGAACTTGGATAACAACACTTAACCCATTTGACGAAACCCTAGCTCAGGGGACTAGGTTGATAATCGTAGTTAACAAGGATAGCGGAAAGAGGAGCTAAGTGGTAAACCTTAGTTAAGGATAACTAAGTAATAATTCTTAGCCAAGGACATGGGACTAGTACATAAAGAGATGAGTAACCTGATATGGTAGGTCATCGCTTAGTATACAAGGAGGAGCAACTTATCTGACTTGGATAAAAAGCTCCAGCGAACTGGGTGACGAAGCGGTAGCTTCGGGGTTCGTGAGGGTACTCTTGGTATCCCTCTGTGAGGTGGCATGTGGTCCATGAAACCCGGCCTCACAGAGGTTAAGGTCTGCGGTAGAAGAGCCAAGAGTAGGCCTTGGTTGCTATGCGAGCGACCTAAAGACTGGGATGGATTAGCGTGGAGTCGACGATACTTGATTTTGCCCTGGATAGCACGTCGCCGACTACCTACCATCTTTAGTCAATCGTGCACGAACGGAAAGGCAGAGAACTCCCAACAGACCATGTTCTTGCTATCGAGTCATGGGTGAGGTTGGCCCATAGGAAAGTGGGGCTATAGTGGGGCCGGGATGTGGTTCTCATACATGTTTTTTCTTGGATTGCCTTTCAGTAGTTGAGGGAGGGGTCACGTGGGACCATAGCCACGGATACAAAAACAGACCTTAATATCTGCATTAGCAGACGACTTAAAGCTCCCGACCGAATTCCGTATTTCTTGATTTGCCCTGGCACGGAACTCGGATGGCACATTGAGATACATGTGCGTATAGACATGGAAAACGATTCACGATACATACTTGGGATAAAGGGCGCGGTTGACGGGTGGCATAATCCCTAGTGGCCCTAGGTGGCCTGAACCCAAATCGAGACACGGGAACGTTCATTAGGTAGCATAATCCCTAGTGGTCCTCGGTGGCATAAATCGTAAGTGAACACGCGATAGTTCATGGTAAGAAAACATAACTAGATCAAGGGTAGCAGCCCAAAACAACTTCAAGGATAAAATGGTACTACGTTGAGGCGGTATAGATTTACATGGGAAAGCCCGTACGACCTACGGCAAAGGACTGAACTTAAACATGGAAAGAAACATACGAGTGGGAAAAACCTACATATGCTATATATTAGGTTGACATGGACCATTACATGACATTGGACATTCATAGTTAACACATGACGCGGGTTGGGATACTAGTACGAGAGGTGCAGAGCAAATATACATGATAGATACCGTGGGATGTTATACATGAGGGATACCTTGTGATAGTATACTTGATAGAAACCTGACGATGTGATACCTTGATTCTTGACACCGTAGTTTATCATGATACCTTAATTTACCTTGCTACAGTAGTTCATCTAGATATCTTGGTTTAGCTTATCTATCTTGTTGTCATCCTTATGTTTACTTTCAGTTTATGCATGTCATGTTACCTTTACCTGTTTTTGTGTTGGAAGTAGATAGGACTTACCAGTCTTTATGACTGACCCCGTTTTCTTTCACCTCTTTGTCTTCCGTTCCCCCCCAGGTTTTCAGGGAGGAAACACTGTTATTTAGTTCAGGCTTCCTCTGCTTGAAGGTCATCATGCATGGCTTGGACTTTTCTTGGCTATGGCTACCTTATTGTTTTATTTGGGGAATAATTTATGAAAAGGCTTTATGCTTCTTTACTATTGCAAGACAGGTTTTGATGTATTCTGATGTAAAAGGCTTTAGACCTTATTTTACAAGGTAATGAAATTTGTTTTACTTCCGCTGTTTTATATAAATATGTTCTGTCTTGTAATATTTCTGTGCATGTTTACCTCGATAATGCTTCACAAAACCTAGTGCATTCCCTTTGTGAGTGACCCTAGCGGAGGTGGGGTGTTACAGAGCTTGATCTTGGATCTCTTTCTATCTCTTTTGGAGTGCTTGGATTGGTGAAATTAAAGTTCAGCTTATCTCTTTAATGGATACTTGTGTTGGGGTTTACGCTTTTTATTTTATGCACTCTGAAACAATTTATCAAGATGGATATTAAGTGTATTGGTTTATGAAGTTGTTGTAATCAAACTATTTCTCCGCTGCAATAAAAGTTGTTTAAAAATTTTCAGTACCATTATTTATATTTGTCTTGTTATATTCTGTTTTATACATTAAATGCGCTCCATGGAAGTTAATGCATTCCCTTTGTGAGCGACATTAATGGACGTGGGGTGTTACACGGGCCCAGCGCCCCATGGCGCTCAAGCAACAGGAAGCAAACTGATCAAGTTTGAAAAATGCTCAAACTTGTCCTTGAAAAGTGAATTGATCATCATATCTAAAGGATAATCCGAAGTACCCACCTTCAATAATTTGATCTTGCTTAGTTCTTCCTTAAGCATGAGAAAGAAATCTCTAACATCAATGTGCTTCGTCCGTGGACTATAAGCCTGATTCTCAATAAGATGAATCGCACTCTAACTGTCTGAAAATAGCTCCACTATCTACTGTTCCATTGAAAGATCATCCAACAACTGAAGTAAGTTCAATACTTCCTTTGTTGCTTCCACAATCGATATTTACTCTACTTCGGTAGTCGACAAAGCTACGATAGACTACAACTTTGATCTCCACGAAATCGGGCCTATGCCAAGTGTAAAAACATAGCCCGACACTGACTTCCGTCCATATCTATCCCCAGCATAATCTGAATCACAATATCCTCTAAGCGAGATGTCTCCATCTACTCCACCATATAACAAGCCAACTGAAGAAGTGCCAAAAAGATATCTGAGTATCCACTTCACTGCTTGCCAATGCTCTTTACCTGGGTTAAACATATATCGACTAAGAACTCCAACTGCATGAGCTAAATTAGGCCTTGTGCATCCCATAGCGTATATAAGGGATCCAGCTGCTGTAACGCCCCACCTCCATTAAGGTCACTCACAAAGGGAATGCCTTAACTTTGGTGTAGCGTTTTAGTAGACAGAACAGAAAATTTCAAGACAGATAAACAATATTATAACTTTATTACAGCGGAAAACAGAAATCAGTTTGGTTACATCTTTACCAAAAACTCAAATACATAAATATCAGTCTTGTTCAGAAAATCATCAGAGTACAAAACTTTAAAATCATAATCCCCATAGAACAGAAGCTATAAAGTGCCAAGTCATACTTTAAGCACTTCAAGCAGAAGGAATCCGGATCAAGCTAAAGTATTCCCTCCTTGGAAAACCTGGGGGGAAACGGAAGAAAAAGAGGCGAAAACAAGCAAGGTTAGACATAAAGTCTGGCAAGTCCAGTGACTTTCAGCATATGAACATATAATAATAATAATAATGACATGAAAGTAAAACTGGATGCGAGATAACAGTAACAAGAGTAGTAGATATACTTAGGTTAAACAGAAAAAGAACAAAATGATGTAAGCTTTTGCTTTTCACTTCTCTGCACTAATACTAGTATAACAGGATTAGGTGTCACCATAATGTCTAAACTGAAGCAGAAACAGGAACAAAATAATTTCCATAGAAACAGAAAGCTAATAATGGGTCTTTACCACCCGACCGGAAACAGATAGAAGCAGAATGCTGATAATGGGCCTTTACCACCCGAACAGAAATAGACAGACACAGAATATTAATAATAGGCCTTTACCACCCGAACAGAAACAGACAGAAACAGAATATTAATAATGGGCCTTTACCACCCAAACAGAAACAGAATATTAATAATGGGCCTTTACCACCCGAACAGAAATGGTCAGATTAATCCTTACGGAAATAGAATGTAGAATTAAGTGTACATTAGTAATTGCGCCTTTACCACCCAAACAGACGGTACCACGTGGAAACAGACGGGTGTTGCTACCCAACAGAAACATACGGTACCAACAGAAATAGACAGAACTAAGTGTACCCTTAAACCCTACACCAAGCGATCGGCTCCCTAAACAAAAATACCCTATGTCGGCCCCACAGTAGGGTGTATCACTCGCTAAAGTGACAACCAATTTGCATAGAATTATTTATAGATGTCACGGCGTCTTACATCCACAGAGGCAGGCCGGGATCCATGCACGCACATGACCCGGTTGGAACGCACCATCAACACCCCTCACCATTATCAGAATGAACCACTTATAATTAGTTCAGTAAGCATTCCCGGACCCTACCTACTGTTGGGTCAAAGTTTTTGATACCAGAAAGGGTTAGTGACTAATATGGGTCCCAAACAACAGATGACACAAGTAATTTCCCTCCTAACCTTGTGTCCCCAGACTAGCAGATATCAGATTAACTTGTTTACAAGTTCAGACATACAAAATTCAGATCAACCAGTTCACGGATTAGACAAGTTTTTAGACCAACGGATCAGATATACAGATTTAATAGACTTACAGCTTAACCGGTTACAGATTAACAGACTTACAGATTAACCGATTACAGATTAACAGACTTATAGATTGTCTAACTTTGTATTGGGCCTACAGATTCATGAAAGAGGTTTATTAATTTCATCAGTCTAGTTGGTTTAACCCTATCCACCGAACACGTTTTAGACATCATATTTATCCCAGATTTTCATTAATTAAATATTAATGCCCAGACCTCTCACATTAGACTGACAGTTTGCGGCTACAGGTTAGGCCGGTCGGTTCCGGGCAGGTTTCTGCGACAAACTGAGTCTAACCTTGGGTTTCAAGCACGTTATGACTAACTTCTCACATTAGAACCTATTGTTTGCAGCCACTGGATGTGCCGGGCGGTTCCGGGTAGAATTACGTTGCAAACTCATTCTAACCTCGAGTTAGCCACGTTTATCTTTGCGGCCAATTAATTAATAATTTACCACTCATGCCCATGCCTAATATACATGTCAATTATTCATAACTATAGCCATTCAGATTATGTCAATAACAGACTAAATATATCTACTCAACAGATATAGCAGATAACAGATTTCGCAGATTAGGTGACTTAGCAGATTAAGCAATTTAGCAGATTTAATATATAACAGATTAGGCATTTCAGCATACTCAGCAGATGACAGATTTAGCGGATGAATAGATCTAGCAAATTAGGAAATATAACAGATTTAATCATTCCTTAAGGTTTCATAAACATATCTTGCTTAATTGTAAATTTGGCCTAAGTTTGCATGCCTAAATAGTTTCCATGATTCACAATATGATCATATACCCCACGTTTGAATTGAATTTACATGGCATAGATTATGGTCATAATTTACCATATAACACATGTCCCAATTTAGTTAAACCTGCCTAGTACAAAATATTTACATATAAATTATACCAAATATAGCCATCGTTTTCAATGCACGTCATATATTCAAAAATCTCCCACTTAGGTGTTATTCACATTTAATAGTTATCAAATCTTAATATAAACCTTCACACCTAAGTCATATTCTCTTTTTATCCCAAATCATGAATTGTTATATAAACAATATGCCCAACAATCTAGAACTTTAAATTATAACAGATCTTAATTCAAAATATGCGTTATGTCAAAGTCTCAAGTCATATGTTAACATACAATGATTCCTCTACTTCCAATTCACAGAATATGCATAGATCTAAATCTAGTTTACAACCTATGTCATTTTTCTTAAATCAGTCACAGATTAGCCATATCCCATTTATGCCATCATTCATTATTTGTCCCAAAGTTTAATGTTCGTGCGTTAACCTCTTATGAGATTTGGCGCAGGCTCGTGGTAGCCTGGCTATAGAACAGAAAGAAGAAAGAGATGTAGAATAAAATAGATCAGAACAGAACATACATAACCTCAAATTCAGATTTACAGTTCATGTCACAATCATATTTAACGTTTATAGCGGAAAATTACTGTACTTGTCTTGATTGGATTAAAGAAGAAGAAGAGTTGCAGTTGTTCTCTTTTAATTTTAATCAGTTTGGAAGAAGATGCTTTAGTCCTAGTTCCAGTTCATATTTCAGCAGAGTAGTGACGCCATTTTTATTTTAATTAGAACATAGGCAGAGCATAGGTAGAATGAAATGGTGTGGAGAGAAAGTGAGGTATGTGGGTGTTTAAATAGGATTAGGCGGACGAATCTAGATAGAAAACGAGTCTAAATACATCAGAATGCATCAGGTTCAGAAAGTGGGTTTCGGGAGGCAGGTCGACCCCCAGGTCGACACTATGGTCGACCTAGCCATGGGGAGGTCGACTACCTAGTCGACCTGGGTTCTGGGCGGGAAATTTTCCGTCCAGCCAGCTTCTGGGTTTGAATTCGAATTCTGAATTCGAAGTTCGAGCTGTTTTCGATTCTGAAATTTTCTGAAACTTCGGAGGGCCATATCTCCCTCATACGGACTCCGTTTCTCGAAAACTCGGACTCGTTTTCAAGCAGAATTTCGAGACGAATGCAATGGCGCAACCCATCTCCCTTGATTCTTATTTTAAAAATTAATTATTCTCTGGTTTGTTACTTATACGATCACAGAAAATACGGGGTGTTTCATTCTCTCCTCCTTAAAGGATTTCGTCCCCGAAATCTTCGAGTTGAGAAGAATGTGTCCTACCATCCAGTCATCCATCTACTCAACCATCATCCACAAGCATCCATTGTCCTTAGAAAACTTCTAATGTTGTATGAACATATGCAAAAGTGTGTGTATATGTTCCTTATCTAATGCAAAGATCATGCGGTCCACTGATTCAGTTGACCTCCTTAATGCGAACTATGTCAGTGTCATGAGTCCAACATGTATGCAATCTTCCTATTTGATACATATTATCTCTAAATGTGTGTGCAATCATTCATCCAAATGAAACATCCATGTGATGAGTCAACCATTTTGAATCCACAAAAATTGAAAATGCTTACACATCCATATGCAGTATGAGAGTGTTTTCGAGCCGATCTAGTGCCTAGTGTGTGTATATGCATCCACGAGCAACCACTAGCAACCACTTGCATCCACTTGCAACCATCAAACATAACATGTCTCAAACACATGTTTACATCCATAGGATTCCTATCTATAGGTCGAAGACTCGATCGATAGGATACGGTCGAATGATGGAAGCGAGTACAGATAAAACAGAAACTTGGTTTCCATTAGACCTTGGTTGAGAGACAAATTCCCTAAGTATCCGCCACGAAGACCAAGATCAACATCAGATTGATGCCCAGAGGATTACCCTCTTTAGACAATGTCAAAACTGGAAATCTTAACCTTTTCAGAACTATCCAAATGCTTACAGACTACTAGTACATATCAGATTATCGAATGATTCTTAGAAAATTAAGCATGATAAAACCCAGAATGTATGCGTACTTCTTGATGCCTAACACAGATATCTCTCAAACCCCAATCTATCACAAGCAGATGAGTCATAACCCTTATGGGTTTGAGCCTACAGTGGAATCAGAAACAATACTAGTATTAAAGTGCAGAGTATTGGTTACAGAAACCAAATGCCAGAATCAGAAAGAGTTTCAACTCAACAATCAAATAAAGAAATTAAACCTCCTATAGAAATTTTTCCTATTTCTATCCTATTCACTAGCCTCGAGAGTGTTTGCCTGCCTTCCAGAAGTTGGTCCTGCCCTCTGCCCTTGCCCTCGTTTCTTCGGATAGTCCCTAGTGAAGTGTCCCATCTCACCACAGTTGAAGCAAGTGCCCTTTCTTTTTCTGGAATCCTTGTTCAGATGAGTCGAGCTTCCACAAGTAAAGCACTTTTTCTCCTTCTTATCTTCAGACTTTTCACCCTTCTTTTGTGTTTCCTTTTTGGGCCATGCTTTCTTGTTCTGTGGCTCTTCCTTCTTTGCATCTTCTTTCTTTTCGTTGCCTTCCTCGTGCAGTAGTGCCATATCCACCAATCTCTCGTAAGTCGCTCCTATGGGTACATGAGTCATGGATAGGCTGTGCAGTGGCTCGTTCAATCCTTTAACAAAGCGGAGAGCATTTTTATGCTGGGTGTTGACTAAATCTAGTCTGAATCTAGCCAGTTGTTTGAACTGATTGATGTATTCCCTGACCGTCATACTTCCTTTCTCAAGAGATAAGAACTTTTCCAGTTCTAGACTTCGTTCAGCTTGCGAGAGGAATTTCGTCTCAAACCTTGTTCTGAAATCCATCCATGTTTCAACCGGCCTCTCGGCGTTAGTGATTTCCTACCAGTAGGATGCTTCGTCCTTGAGCAACCAAACCGCCAATTGTACCTTCTGCCTATCGTCCACCTCGAAGGTAACGAACAGATCCTCAATTTCTTTGAGCCAGTTCCTCGCTTCTACGAATGATTCAGTTCCCTTGAAATCCTTTCCACCCATGGCCCTAAAATCTTTACAGATCTTTGGAAAAGAAATTGCACGTGGAGGGGGTGGAGGAGGGGGATCATTTGCTGGACCTGCGGCAGCGGTCCTAGCCTCAAGATATTGACGAAACCAACCGGGTACATGAACACTCTCTGGTATCTCAGATGCTTCAGACATGCTGAAATGAAAAAGGAATGATTCAATACAAAAAGGACCGAAGGAAAGATATATGGCTCTTTGGGGATTATGTTTTTCAAAGCAAAGTTTATGTTTGAAAATACTTCCTTTTAAAACCTTTTTGAAAATAGTTTTAAAAAATTTTACCCAGTCTGTTAAGCTTCAGTCTGATACCAAGTGTAACACCCCACCTCCATTAAGGTCACTCACAAAGGGAATGCCTTAACTTTGGCGGAGCGTTTTAGTAGACAGAACATAAAATTTCAAGA
Source organism: Allium sativum (assembly GCA_030737875.1). Lineage (NCBI taxonomy): Eukaryota > Viridiplantae > Streptophyta > Magnoliopsida > Asparagales > Amaryllidaceae > Allium > Allium sativum. Next base: position 175,570 of record JASFAX010000069.1, read on the forward strand.
CAGATAAACAATACTATTACTTTATTACAGCGGAAAACAGAAATCAGTTTGGTTACATCTTTACCAGAAACTCAAGTACATAAATATCAGTCTTGTTCAGAAAATCATCAGAGTACAAAACTTTAAAAACCTAATCACCATAGAACAGAAGCTGTAAATAGCCAAGCCATACTTTGAGCACTTCAAGCAGAAGGAATCTGGATCAAGCTAAAGTATTCCCTCCTTGGAAAACCTGGGGGGAAACGGAAGGAAAAGGGGCGAAAACAAGCAAGGTCAGACATAAAATCTGGCAAGTCTAGTGACTTTCAGCATATGAACATATAATAATAATAATGACATGAAAATAAAACTAGATGGGAGATAACAGTAACAGGAGTAGCAGATATACTTTGGTTAAACAGAAAAAGAACAGAATGATGTAAGCTTTTAATTTTCACTTCTCTGCACTAATACTAGTATAAGAGGATTAGGTGTCACCCTAATGTCTAAACTGAAGCAGAAATAGGAGCAAAATAATTTCCACAGAAACAGAAAGCTAATAATGGGTCTTTACCACCCGAACAGAAACAGACAGAAGGAGAATGCTGATAATGGGCCTTTACCACCCGAACAGAAACAGACAGACACATAATATTAAAAATGGGCCTTTACCACCCGAACAGAAACAGACAGAAGCAGAATGCTGATAATGGGCATTTACCACCCGAAACATACAAAAATAGAATATTAATAATGGGCCTTTACCACCCGAACAGAAACAGACAGAAACAAAATATTAATAATGGGCCTTTACCACCCGAACAGAAACAGTCAGATTAATCCTTACGGAAACAGAATGTAGAATTAGGTGTACACTAGTAATTAGGCCTTTACCACCCGAACAGAGTGTACCACGCAGAAACAGATGGGTGTTGCCACCCAACAGAAACAGACAGAACTAAGTGTATCCTAAAACCCTACCCCCAGCGATCGGCTCCCTAAACATAAATACCCTGTGTCGGCCCCATAGTAGGGTGTATCACTCCCTAAAGTGACAACCAATTGGCACAGGCCTATTTACAGATGTCACGGCATCTTACATCCACAGAGGAAGGCCGGGATCCATGCATGCACATGACCCGGTTGGAACGCACCATCAACACCCCTCGCCATTATCAGAATGAACCACTTATAATTAGTTCAGTAAGCGTGCCCGGACCCTACCTAATGTTGGGTCAAAGTTTTTGATACCAGAAAGGGTCACTGACTAATATGGGTCCCAAACAATAGATGACACAAGTAATTTCCCTCCTAACCTTGTGTCCACAGTCTAACAGATTTCAGATTAACTTGTTTACAAGTTCAGACATACAAAATTCAGATCAACCAGTTCACGGATTAGACAAGTTTTCAGACCAACGGATCAGATATACTGATTTAACAGACTTATAGATTAACCGGTTATAGATTAGCAGACTTACAGATTAACCGATTACAGATTAACAGACTTACAGATTGTCTAACTTTGTATTGGGCCTACAGATTCATGAAACGGGTTTATTAATTTCATCAGTCTAGTTGGTTTAACCCTATCCACCCAACACGTTTTAGACATCATATTTATCCCAAATTTTCATTAATTAAATATTAATGCCCAGACCTCTCACATTAGACTGACAGTTTGCGGCTACAGGTTAGGCCGGTTGGTTCCGGGCAGGTTTCTGCCACAAACTGAGTCTAACCTCGGGTTTCAAGCACGTTATGACTAACTTCTCACATTAGAACCTATTGTTTGCGGCCACTGGATGTGCCGGGCGGTTCCGGGCAGAATTATGCCGCAAACTCATTCTAACCTCGAGTTAGCCATGTTTATCTTTACGGTCAATTAATTAATAATTTACCATTTATGCCCATGCCTAATATACATGTCAATTATTCATAACTATAACCAATTCAGATTATGTCAATAATAGACTAAATATATCTACTCAACAGATATAGCAGATAACAGATTTCGCATATTAGGCGACTTAGCAGATTAAGCAATTTAGCAGATTTAATATATAACAGATTAGGCATTTCAGCAGACTTAGCAGATGATAGATTTAGTAGATGAACAGATCTAGCAGATTAGGCAATATAACATATTTAATCATTCCTTAAAGTTTCATAAACATATCTTGCCTAATTGTAAATTTGGCCTAAGTTTGCATGCCTAAATAGTTGTCATGATTCACAATATGATCATATACCCCACGTTTGCATTGAATTTACATGGCACAGATTATGGTCATAATTTACCATATAACACATGTCCCAATTTAGTTAAACTTGCCTAGTACAAAATATTCACATATAAATTATACCAAATATAGCCATCGTTTTCCATGCACGTCATATATTCAAAATCTCCCACTTAGGTGTTATTCACATTTAATAGTTATCAAATCTTAATATAAACCTTCACACCTAAGTCATATCCTCTTTTTATCCCAAATCATGAATTGTTATATAAACAATATGCCCAACAATCTAGAACTTTAAATTATAACAGATCTTAATTCAAAATATGCGTTATGTTAAAGTCTCAAGTCATATGTTAACATACAATGATTCCTCTTCTTCCAATTCACAAAATATGCATAGATCTAAATCTAGTTTACAACCTATGTCCTTTTTCTTAAATCAGTCACAGATTAGTCATATCCCATTTATTCCATCATTCATTATTTGTCCCAAAGTTTAACGTTCGTGCGTTAATCTCTTATGAGATTTGGCGCAGGCTCGTGGTAGCCTGGCAATAGAACAGAAAGAAGAAAGAGATGCAGAATAAAATAGATCAGAACAGAACAGACATAACCTCAAATTCAGATTTACAGTTCATGTCACAATCATAATTAACATTTATAGCAGAATATAACTGTACTTGCCTTGATTGGATTAAAGAAGAAGAAGAGTTGTAGTTGTTCTCTTTTAATTTTAATCAGTTTGGAAGAAGATGCTTTAGTCCTAGTTCCAGTTCATATTTCAGCAGATTAGCGACGCCATTTTTATTTTAATTAGAACAGAGGCAGACCATAGGTAGAATGAAATGGTGTGGAGAGAAAGTGAGGTCTGGGGGTGTTTAAACAGGATTAGGCAGACGAATCTAGACATAAAAGGAGTCTAAATACATCAGAATGCATCATGTTCAGAAAGTGGGTTTCGGGAGGCAGGTCGACCCCCAGGTCGACCTGATCCCCCCAGGTCGACACTATGGTCGACCTGGCCCTGAGGAGGTCGACCACCCAGTCGACCTGGGTCCTGGGCGGGAAATTTCCCGCCCAGCCTTCTTCTGGGTTTAAATTCGAATTTCGAGCTGTTTTCGATTCTGAAATTTTCTAAAACTTCGGCGGGCTATATCTTCCTCATACGGACTCCGTTTCTCCAAAACTCGGACTCATTTAAGCAGAATTTCGAGACGAACGCAATGGCGCAACCCGTTTCCCTTGATTCTTATTTTAAAAATTAATTATTCTCTGATTTGTTACTTATACGATCACCGAAAATACGGGGTGTTACAACTGCACTACAATAAGGAATATTATACATATCCCTTTTGTCTTCATCCGATGTGGGGCATATATCTCTGGATATCTTGAATTGAGAGCCTAATGGAGTAGCCACCGGTTTAGCATTCTTTATACCGAATCGAGATAGGACTTTCTCGATGTATTGATTTTGAGTGAGCCTCAGAACTCTTTGCTTTCTATCCCTCTGAATCTCCATCCTCAAAATTCTCTGTGCGTTTCCCAAATTTTTCATCTCAAATTCCTCACAGAGCTTCATCTTCAACTCCGAAATTTTAGATATGCTCTTAGAAGCTATCAATATATCATCAACATAAAGTAACAAATAGTTGATGTCATCATTACATATTTTTTTAAATAGACACACTGGTCCCTAAAGCTTCTAGAGTAACCATGTGAGATCATAAACTTATCAATTTTCTTATACCGCTGTCTAGGAGACTGTTTTAAGCCATAAAAAGATTTTCTAAGTTTACAAACATGATCTGGCCTGCTGCTATCAATAAACCCCTCTGGCTGCTATAGATAAATGTCCTCATCAAGATCACCATGCAAGAATCCTGTCTTGACATCTAGTTCTTCCAACTCCATGTCAAAGTGAGAAACTAATGTCAAAAGAATGCGAATGGAAGTGTGTCTAACAACTGGGGAAAAAGTATCATGAAACTTCGCATCTTTCTTCTGAACATAACCCTTCACCACTAATCTTGCTTTGTACTTAACTCACCATTGCTGCGATCTTTCACCTTATAGATCCATTTACATCCAATTGGTATCTTGCCGGAAGGAAGTGCCACTAAAATCCAAGTGTGATTTTTGTGCAAAGACTCAATCTCCTCCTCCATTGCTACTAGCCAACTGGAGCTATCAACGGAATTAATACCATCTTTATAGTCTCTTGGTTCATCATGAAATATGCTTAATGCATAAGCTGCCATGTCATCAAAGTCAATATCATTAATGCTTATCCCACAAAATCATCAAGCCATGTAGGTCTTTTCTTCTCTCTCATTGATCGAGTTTGAATTTGAGCTCCACCTTGAGATTGATCTTCTGTACTTTACCTATCAACCAAGGTGTCATCAGAATCACCATTTTCTCATATGGAAGTCTGATGAACTTCCTTGTGTTTGGTATTTTGAATTTGTCCTTTCAACATCATCATTAACTGAAGAAGAAGGATCCACCTTCAACATAGCCTTCTCATCAAATGAAACATGTCTGCTAGTAACAATCTTCTGGGTAGTAGGACACCACATCCTATAACCCTTAATTCCTCTCTTATAGCCAAGAAAAATACATTTGCGTGATCTTGGATCCAACTTCCCTTTGCTCTCATGCACATAAGCTGGACAACCAAACACTCTGAGAAAGGAATATGATACACGCTCTCCCTTTCATACTTCTTCAGGAATCTTCATATATATGGCGGTAGAAGGTGTGCGATTGATGAGGAAAACCGCCATAGATAATGCTTCTGCCCAAAATGTCTTATTTAATCCTACAGTCACCCGCAAGCAACGAGTTCTTTCCAACAAAGCCCGATTCATTCTCTCTGCAACCCCATTTAACTGAGGGTCTCCAAATGTGGTGTAGTATCTTATGATTCCCTCAGACTCACAAAATTTGATGAATTTTTGAGATGTGAATTCACCACCATTATCTGAACGAACAACCTTCACTTTCTTTCCAGACTGCTTCTTAACAAGAGGCTTCCAACTTTGAAACCTATCAAAAGTTTCATCTTTGGACTTCATAAATTAAACCCATACTTTTCCACAAAAATCATCCACGAATGAAATAAAATACCTGGCTCCTCCATAAGATAGGCATGGTCGGGGCCCTAAACATCAGTATGAACATACTCTAAAACATCTTTAGACTTATGCTCTGCAATGCCAAAAGAAACCTTCGTCTTCTTTCCAAGTACACATCCTTCACAAAAGTCAAGTTTTGAATGATGAACACCGTCAATAAAGCCTCACTTTCTCAATACTTCTAAACTATGCTCTCCAATGTGACCCATACAAAAATGCCACAATCTGGTAGAATCGGAATCAACTGAATCAATAACCAAAGCAGTTTCCACAACAGCAGTTGTACCCTTCAGAAAATATAGATTTCCAGATTTTACCCCTTTCATTACTATCAATGAGAAATTTGTAATTTTTAATGAGTCTTTTTCTATTACATACTTTAAGCCAAAATTGCACAATGCTCCACTAGAGATCAAACGACGCCTTAAATCAGACACATGACTGACATCACATAAAGTACGAGCAACACCATCAAACATCTTGATTTTTACTGGTCCAATACCAATCATGCGACAAGAAGCATTATTTCCCATTAGAACCTCTCCTCCATCAAGTTGACGATAAGTGGAAAAAGATTGCATATCAGGTGTCATGTGATAGGATGCTCCTGAGCCAATAATCCACATAGTACTCTTCATAGGAGAGGCAGAAGTTGTAAAAATGCTAGGATCATTATCTAAATCTGATGTTTCCGCTGTACATGCTGAAGCCTTCTGGGGAATAGCTTTGTTTTTATTCTCCAACTTGGGGCAACTTGCAATATAATGTCCAGGTTTTCTGCAATAATGACAAACTCCATTCTGGGCTCCTCTTGACTGAGATCTGGACTTAGCTCTATTTCCACCATATTTGGGTCTACTTTTACTTCTTCCTCTCTGTGCAACAAGGCTTTCATAATCATTCTCCATGCTCATGCTTGCTAGCTTTGCTCTCAACATCTCGTTATGAAAATTTGTCTTCATTTCATCCAAGAAAATTGACGAACGCCCATAGATCATAGAGTTAACAAAAGTGTTATATTCTGCAGGTAAAGAATATAAAAGAATAACAGTTTGCGCCTCATCCTCAATCTTTACATCAGTTGCTCGAAGATTCATGACAAGTGTGTTGAGGGCATCTATATGAGCAAATACATCTGTTCCAGGCCTCATTTTAAAAGAATCAAGTAGTTGCTGTAAGATGATGCGGATGGTGAGAGACTTGTCGTAGAACTTTCTCTGAAGAGCATCCCAGAATTCCTTAGCAGTTTTCACATGAGAAAACTCTCTAAGTACTTCATCAGAAAGGCTATGTTGGATGGTAATAAGAGCATCCTTTTCCAATTCTTCTATCTCTACAGGTGTTAATTTCTTCAATTTCTCTGGATATGAGACAACCTTAAATATCCTCTCTTTCTTCAACACCGCTTCCATCTTCATCTTCCACGTGCCAAAATCCCATTTCCCATCATATCTAGCAACTCCATAATTTGTAACGCTTCTACCACCATTATTCTTTGTGGAATTTGACATGGTTGAAAAGTATTTGAACAAGACAACTTGCTCTGATACCAATCTGTAGTGCAAAATCAGAGATTTGGGCAGCGGAAAAAATAAATAAACCCAATGATCTAGTTTGTCAACAATTTCAACAATGCCCAAGAAAAAAAATCAAGTGGCACAAATTATAGAGAGAATAAAAACAGAAAAGAGAGGAAAGGACACACCAATACAACGTGGTTCGTATATGAATATCCTACGTCCACGGAGACTCAACAACTTTTATTTCTCAATGAAGAAATGAGTACATAAGATTACAATAGAGAGAAGATTAATGGTGGATTGCTTGCACTCATACAATAACATGACCCCTATTTATACAGAGAGATTTCTTGGAGATGAATAAGAGAAGTTACTAGATTACTTGGACAAGAAGAAAAATAAATATAATATCTTCCTTGATTTGATCGAAGTATAAATGGTTGGCGCAATCATGGTCTCAACCTCTTTCCCTGAATAAATTGATTCTTCATTAATTGATTGATTGGCTTGTTATTTATCTTCCATAAAAGAAAACTTCCTCATATATCTTTCCATATACGAGCCAATTAATTGATTGACAATCAATCAATTTCTTTCCTTCTCTACAAACATTTGAATAATTAATTTCAACATCAACTGGTTTAAGAAGTGGTGGTTTGGGGAAAGATTTGGCTTGTCGAGGGTCAGGGAAGGAGACTGAGTGGACTTTAGGGGGGAGGTAGGCTTGTGGTAGTATGAAGGGAGGAGGAGGCAGCGGGAGGGAGGAAGACATGATGGTGTTTTTATTATTTTACTTTGTAATTAGAAAAGTATTGAAACACCCCACCTCCGTTAGGGTCACTCTCAAAGGGAATGCCCTAATTTTGGTGGAGGTTTATAAGTATAAGTCACAGATATACAAGACAGATATAGGAACACATATTTGTAAACAGCGGAAAAACAACAAACTTTATTTCATAAAGTCAAATACGTGTTACAACAACAACCTTTCCAAAAACATAACATAACACTTTCATAATCTGTCTTGATTACATTATTTTAAAGAAGCATAAATAAAACATAGATAAACTGCAAAAGCCCCATAGTGGATTGTCTAAAGCCATAGTTCAAAACAGGAAAGTCCAAGCAATACATTTCTCTTCTTCAAGCTGGATGTTGAGGTTGGTCAAGCTGCTGTGTTCCCTCCCTGAGGACCTGGGGGGGGGGGGGGAACGGAAGAAAGAAGACGAAAGAAAAGTAGAGTCAGACATAAAGCCTGAGTAAGTCTAGTACTATTTTGTCTATGAATAAAGAACTGGGTGTGATAAGTATAAACAAGAAGTGGGCAAGCACTATAAACTTGGTTGAGTTGTCTAGGGTCGAATATACTATCGTACCCCATGTTAATCTCTGAACCCATATAAACTAGTTTCCAATTTGCACCCCATAATCAGGGTGATGTGATCCATTCAATGATGATCGGCTCCTACTCGCATAGTTACATGTGTCTTACGGCCCCCGATGTTGTAGTTACCTATGCTGGTCCCACCATGGGGTGTATCAAGTCCCATAGTGGCAACCCGACACAACCTTAGAGTGCACAGGTGTGCTACTGGTGTCCAGTGCCTTATTTTTCTACGCCGGAGTGTGTGCACGCCCGCACTCCGTTAGAACCTACACTGCTACACCACCGCCGTCGATTTGACCTCTTACAATCAGACCAGTAATCGTGCCCCACCCTGCCTAGTTTCAGGGTATCCTCATACACCTTTTAGGGTTACTGCTGAAAAGGGTCCCCCGTTACTAGGTTTTCTATCTCTAGCCAACATGCTAAGTTGGTTAAGTGTTTTCTAACCTAACCCCCACCAGTCCGTTTAGTTTAGCATGTTCCATTTTGATTAAGTCTTTAGTTTACTTAATCCTAACAATCCTGACTCAGCCTTAATTGTCTTATTAAGGCCCTGACCTCTCACATTAGACAGGTATTGTTGTGGCTGCCTGTTGCCGGTTGGTTCCGGGCAGTCTTACGCCACAACTCAGTCTAACCTCGGGTCCTTATTGGGCTCCATGTTTAACCTCCCACATTGGATAGGTATTGTTGTGACTACTGGACAGCCGGGCGGTTCCGGGCAGGTTTACATCACAACTCAATCCAACCTCGGGTTAAACACATCGTATTTTCTACATTTACATATTTTGTCATTCTTCTTTATTTCTTATATGTAAATATTTGCGGCCCATTATTAAGTTAATGGTGTAAAGGTTACACCAATCATGAGCCCAACCCATACTTGAATTTGGGCCCTTCTATTTTATATTTTCATTCATTAATTAATTTTAACCCAACGTTATTTTCCCCCATTTTACACGTCCTTTTATATATATATTGGGCTTAGCCTTTTAAAGCCCAATTTAGCCATGCGAAAAGGGGAGGCTTATGGCGTGATTACATACACAAAAAGGGAAAGGTGAGCGTATGAACTTGCAATATGACGTTGGGAATACAAAATAGAAACTGGTGTACTTGCATAGTAGTGACATATACTTTGGTCATAAAACATAGGTGACATGAATCAAAGCATGTGAACTTGTAATTGAGATATCATTATTGACACATGAACCTATATTTTTATTTAGGCATAATGTCAAACATAAGCATGGCATAAATATTTCTAGCATAAGCATAGCATAATGTCAAACATAAGCATGGCATAAATACTTCTAGCATAAACATGGCATAATGTCAAACATAAGCATGGCATAAGTATAGTTAAATTTGTTCATGGCATAAATATTTCTAACATGAAATCATGATTTCTTACTTTAGTCATGTAAACTTACAAAAGGGACTTTTTGAACCTAACCTAGCCATGTACCACATATGTCATCATATGATTCTTGTAAACAAGATAGACTTAATCATGGATTTCAATTATGCCAAATATCATTCATAGCCTAGCCATATTCATAGGTTTGCAAATAGGTTTTCTAGTACAAAAGCATGGCTTAATACATGATGCCAAATTCTCAACATAATTTCATATGGATAATAACCAAACTTGTTCCAATTACTTACAAAATGATTTATGCACAAAAATATACATCATGGTGGCATAGAAGCAAACCCCAAACTTGCATGAATTTAAATTAACTACATACATGTAGCTTCAACATGGATTACATAATTTGCGAAATATCCCAAGCGTATACTTGCATAGAACTACCGCATGTAGTTCTTTATAATTGAATAACATAATTCAAGAATATCCAAACGTATATAATATTTCAAATTGATAAGAACGCACAAATATGAATAACTTTATTGCCACAATTCAAGCATACAAACCAACACAATTGTTTATTCATACCAAAGTAATACTCTACTTACAATGGTGTGATGAATTCTCTAGTTTAGGGATTGAAGACGCAAATTCCTTTGTTGAATTGATTTGCTTAGGTTGCTTGAATTGCTTTAGGCTTTAGAACTTTCCTCCTAATTCTCTCTCTAGTTGGCGGCTACTCTTTGTCGTTCCTCAGCAACATGGCGGCTATGTTCTTATTTTTGAATGAATAGATTAGGGTTTAGTCTAGGGTTGTTTATATAGAGGTTAGGAACTGATTAGGACCATTGATGTTGCTTGGATTGATCGTAGCCATTCATTCGATAGAGAGACCAATTAAAACTTGCCACCTAGCCCTAGTGACAAAGCAGACCACAGAAAATCGACCACACACAGACCTGGCCAGCCAGGTTGGCTGGGCTCGACCAGGTCGACACCTCTGTCGACAGGGCTGTCGACAGCCCTGTCGACATGGGTAGCCCAGGTCGACAGCCCAGTCGACCTGGGTGGCCTAGGCGGGTGTTTATCCGCCTTGGCCCATTGGGCCCGATTTTTAATTATTTTATTCTGTTTGAATTTTAAATTTAATTCAAAAACTTCCGAAGGCCATATCTTCTTCATACGGACTCCGTTTTTCGAAAACTCGGACTCTATTTCACGTATTTTTCCGAGACGAACGCAATGGCGTATCCCGTTTCCCTTAGTTCTTTGATTTCAGATTAATTATACTTTAATTTGTTAATTTCACAGTTACAGAATTTGCGGGGTGTTACATTCTCCCCCACTTAAAAGGATTTCGTCCCCGAAATCTTCAAGCTAGGAGGAATGTATATCCTAACATCCAATCATCCATCTACTCATCCATCAAACACGAGCATCCATTGTCCTTAAAAGACTTCTAATGCTTCATGATCATATGCGAAGTGTGTGTGTACATGTATTTATCTAATGCAAAATCAGGCGGTCTATTGATTCAGTTGACCTCCTTAATGCGAATTATGTAAGTGCCATGAATCCATCATGTATGCAAATTTTCCTATTCTTGATTCTACATGAGTGCACAATCATTCAATACAAATGCAACATCCACATGACAACACATTAGATTTCAACCATATACGAATGCAAACATATATGCATATGCAATATGAAGTGACTGAGCCGATCTAAAACCTAGATTGTGTGTGTATATGCAACCACGAGCAACCACTAGCAATCACTTGCAACCACTTGCAACCATCATACATAACATGTTTCAACTACATGTTTCCATCCAAAAAGATTCTACCTAAAAGATACGGTCGAGGAAATATACCTAAAAAGATAGATAAAAGCGCAACTTAAGGAAAAAGAAAGATCAAGGATGTACCCTCGAACAGAAAAGGGTAGGCAGTACGTATTCTAGCTTCAGTTTCCCAAGTCGCGTCTCCCTCGGCGTCGCTCCACTGAACTTTGACGAGCTTGACTTCGCGGTTGCGTAGCTTCTTCACTTCCGTTCCTAAGATGCGGGTTGGAACTTTTCTTATGGTTGCTTCGCGTTCCACTTCGGCCTCTTCGAGTATATTTGGCTCTACCACTTCAGCAAACTCATGTAGACATTTTCGGAGATGTGAAACGTGAAAAACGTTGTGGACTCCAGCCAACTTCTCGGGTAGCTCTAATCTATAGGCCATTTTCCCAATTTTCTCGATGATAGGGAATGGCCCTACGAACCTTGGTGCTAGCTTTCCTGTGGTTCCAAAGCGAATAACGTTTCTTAGCGGTGATACCTTGAGAAAAACTCTGTCTCCAACCTCGAATTCAAGGTCGGTCCTCCTCTTGTCGGCATAGGACTTTTGTCTATCTTGGGCCGTCTTCATCCTTCTTCGTATTAAGTCTACTTTCTCTGAAGTCTCTCGGATCATGTCTGGTCCAAGTATGAGCTTATCCGTGGACTCCCACCAACAAGTGGGCGATCGGCACGGTCTTCCATATAAAGCTTCGAAGGGCGCCATTCCGATGGTTGCTTGATAGCTGTTGTTGTAGGCAAATTCCACCAAAGGAAGGTGGTCTTCCCATGTCCCTCCGAAGTCAAGGACGCATAATCTTAAAAGGTCTTCCAAAACTCTGTTCACTCTCTCCGTTTGGCCGTCGGTTTGGGGATGATAGGCTGTGCTCAAGTATAACTGCGTTCCTACTGCTTCTTGCAGACTCCGCCAAAACTCACTAGTGAAGATGGGGTCTCGGTCACTAACAATGCTAGACGGTATTCCATGGAGTCGAACGATTTCCTTGAGGTAAAGTGATGCTAGGGATGAGGCAGTTCTTTTACTTTTGACAGGTAAAAAGTGGGCGCTTTTAGTAAGCCTATCCACTATTACCCAAATGCTAGTGTTGCCTCTCCTAGACCTAGGCAGCCCATCGATGAAGTCCATTGAGATGCTATCCCACTTCCACTGCGGGACCTCCAGAGGATGTAGTAGTCCGCCAGGCTTTTTCTGTTCTGCCTTAACCTGTTGGCACACCATACACTTAGAAACGAACTCTGCCACGTCGTTTTTCATGCCATTCCAGAAGAAAGTCCTTTTTATGTCTTTGTACATTTTATCTCCGCCTGGGTGTATCGTCATCTTGGAGTGATGTGCTTCCTCGAGAACCTTCTTTATTAAATCTTTTGTTTGTGGGACGCATAGTCTTCCATCTCGCCTTAGCAAACCCCTATCGTCGATGGAGTATCTGTTGAGGTGACTTGAAGTCTCACCCCTAATTAGCCTATCCATTATTTCCACAAGCTGAGGGTCTTCGCGTTGTGCTGTCCCTACTGAATCCACTAAAGCTGGGCGCACTTCGAGTGATGCTAGCAAGCCTGGTACGAAATCGGAGGAAGGCCTAAAGTCGAAGTTGGCTATAAACTCTAGGCTTTGTCTTTCAACAAACAACGGGCTTAGGGTCAATTTCTTTCGGCTCAACGCGTCTGCCACTACGTTGCCTTTGCCCGGAGTATAGGAGATTTCGAAATCGTACGAGGCAAGAAACTCCATCCATCTTTGTTGCCTCAAGTTAAGATCTTTCTGCGAGAAAAGATATTTCAACGATTTATGGTCAGTGTAAAGTTCGAACTTCTCACCTAGGAGATAGTGTCGCCAAGACTTGAGTGCAAAGACCATGGCGGCTAACTCAAGATCGTGGGTTGGGTAGTTCTTTTCGTGCGCTTTCAACTGCCTCCCGCCATAAGCTACTACCCTTCCTTCTTGCATTAAGACGGCGCCTAGCCCTGTCCCACATGCATCCGTATAAACAGTGAACATCTTGCTCCCATCTGGCAGCGTCAAAACTGGGGCTGTTGTAAGAGCCCTTTTCAGTCTTTGGAAAGCAAACTCGCAATCCAAATCCCAATTGAACGCTAGATTCTTCTTGGTCAATTTCGTGAGCGGAGCTGAGATTTTCGCAAAATCCCTTATGAACTTTCGATAGAAACCTGCTAGTCCTAGGAAGCTTCGGACCTCAGTTGCATTCCTTGGTGTCTTCCAATCTTGTACCGCCACTACCTTCGCAGGGTCCACTGCTAACCCTTGTTTGGATACTATGTGCCCAAGGAACCTCACCTCTTCCCTCCAAAAGTGGCATTTGGAGAACTTGGCTTTTAGTCGATGGACTCGCAATGTTTCCATGATTGCCCTTAAGTGCTGAGCATGTTCCTCTTCACTCTTTGAGAAGATAAGGATATCATCTACGAAGACCACTACGAATTTGTTGAGGAAATCTCTGAATACCCTACTCATCAGGTCCACGAAGTAAGCAGGTGCATTTGTCAAGCCGAAAGGCATGACAAGCCATTCAAAGAAGCCGTCTGGGGTTCTGAACGCCGTTTTATCGATGCTATCTTCAGCCACCCTTAGCTGATGAAAACCGGTTGCCAAATCGAGTTGGGAGAAAACAGACGCTCCCACAAGCTGGTCAAACAAATCGTCAATTCTAGGGAGAGGGTGCCTATTCTTTTTCGTTAGCTTGTTGAGCTCCCTATAGTCAACACATAGACGGAGCGAACCATCCACCTTTGTAGCGAACACCACTGGAGCGCCCCATTCTGAAATGCTCCTCCTAATGAACCCCTTTTCTAGAAGCTCTTTAATCTGTTTACTGAGCTCTTTCCTTTCTCGTGGAGCCATATGTCTAACGGGCAACGCAACGGGCTTTGCATTATCTACAAGATATATGCGGAAGTCTATTTCCCGCTTCGGAGGCAAGCCCTTCACCTCTTCAAAGACATCCGGATATTCCCGGACCACTTTAACTGATTGCAAATTTTCAACAGAGGCATCTAGCGATTCAAGATAACTAAGCATAATCGCATACGAGGGATTACAAGAAATTTCCAAAGTATTACCGAGTTGGGTTAGGAGCCTAACAACCCTTTTCTCACAATCAAGGATGGCCCCATTATAGCCAATCCATACCCAAAATCAAACCATAACCCGAAAAGCCCAAAACAAAGGCACTACACTGAAATTCTACACTTAGAATAGAAATTTTCAATCCCACACAGATCATAGACAAATGAGTTGGGCCCCCAATTGGGTTTGAAACAATTAAGGGGTCCTCTACCATACTAGTTTTTAGGTGCAGAGATTCTACTAAAGCAGACGAGATAAAGGAGTGTGATGCGCCAGAATCAAATAAAGTGCGAACGGGGTGATCATAAAGATAAACTACACTTTCTACTGAAGTATTTATACCTCGCTGTTGCAGAGGTGGCGCTTCTAGCACATGAACCTGTGCCCCTGGGGTGGTTCCAGCCCTCTGCCCCTGTCCTCGTTTCTTTGGGCAGTCCTTAGCCCTATGGCCTGTCTCACCGCAAGAAAAGCACCCACCATTCTCCTTGGCCTTCTTTTTCCGGCAGTCCTTAACTAAGTGCCCCACTTTGCCACAGAAATTGCACTTCCTCTTCTCTTTGTTGCCTTTCCCGCCCTTCTTAAAGTCTGTCTTCTTGGGCTGCAAACCCTCTTTCTTCTTGCCCTTATCCTCTTCATTCAGCAATGCCATTTACACCAATCTTTCATACGTGGCTCCCATGGGTATATGGGTCATGGCCAAACTGTGTAATGACTCATTCAACCCTTTGACGAAACGGAGAGCCTTCTTGTGCGGGGTGTTGACTAGGTCAAGCCCAAACCTAGCCAGCTCATCGAACTGATTCACATACTCTCTGACTGTCTTGTCCCCTTGTTTAAGAAATAAGAATTTTTCCAACTGCAAACTTCTTTCCGCATCTGAGAGAAATTTAGTCTTAAACCTTGCCCTAAAGTCCTCCCATGTCTCCACTGGTCTTTCAGCATTAGTGACTTCCCACCAGTAGGAAGCCTCACCCTTCAATAGCCACACTGCCAACTGTACTTTTTGTCTATCTTCTACCTCAAAGATGATGAATAGGTCCTCCATTTCTTTCAGCCAATTTCTAGCTGCTACGAAGGACTCAGTTCCATGGAAATCCC
This sequence comes from Allium sativum, assembly GCA_030737875.1. NCBI lineage: Eukaryota > Viridiplantae > Streptophyta > Magnoliopsida > Asparagales > Amaryllidaceae > Allium > Allium sativum. The sequence continues at coordinate 191,246 of JASFAX010000069.1, forward strand.
TTCCTCCCATAGCTTTAAAATCTTTACATATCTTAGCGAACGCGTTTCCCCGAGGAGGAGGTGGAGGAAAAGGTGCCGCTGCAGCTGGATGATTTCCTTCCGCTGGGGGAGGAGGAATGGTAGGACCTGGCTGAGTGGCCCTTGCTTCTAAGAACCGTCTAAACCAACCAGGTATTGGCACCCCTTCTGGCAAGTTAAGTTCTTGGGACATGCTGAAACAAAAAGGATAGATTCAAAACGAAGGATAAGAGATAGTACCTATGGCTTTGGGGAGTGGACTTTGCCTTTTTTTTAAAATAAAATAACATTTTTCTTTTAAAAATGCTTCTTTAAATTTCCTTTTTGAAAATAATTTTTCAAAACTTTTTATCTTATCTGGTAAACCTAGGCTCTGATACCAATTGAAACACCCCACCTCCGTTATGGTCACTCTCAAAGGGAATGCCCTAATTTTGGTGGAGATTTATAAGTATAAGTCACAGATATACAAGACAAATATAGGAACACATATTTGTAAACAGCGGAAAAGCAACAAACTTTATTTCATAAAGTCAAATACGTGTTACAACAACAACCTTTCCAAAAACATAACATAACACTTTCATAATCTGTCTTGATTACATTATTTTAAAGAAGCATAAATAAAACATAGATAAACTGCAAAAGCCCCATAGTGGATTGTCTAAAGCCATAGTTCAAAACAGGAAAGTCCAAGCAATACATTTCTCTTCTTCAAGCTGGATGTTGAGGTTGGTCAAGCTGCTGTGTTCCCTCCCTAAGGACCTGGGGGGGGGAACGGAAGAAAGAAGACGAAAGAAAAGTAGAGTCAGACATAAAGCCTGAGTAAGTCTAGTACTATTTTGTCTATGAATAAAGAACTGGGTGTGATAAGTATAAACAAGAAGTGGGCAAGCACTATAAACTTGGTTGAGTTGTCTAGGGTCGAATATACTATCGTACCCCATGTTAATCTCTGAACCCATATAAACTAGTTTCCAATTTGCACCCCATAATCAGGGTGATGTGATCCATTCAATGATGATCGGCTCCTACTCGCATAGTTACATGTGTCTTACGGCCCCCGATGTTGTAGTTACCTATGCTGGTCCCACCATGGGGTGTATCAAGTCCCATAGTGGCAACCCGACACAACCTTAGAGTGCACAGGTGTGCTACTGGTGTCCAGTGCCTTATTTTTCTGCGCCGGAGTGTGTGCACGCCCGCACTCCGTTAGAACCTACACTGCTACACCACCGCCGTCGATTTGACCTCTTACAATCAGCCCAGTAATCGTGCCCCACCCTGCCTAGTTTCAGGGTATCCTCATACACCTTTTAGGGTTACTGCTGAAAAGGGTCCCCCGTTACTAGGTTTTCTATCTCTAGCCAACATGCTAAGTTGGTTAAGTGTTTTCTAACCTAACCCCCACCAGTCCGTTTAGTTTAGCATGTTCCATTTTGATTAAGTCTTTAGTTTACTTAATCCTAACAATCCTGACTCAGCCTTAATTGTCTTATTAAAGCCCTGACCTCTCACATTAGACAGGTATTGTTGTGGCTGCCTGTTGCCGGTTGGTTCCGGGCAGTCTTACGCCACAACTCATTCTAACCTCGGGTCCTTATTGGGCTCCATGTTTAACCTCCCACATTGGATAGGTATTGTTGTGACTACTGGACAGCCGGGCGGTTCCGGGCAGGTTTACATCACAACTCAATCCAACCTCGGGTTAAACACATCGTATTTTCTACATTTACATATTTTGTCATTCTTCTTTATTTCTTATATGTAAATATTTGCGGCCCATTATTAAGTTAATGGTGTAAAGGTTACACCAATCATGGGCCCAACCCATACTTGAATTTGGGCCCTTCTATTTTATATTTTCATTCATTAATTAATTTTAACCCAACGTTATTTTCCCCCGTTTTACACGTCCTTTTATATATATATTGGGCTTAGCCTTTTAAAGCCCAATTTAGCCATGCGAAAAGGGGAGGCTTATGGCGTGATTACATACACAAAAAGGGAAAGGTGAGCGTATGAACTTGCAATATGACGTTGGGAATACAAAATAGAAACTGGTGTACTTGCATAGTAGTGACATATACTTTGGTCATAAAACATAGGTGACATGAATCAAAGCATGTGAACTTGTAATTGAGATATCATTATTGACACATGAACCTATATTTTTATTTAGGCATAATGTCAAACATAAGCATGGCATAAATATTTCTAGCATAAGCATAGCATAATGTCAAACATAAGCATGGCATAAATACTTCTAGCATAAACATGGCATAATGTCAAACATAAGCATGGCATAAGTATAGTTAAATTTGTTCATGGCATAAATATTTCTAACATGAAATCATGATTTCTTACTTTAGTCATGTAAACTTACAAAAGGGACTTTTTGAACCTAACCTAGCCATGTACCACATATGTCATCATATGATTCTTGTAAACAAGATAGACTTAATCATGGATTTCAATTATGCCAAATATCATTCATAGCCTAGCCATATTCATAGGTTTGCAAATAGGTTTTCTAGTACAAAAGCATGGCTTAATACATGATGCCAAATTCTCAACATAATTTCATATGGATAATAACCAAACTTGTTCCAATTACTTACAAAATGATTTATGCACAAAAATATACATCATGGTGGCATAGAAGCAAACCCCAAACTTGCATGAATTTAAATTAACTACATACATGTAGCTTCAACATGGATTACATAATTTGCGAAATATCCCAAGCGTATACTTGCATAGAACTACCGCATGTAGTTCTTTATAATTGAATAACATAATTCAAGAATATCCAAACGTATATAATATTTCAAATTGATAAGAACGCACAAATATGAATAACTTTATTGCCACAATTCAAGCATACAAACCAACACAATTGTTTATTCATACCAAAGTAATACTCTACTTACAATGGTGTGATGAATTCTCTAGTTTAGGGATTGAAGACGCAAATTCCTTTGTTGAATTGATTTGCTTAGGTTGCTTGAATTGCTTTAGGCTTTAGAACTTTCCTCCTAATTCTCTCTCTAGTTGGCGGCTACTCTTTGTCGTTCCTCAGCAACATGGCGGCTATGTTCTTATTTTTGAATGAATAGATTAGGGTTTAGTCTAGGGTTGTTTATATAGAGGTTAGGAACTGATTAGGACCATTGATGTTGCTTGGATTGATCGTAGCCATTCATTCGATAGAGAGACCAATTAAAACTTGCCACCTAGCCCTAGTGACAAAGCAGACCACAGAAAATCAACCACACACAGACCTGGCCAGCCAGGTTGGCTGGGCTCGACCAGGTCGACACCCCTGTCGACAGGGCTGTCGACAGCCCTGTCGACATGGGTAGCCCAGGTCGACAGCCCAGTCGACCTGGGTGGCCTAGGCGGGTGTTTATCCGCCCTGGCCCATTGGGCCCGATTTTTAATTATTTTATTCTGTTTGAATTTTAAATTTAATTCAAAAACTTCCGAAGGCCATATCTTCTTCATACGGACTCCGTTTTTCGAAAACTCGGACTCTATTTCGTGTATTTTTCCGAGACGAACGCAATGGCGTATCCCGTTTCCCTTAGTTCTTTGATTTCAGATTAATTATACTTTAATTTGTTAATTTCACAGTTACAGAATTTGCGGGGTGTTACAAGTATAAAAGGAGAGGACATCAACCTTGATAAGCATTGTTGGAGACTTGGAGGTGACACTATACCACGCCCATCAATGCCTTATTAAAGGTGATGTTAAGGCACTAGTAAGTTAATGTAGGTAGACATTTCTCAACACCTTGTTGAATGCCTCACCAATGGGTATTAGTATTGTGTAGGCAATAGTACCAAGTAGGTAATTATTGCATTTTCTAGTAGCTTTTTTATAGATTTGTGTTTGTCTACAAGTAATTTGCATACCTTAGTTATTTGCATATATATGATTCAAAAAAAGTATATCTCATTCTTGCACAATTAACTTTATCCCATTAGACTTCATGTCATTCTGCTTTAGGTTGCTTTGCTTATTTCGAGTTGCTCTTATGTTTTTAATGAGTGTTTACCCTTTTTTTACTCGACATGGTTTCTAGTTCTCCTTGTTCGACATTCTGGTATATTGGTACTTATTTAATAATATTGTTGTACATATATGCAGTTTTATGCCTTTTTAGTCGTCGTCAATTATTTCTCACTACATCTTCCACTATGGTTTAGGACAACCCAAAATGACTAAATTGCTTGTTCCATTTTATTATTTAGCCTTGGATCAAAATTGTATTTTTCCATCTTGAAATTTCTTATGATGGTTTTTCTTTGTTACGCCTCTATGCTTCAAAATTTGTTTCATTACATTGAATTTTTCTAATTGCTCGCATTGTTCCAAAGTATTACACATTTTACATGTTTTAAATCCATCTAGGCCACTGAGTGTAAGTATTGGTTAGTCTCCATAATGGCTTTAAATGGCATTATTTTGATATAGCTTAAATTTCTTATGCATATCCCTCCTTTTTAGGTTTAAACATTTTGTTCGAATATAAGTTATTGTGCCCTCCTTTCTTCATTAAGTTTGCAATTATTTTTCACTCTCACAAACAATGGTTAAAGGGATATAAGTGTATGCATAACAACCCTAAATTTATAATTAATAATTAAGTGAACTAAAGTGAAAAGGTGGGTAAAATAGAACCGTAGAGGGGAAAAAATTAATAGAAGTGGGTATGGTTCCTCGCCAACTTATTATGGGACAATATACACTATAAATTTTTGTTAATTCATTTCATTCTGTCCGAACAAAAATAATTTGCTAAAAAACTTTTTGACTGCGAAATCCAAAGAAAGGAAATAAGAAGAATATAGGAAACAAAAGCTAGAAGAAATAGACGAAGAAAAAAACTTAACCTTTTTGTTGGTGGAGGATATGGGTTTCCCATATTCCTATTTTGGGTTAATCGAAAGGTATACAAAGCTTAGCTCTTTACGCTTGGGGACGACAAGTCTGAGACTATTTCTATATGGGTTATGTTGGTAGGAGCTCTTATTGAAGGCTACTTATTCCTGTTCCTTTTCACCGAAAGGATTCTTTCCCTTACCGCGTCAAAAGCTTATTTTCCAGCCTATTGCCGTGATTCTTATATAATCCCTTAGGCCACTGCATGAGGTTTTTGCTTTTGTAGTGAAGCTTTGCTCGAGGAAACTTTTAAGGCATCGATTATTTTCGAAGGCTCTCTCTTTTGTTTCTTTCTTCTTTCACCGAGGTATGAATTTTGGCTTACAACGCACATGAAAGAATCTGAGGGTTTCCTAAAAATAGGAAATGAATTAGCCAACGTATGCAGAATTATAAAATCTACATGGTCTTAAACAAGCACCAAAAATGACACAAATAAAGAAAAATGCTTTGTTACGAAACTCATAGACAAATGTTATGTTATTATGTGTTTGTATGTAGATGATATACTCACACTGGAGAGCAACAAAGAATGATAAAATCAACAAAAATATGCTCATCGGCAGATTTGATATGAAAGATTTAGGAATTGCTGATGTAATCCTTGTAGTAGAAGTACATGAAACTCTATAATGATATGTATTATCCTAGTCAGACTACATTGATAAAATGCTTGAAAAATTAATGTAGCATAACATAATAGTTACAAAATCATCTATTGAAAACAGGGTTAAAATGGCATGAAAACATTTGTCAACTTGAAAATTCTAATACAATAGGAAGCACCATGTATGTATTGAACTATAGTAAACCTGATATAGCTTATTTTGTAAGAAAACCGAGTAGATATATAAGCATTCGGGGAAAATTACTAAAAAGCGATAGTTTGAGTATTATTTTACCTAAGATACACAGAACTATGGGCTACATTATACCAGATAACCATCCGTAGTAAAATAGTATTGTGTTGCAAACTAAATAACGTGGCTAGCATACACAAAATCCACAAGTGGATATGTGTTCGCTTTGTCAAATGGGATAGTATCTTAGAAATCCTCTAAACAGACTCGCATAGCAATATCTATAATAGAATCAGAATTTATTGACCTAGACAAGGCCATAGAAGAAGTAAAGTGGCTTTGAGGCATCTTAGAGGATACTCCAAGTTGGGAAAAACCAGTACAACCAAGAAGCGTACATTGTGCTAGTCAATCTACTATTATACGAGCCAATAGTAAACTCTACAATGGAATGTTTAGACATACTCGTAGATACAAGACTACCAGATAGCTTCTATTTGATGGAGTTATCACCCTCGACTATGTAAGGTCAAAAGATAATATTGAGGAACCATTAGTAAAAGTCTCTCCTAGAGAGAAGGGAAATTTTATCAATCGGAAAGAGATTAAGGTCGATAGGATAAGATAAGTTTTCATTTATAGAAACTGAAGATCCTAAGATCTTGGTTCAAAGGAAAAACTAAATCTAGAATAACATATCAAAACTAGCAATATAATTTTCAAACCATTCATATGACAAGTTAGTCCTTAGCTCACCAGAGAATTTGAATAAGTTTTGAAACTTTAAATGATGTCTATACTAGTTAATGTAATGAACCAAGTAGGGTATTATGAAATACTCTTCATAGAATGACCTATGTGAGTGCGAAGATGTCGTTTGAAGAAGAATCATAAGGCCTAATTATCTAAATCACTCATGAGAAGTTGGTGTTTATAGGAAAAAATAACACAATCATAGAACCAATAAAGACAAGAAACACTTATTGTGTGTTAATTATTTTAGATGTATACAAAAGACTTTTCAAGGACGACCTAAGACAATTGATTTGCCATTATGTCAAATGGAAAAACAATAGGAAAGTTCAAGGCTTATGTGCTACTATTAGCTGATGCAATAAAGTGTTCTGTAAAATTGAAGAACGAATTGCACTACTCATTCATGTAGGGAATATTGGAAATAAATGAGCATTTCATTAGGTAATGTGAGCCATTAAATGCTTTAAAATGTGAATAATCCCATATATTAGAAAAAATAAATAAACATTGAGTATTTCTATACTAATGTGGACCCTAAAGCAGCTGTAGTACACATACAGTGACATGAAAGTATAGTCATCTTAGCTGGTGGTGCAACGTGCCGTCTCGCACGTGCATCCCCACACTCATGCCTGAGCCCAAACATGCGCTTGCAGCATGTGCAAATGAGCGTTTGAGGCATGTTAGAAGCATATAACACTTTTCAGTATACAGTTGTCTTCACTTAGCTATTCAGACCAAACAAATATATTTTTTGTCTGTTCAAATTCGTTTCTACAACAATAATCAAATAGGCGCGCCTTTCGCTAAATGGTTGTATCGTCTTTACAAATGTCATAATCATTTTACTTAACATGCACATATTCAATTCGAATAGACATATCTTCGTAGCTATATATAGACAGAAGTAAAACAGGAAATTCAACATTAATTTTCTACCAATGTTCACCCAATAGTTCTTTTCTTACTCATAAATCTCCCGATTACAACGTTACTCTTTGATTGCTACACAACATCATAGAGAAATGTATGTTTCATTTTGAGATGCAATTATATATATATCCTTAAATGTCATAGAAGAAGCAATATTGTTTTAAAGAATTAACGTAGACTCGACTCAGAGAAATCTAGCACATACCAGTGAATCATTAAAATGTTACTATATTTATCACATACTCCCTTTGATGCAGCTTATTTATCTAACAATATCATGATAATTAGATTAAAAATTCAATGAAAAACCCATCCATATAATAATCTAACGTATAACCTTGTTTAAATCGATTTAAAAGGATTTGTATTTGTTTATACTTTGGTTCCTAACCAAAATAATTTCAAATCATTTTTTCCTTTGAAATTGGTTTCACTAAAAGTCTAAACTTATATGGACAAATAAAATAGGTTTTTATATGATAGATCTCACGTCAATGACATATAAGTGATGTAAATCATGCAAATCCATTAAAGCAAAAAAAATTCTTGCTGTCCCTTTGATTTTGGAAGTTATATCTCTTATGCTTAATTTTCTCTTAATATTTAATATTTGAAATTTTTTAATTATCAATTAAATTATTTAACTAAATCCATCATTATTTTACAGTAATATATATGTATATATTTAAACATTTGTATAATTATCTATAAATAATTCATCGATTAACTTCTAATAGTTTATATTTAGAGCCATGTATTTATATCAACAATTACATAACACAAAATTTAAACTATTTAAATAAATTTAGTCAACTAGCATATTTATGCGTATTTCTGTAGATATAAAAGAACCATAATTCAGTATGTATATGACTACTGTACTAATAAAAATGATAAAATTATTATTTTTTATTCAATTATAATGTGTAAATCGCCTAAAACAACAATAACAAGTTTAATTTTTATTAGTTTTGCAATTTTACATAAAGTACTTGTATTAAAAATGGTAAAATATATTTATCATGCATTGCCTTAAAATTTTACATCTAACTTAGTATACATATATATATATATCTAAAATTACCATAATTATCTATAAAACCCACCTCACTTTCTCCTATGTTTTACTTTAATTCCATATATATAAATTAATTATGTACTGTTAAATTTAAAATAGTAAGATAAATGTAATTATGTGATATTTATTAGTTCTGTCACTAATGACAATATGGAAATTTCAATAACATGCATTATAACTATATCCGTAAAATATGATAAAATTTCATTTTAATCAAGCTAAAACATACAAATAACACGAGATGTAAAAAACTGAACATTTACAAAATACACCCTTTGAATTTTGAAATACACATATTTTCTTTCTTAAAAACATGTTTAAGAAACATAATTATCTTTAGTTCTAGTCAGTCCGCAAATAATTTGTAACAACCCGTCTATTTACCTGGTTCAAACTGGTAATTAAACCGACTCAAACAATTCATAAAGATAGCTTGTTAGGGGTGCTTACACATTTGAATAGAAGTAAAAAGACTTTTCATTATCATAACAATAATTTATATCAGAATTACAATGATCATCAAAGTACAACATGATACACATCGGAAATAAATATGAAAACTCTCAATGGAAGAATAATGATACAAGATATAGCTCCAGCTCTAATCCTGAATTTTATTCTAAATATCTCCAAGACTAAATATGCAAACCAAAACTACTAGCTTTCTGTGTGGAAAATAATAGGCACCTAGAGTTTAGGTAAAGGAAACAGTAAACTCCAAGTAAGTTATGGAACTGGTGTGAGAAACTAAAACTGTTATATTAAGGTTTAATTTAAAGTGATATAAATCATAAAACCACGCCGTAAAAAACATAATGGGATTTTCCTTTATGAATACTAATGCATAAAAATTCACAATGCTTTTTGGAAAATGAAGCTATAATAAGGTCTTGCGGCACACACACACAATGCAAACACAGACTTGGGCGAGGTATCTCCTTATGATAGCAAAAAATGCTTGATATGTAGAAAATCCTCTGATAGTATTATTAGTGCATAGTGTGAAAAATCCTTTCACAAATAAACGTATCAATCCTAGCCAACATAGGTGCCATATACTATGATGACTGATTAACATAGAAATGTGTTTATTTTATGTTCTTACATCTTATCTTCTGTATATAAATGAATATTACTTAGGTATTATTTTGCCACTTTTACAGATATGCCGACTAAGCCACACGCAGTCAGAAAAATAGAAAATAGAGATCAAAATTCTGTGTATTTATATATGAAGACTTGTAGATGAAGATCACACATCAAATTGCTTTTTGGACAAGAAAATAATTGTTCGGAAGGCTATGCATATCTCAAATCAATGAAGAATTGTCAATTATGCAAGAGTAAAAAAGGAAAGACCCAAATTTATTAGATTTAACTAATGCCCATTTATGATTGTATTAGGGTTTAGGTTGACTATCTATCCTATCTATCCTATAAACACCCATGTATTCTTATTGTAAATCTTTATCTATGAATTAAGAGTTTTCTTTTCTATACTCCTCTTGGGTCTAGTAAATTTGTGCCGTCTATTCAATTAGATTTGGTAGAGTACAATTTACTATTGCATTTTATTTTCATCATTAGTGATTGATCGTCTGATTAGATTCAATGGTAATCCTAATTTTACTTTCTTTATTGTTTATTTCTATTCTGCAATTTTATTTTCATTATTCGGTTTTATTTTTCTTATTTAATCATTGAATTTATTATATATCTGATTAGATTCGAATCTGTAGTAAATTCAATTGTAGTTTTAATTGATAATTGTGATTTGGTAGTTGGTTCAATTAGATTTGTTCTGAATCGAATGCGATTTCAATTTATATTGTTTTCAATCAAATCCTCCAATTTCTTCTAAGTCGCCAATGAAATGTATAAATAATAAAATTTAGTTTTCCTCTCTGTGTTCCACCTGCGTACTACATACCTGTGCGCTTGCAGTAATTTGTGCTTTTCTATTCCATAGGAGAGTGTCAAATAAGTTTTTGGCGCCGTTGTTCGGGAGACAATAATTAAATTTTATTATTTGTTTAATTTTCGATTAGTTTTAGTTTATTTTCATTTTGTTTACTTTCATATATACCAAAAAATTCTGGCTTAGTTGATTAGGTATTATATAGTGATACTGTAATCTTCTAAACAAGAGAAAAGGTACTTACCAAATTTCATTGATTTTGTTTCATTTCCTTTCATTTATTTGTTCTCCTTTGTACAAATGTCTTTCTTCTTTTACAAGTTTTACACTTTTTGCATTTTTTTCTCTGATTAGCATAGAAATGTGTTTATTTGAGCTATTATATCATATCTTTTGTAAATAAATAAAAATTACTTTGGGTATTTTTGTGTGTTTTACAGATTGTCAATTAATGTCTCCTTCATTTCAATTAAAAGCAAATTGCAAAGAAAAAGCTACTTTCCCAAATCAAAGTTATCCCAATTGCAAAAGAAGCTGTAGCTCACTAGTAAAAGCATGGAAATCTAGAAAAAAAGACCAGAGTTCGATCCTTGGTAAGCCCTATTTTTGCTGAAGAAGGAAGCATGGATTTGTACACACACACTGCCTTCTTTGCTCTGAAGAATATATGTTATATATATGTATATATATATATATATATATTCATATGTATATATATATATATATATAATATGCACTAATAAACATTTCAGGAATAGGAATATTCTTCTTAAGGATATCAATTCAAATCATTCATTTGATTGAATTATTGCCAAGGAAAACCCAATCAATCTTCTACATGTCACTAATCAGGAGAGGAAATCTGCATGGAATATCTCAAGTCTATCTTCGTATTTGTAAATAGATTATTTCATGGGATTCATTCTTGACCCAAATTGTTCTAATAGAGAGGATTCTGCATCCCTATAAATACACATAATATCCCATTGTAAACTCAGTTATTATTCTGTACTTCTTTTCTCCATTAATAAAATTTTCTTTTACTTTTCAGCATTTTCATTTTCTTCGCAATTAGTGTTGTCTACACAATTAGATTTGGTAGAGCACTATTTGTATTTTTCACTTATTTTCATTAGCGATTCACCGTCTAATTAGATTCAGCGGTAATCCTAATTTATTTTATGTTTGTTATTTACTTTCTACAATTTTAATTTCTATCATGTTTATTGCTTTTCTAGGTCATATTGGATTGAATTTAGATTTGATTAGATTCAGATCTGATTCAATTCAATAATAGCTTTATTGTTTTTAAACCGAATCTCCAAATTTCGTCTAGCTCGACCAAGAAATTATATAAATAATTTAATTCACCTTCCTGTGATTCGACCTGTATATTACACAATCTGTGCATTTGCAGTATTTATTTTAAAATTCGTGCTTTTCTAAATCATTAGAAAGCGTCGATCATTCTCCCTCCTTTTTATTTGCATAACAAATTGTTTTCATAGCAATTTCCACCATTCACCTACCTCGACATCCATAGTAGAAAACCATCATCACCACATTTCACATCTTCTCCAAAGCACAAAACTCCAGAGACCACCCACAGCCAACGACTGCATCCGCCAAACCCCACGTCAACAACAACTTCCAGAATAGCTCCATCTTAAAAAAAATCGCCTCTTCCACACAAATGCATACCATACAAATTCCCCACTGGCATCCATCTTCACATACCATACAAATTGCAAATACATCCATCTTCACATCCAAACTACCCCTTAACCATACAAATTGTTGCACCCACCACACTCAGCGCAACCTGCTCCTTAATTACCTTAGACCATACTCCTTCACCTCATCGTAACATAAAACCGATTCAAAAACCCCATCATGCTACAAATCTATTACCACCTGCAACTCATCACCTTGAATACCATTATCGAATTCATATATCTCCATCAAAACCTATCACCATCCTTCACGACGCAGCATAAACTCATCATTACAAGTTCAAAACATTATGCATCGTTTCAGCCATCACAAATCCAATCCATGTTCAAACCCAAATGATCAAAAACTATCCCACCCCATCTAAAAGAAAACAGAGTCGAAAACCCAATTAACCGGAGTTGAATATTCATCAACACAGCACTTCGTTACGCCCCTGTTCTGCTGCAGGTTTGGCCATGTTGGTATATGATGATATGAAGGTGCTTTGGTCAATACGGAGGTGATGTGGAAGGTGGAGATAGGTTGGTTCTTGAAGAAAATGACGGTTGTAGCAATAAGAAATAATGGCAGGGAGGAGCAGTAGGAGTTTGGAAATGAGAATGAGGATTGAAGGATATACAGAAGGTGTTAGGTAAGTTTCTTGAGAGGAGCAGGAGATTAGAGAAGGAAGAAGGAAAAGGAAGTAGATGGACGGAGAAGACGATAAGAGGCTAGAGGAACATAATGCAGACATTAGATAAAGAAGAAGAGAAATATAAAAGTGGAACAGAGAAATAATTTCATTTCATTCATAATGCACACTAATACAAATTATATTCTGCCTTGTATATAGGCTTCATACATAACAGCTACATTTCTCAATCATGGACAAACCAAGAATGACACACAACCTCAACCAAGACAAAACTAAAAGATGCATTCTGCAATCCTTAATACCCGCTGTTTCATTATAAGCTGTGACAATTCCCCTTCCCTTGAAAACAACCTTGTTCTCAAGGTTGAGCCACCACCACCCGGATCGAATATAAAAATATTCTTGTCATTAATTTCTGCATTTTCACTCTTCTGCATCCTTCACAGAATATTGCTTTTTGAAGGACAGTTATACCCTCATCTAAAATGAGAACGGTTGCATTAGCAACCTTTTGCAGAATACTAGCATCTATTTCTCTGTTATTGAATTCAAGGCCATCTTTTGTAATGTTGACAGAGTTGTAACGGTAAGGAACGATTCATATCTGAATTTGCTTTATAGTTGAGCTTCCGGCGCCTTTAAGAAAAATATTTATGCCAAACAATGCCATTAAGCATCTTTCTTCAGGATAATAGGACGTATCAGCTGATGACTTTTGATCAGTATATTCAGAATCTACACCTGCAACAAGTCTGTTACCCATTCCGAAATGTGAAGTAGAAAGCATATTATCACATGAAACTAAGCAAGGAGATTGGTTCTTAGTTTTTTATTCTATTATTCCAATTTTATAACTTATATTTGCCTCAGAAACAATGTTGCTTGCACTTCTATTAATTGGAAAATTTCTTTCCATCAAGTCTGTTGCATTGAATCTATAGTTTTTGGTCTTTGAGTAATGAGCGCATATTGATTTTTTGCATTGTTTAGGATTTTCAGTCCCATCTCCAACCGATGAGGTCCCTTCATTGTCACTGACTTTGTATCACAGTGTTGATGAAATTAGTAAGTTTTCCCAATTTTCTTGGTTTTTCAAAGGTTGTTCTGGTTCACATGTAGTTGAAGCATTCACTTCATTATCCAATTCTTTATCAATTCCTAGAAAAACAAGCTTGTCACTGGTTTCATCAATCTTGTCATATTCTTCCCCATATTCATTAATTGAAGTGTCCTCTTTATCATCAAATTCACTCGTATAGGTTTCCAACTGTGTATTATTTTCAATGAGATCAGAATCAACCGTTTCAACTTGTATGTAATCATCAGCTTGACAAGTTAATCTGTTGTATTCAGATGTATAAAAACTTATATTCAATTGACAACATCCTTCATAAATATGTCTTCCATGTAAATCTTCCCTTGTTGTAACAGCCGTGCGATATGATTCAAATTGTATCAATACCATTAGCCTATTTGATATGAATGGAATAGTGATACTCTCAATATACCCATATGGATCAAACACTTCACAAAGCACCTCTATGCTAATAGGATAAACCATGTCATAAATTTTGACTTCAAGAATTCTTGTTATTGCTTCTTGATCTTTATAATGTCTCCTCATTTCTTTTAATCCTAAACAAATTTGATCCACCATTTTACGTATCTTGTCCATTTTTCCGTCGCATTTTTCTAAAGCATAATCAACGGAGTTTGAATACACTTCACTAGGTTCAACTGTGGCTGGATCTTGAGGATGAGGATCGACATTTATCTCATCTGAAGGCTCTGATACCAATTTGTTACGCCCCTATTCTGCTGCAGGTTTGGCCATAGTGGTATGTGGTGATAAGAAGGTTCTTTGGTTAACACGAAGGTGAGGTGGAAGGTGGTGATAGATTGGTTCTTGAAGAAAAGGACGGTTTTAGCAATAAGTAGTAATGGCAGGAAAAGCGGTAGGAATTTGAAATGAGAATGAGGACTGAAGGAGATACAAAAGGTGTTAGGTAAGTTTCTTTAGAGGAGCAGGAGAATAGAAAAGGAAAAAGGAGGTAGATGGACAGAGAAGATGATCAGAGGCTAGAGGAAGATAATGCAGACATTAGATAAAGAAGAAGAGAAATATAAAAGTGGAACAGAGAAATTATTACATTTCATTCAGAATGAACACTGATACAAATTACACTCTGGGTAATATAAAGTCTTCATACATATTTGCTACATTTATCAATCATGGACAAACCCAAAATGACAGACACCTTCAACCCAGATAAAACTAAAAACTGCATTCTGCAATTCTGCATTCATTAATAGCCGCTGTTTAATTATTGGCTGTGACACACTTTCCCTTCGCAAATACCCAAGCATATACCAATTCAAATCGAATCCACTGAGAAGCAAATACCAATTCATATCGAGTCCGAAATCGCAATCAACCCTAATAATACAATTTTGAATCTCCTGTAATATATTAGTAGCCGAATTCCGATGTGAAAACGAAAAAAAGGACTGGAACGACTTGTTTTTTTGGTGCATTTTAGTTTCGTGAGAAAAGACAAAAAAGGGAAGTGCGGAAGTTTTTACTGGGTTCAGGCATAATTCTTTTACTAGGTTTATACCCTTTTATATTTGGGTCAAGAACTGTTTCTATTTTCATTTGGATTCTCGGCGAAACAAATGACTCAATACAGGAGGTGTAAATTTGGTGATGCACGGTTTTACTATTTGAACGCGTGAGTGGGTGCCTTTTATTTTGAGTTAAGCCATGAGCCTTTTTGCCTTGATTCTAGTTTGTTCTTAGAGTTAAATTTTTATTTTGTTTTTGGTTTTTGTTAGGCTTATTTTTTTTCTAACTTAGTCTTATTCTTTTCCTATTTAGTTTTAGTTTTCATTTCATTGTTCTATTTCTTTTCTTTTCTAAAAAAAGAGATTCAAATCAAAAATCGAAGTTAGGAATAATTCATGCAACAAACAGGTATTCAGGAGTCAAGAAATTCGCAAACAGTGAGTTGAATAGCAAGCTACCCGATGCTCTGGATGGACATCCATAACCCACTGTAATATTTTCCAAACTCTACAGGTGCTTAAAAATATATAGACATTGCTTGTAAAAAAATCTACAAGGGCAATGGCTTGCTTGTACAATATTTTAATTTTTTGGAATTATTATTATTTGATTGTTGTGTGGTTGAAATTTCTAAATCGATTTGGTGAAGAACGAATTTCCATAACTAATCACTTTCTTCGATTTTCAATTATAAAACTTGATTTGCAAAATAATTAACTACAAGAGTGTATTTTATGAAATTGATTATCTCAAGGGTTTGATCGCGGATGTATAATAGTTCAATTATTGAATTCTTAGCAAAAGAGGTTACATACTACCCGTAAAACATTGGTCATATCACTTACTATTTATACTACATGTGAATGGCCATAAGACGCTCTCCCCCCTTCAAATCGAGATTATCAACTAATAAGATATATTTGGGTACGTCATTTATTTTGAATACTAATTGTGTCAACCTTAAGTTTCGGATTTTCTCTGATAACAATGAGTGAGAAAATTTTTAGCTACTATAATTCTCTTATCTCAACAGACGTATCCTCTATGTCTTTTGAAGAGTTATTTGCAGATGAGCTTAAATTTTTAAATGATGAATTGGGAGTAAACCTCGAAGATAAGCTTAATTCCATACCATCGAATGAAATTGTTGTTGAAAACTTAAGTTTATGGGATTTTGATATTCTTCAGTTGAATGACATGATTCATTGTCATGATAAAATTTCCATAGGGAAGATTTGAATTCATAATTTATTGACATGCGTCTTGTACCTCAAAAATCAAATACGAAATCATCGTACGTCATTTTCGATAGAGGCAAGTAGGGTGGGAGGTGGGCAGAAAACATCATTTTTCATGAAACATTTGACATCATCATACATTTCATTTTTCATACAATAGGCATATACATATAGTGGTTAAACTTCATTTCATTTTACAAATAATTTGAGACGACCCGAACTTCCCCGTGAAGGAAAGCACGGATAGAATTGAGTACAAGACAAAATAGGACGCATACGGAAGAACATTTCATTGTTATTACAACAATTCCATCAGATACGAGAATATACAGAGTATAAATGAATAAATTACATTCGACAATTATCAGAGAGTACAATAAATTACATAGCAGCGGAAAAATATACAAAAACACAACTAGAAGTGATACACGGATACAGAGCTTTCCGAGCATCGTTCCAGCTGTAAATCAGGACCCTGTGAATATAAATCTGCAAAACCAAAACTACTAGCTGCCCGTGCGGAAAATAGGGGCACCCAGAGTTTAGGTTAAAACAATAAACTCCAGGTCAGTCATGTGACTGGTGTGAGAACTAAAACAGTTATAATTCTTTATTTTAAAGTTCGGTAAATCAAGGGACCACGCCGTATAACACGGAACGGGTTTCCTCCCAAGAATACCAGTGCATAAAACAAACAGCGCAATGCTAAATAAAGAAGAATGAAGCTGTTATAAGACCCAGGTCCCATCACACAATGCAACGCAAGCCGGAGGATAGGGTTTTCCCTTATAACAGCCAAAGCATGCTTGATACGTTTAAAACACATTATTTGATACTACAATAAGTGTATAGTGTCAAAACAATTTCAAATCATAAATATCAATCATATGCGGCATGGGTACCATATATCATGTCGCCATACTAGTTCTACAATTAAAACCGCAATATCACGTATTGGAAATTGGATTTCCGTCATGAGCCGAGGCAAGGGGCAAGCTCCTCTCCGCGTTCGAGACACTCTAGCAAATGTCCCAGGACCCCACTATGATCCTTTGGAACCTCCAAGGCCGGTCCTCTCTTACTTTTGAGGATTGGCAATTCCTGAACACACGTTTCCCGGTCCTTACAGACCTATATCCGAGGCGCCTCGTATCCAACAACCACACAGGTGAAAAGTATATAAATGTCAGGGCTGGTAGGTCACTGACACCACCCTAGCTAGAAAGAAACGTCGTGCACTCCTTGGGTCCGTATCCCGTTTTTGACTCATACCGAGGTGTGAGGCTCGCGAATTCACGTTATACACAAAGCTACGCCACACAGGCCGTGCTTTGATCATCAACCACAAGACTTTGCTTTTCAACAGAAGCCCTGATCAATTGCCACTTACGCATGCCACACAGGCAACTCACTCCATGCGTTTGATATCCATCAATATATAACCCCTGAGCTCGTACGTCTCAGAGAAGGGCGTTAAGCAAGAGAATAAATTCTCCGCCGCCAAACAGATATATATTTAATAGAGATCAATCACACGGACTAAAATCCAATGTCAGACACACAGTCCATTTACTAGTCCGTTCTGGGTCTGAACGAAATCGGAGGCACTTTCCTCGCATATCCATCGATCTCCAAGTACGTCTGGACGATCACCGACTGTTTCCCTCATCTTGGGTGTACAGCCCAATCAAGATCATCAGTAATCACCCAAACGATGTGAAG
Source organism: Allium sativum (assembly GCA_030737875.1). Lineage (NCBI taxonomy): Eukaryota > Viridiplantae > Streptophyta > Magnoliopsida > Asparagales > Amaryllidaceae > Allium > Allium sativum. The sequence goes on from JASFAX010000069.1 coordinate 209,593, forward strand.
ACTTCCGGTCTTCAACCACCGTCTTCATCTTCGACATCTCGTCGAATCGGTTATTCAGAATGGGTATAAACCCGGCCTTTCTGAATAACCCACGTATATAATAAACGAATGTTACACAAACACAACAAACGCCTCATTCCAATTCAGAATATTCTTTTATTCACAAAATCACATTCTTAGGGAATTGTTCCCATTAATTTTATCCAAGATAAATTCTTCTAAATTTATCCTATAATCTTCCTTTGAATATCATTTCAAACTAGTCGGGATTAACGAACCACACCGAAGTAATTATTTATTTTATTTCCCAATCCCAACCTATATATCCCATGGAGCAAAACTGGTGATACTCCATATCTAACACCACGGTGTTATCGGTAAAATTAATTACCATTTCACGTTCAAATCTAATTAAAGATTTAACTATCGCTTTGTAGCAAAACTGGTGGTACTCCACTCTCGATCACTTTTCAGATTTGATAATTTAAATTATCAATTCACTTTTCAATCTAATTAAAGATTCATTAAAACTCCACTTAGTTTTAATCTTTTCAAAAATCAATATCCTGCCTTTAACTGGGTTAAAGAACCAATGTCATCAAAAACACGATTCACGATAAACCAAATCACATTTGATATTAAATACAAGGCTCTGAATAGAAAATATATCGGCTTATATTCAATATCAAATTCTGAAACCAACAAATATCGTATTGGAAATAACGATATAAAATATCTTTCAAATCCCCATAACAATATTTGTATAGTCACGAAATCCAACATCGAAATATCCCGAAGATAATTTCGATTCAGCTCCAGTCCAATCCACGTATTGGAAATTATCGATTATTTTCAAAATCACTTTCAAATTCAATTTATTTATTTTAAAAATAAATTGATTTCAATTCTAGTTCAAAACTAGTTCATTTCGATAAAAATCTATTTTTATCTTTTCAAATGTGGAATTTTCCAGCTCAAATCTTTCCAATTCACCTATTATAATTTAACACAAATTATAGATATTTTTAATAATTTTATCAAGGCCCGTACAGTCGATTTCCAACAACGGCCATCGAACTGCACTTACAGCGACCTTTTTCGAATTTGATTTGGACATAATTCCAAATCCAACCGTTAGATTTCAAATTTCTAATATTCATTGGAAAGTTCTTTTCGATACGAACCCAACGGTTCCGGTTTTAGGAGAATCCGACGGTCGGATCTCCCGCAATGTCCGTTTGAAATAAATGGTCGAAATTCACGAACTGCCGCGGCGCGGCGCGTTCTATTCAGGCCATTATATTATATATATAATATATATAATATATATTTCGTCGATTTCCTTTTTAAAACGAATTTTATAAATCGTTTTAACTTCGTTTCAAAACCATTTCAACACTATTTCCATTCAAAGCCAAAATTGAATTTTTCTTTATAAATTCGTTTTAAAATTCATTTCTATTCAATTCAAATTTTAATTCGATTTGAATTCATTTCAATTCACTTTCAATTCAATTTGAATTCGTTTTCAATTCATTTCGAAATCGTTTTCAATTCAATTCATTTCGAAATCGTTTTCAATTCATTTCATTTCGAAATCGTTTTCAATTCATTTCGAAATCGTTTTCAATTCAATTCATTTCGAAATAGTTTTCAATTCAATTCATTTCGAAATCGTTTTCAATTCAATTTATTTCGAAATCGTTTTCAATTCAATTCATTTCGAAATCGTTTTCAATTCATTTCGAAATCGTTTTCAATTTAATTCATTTCGAAATAGTTTTCAATTCAATTCATTTCGAAATAGTTTTCAATTCATTTCGAAATCGTTTTCAAATCGATATAAATATCGTTCACGTCAAAATAGCGCATCTCTAATCCACACGGCTTTATATATTTCAAAAACTTCTATTCAATTCAACACATGAATTTTCTTTCAACACACGACTAATCTCAACACATGAGTACTGTCAACACATCACTATTTTTGTTATGTGAAATATTTTATAAAACTATGGTATCTATCGTTTGATTTTAATTAGACTTCTACTGGGAAGTAGTTCTAATTTTAAATGTGATAAAGATGTAATTTTGATTATATAAAATATTTCACTCAACACATGCACATCGTCAACACATGACTATTTTTATATTCAACACATGAATTTTCTTTTATAATATTCATTATTTTCCCGATTGGAATGAGGCCCAATCAATCACCATATAACGTTAATTATATGGATTCCATACAACACATGTACATAATAGCTTTGAAAAATAATCAATCATCAACCAAAGTGCACTACACTGTATAAGCACCAAATATAAATAATTGACGCTTACACAGTCTGTCAATCGACCGATCGACATATTCAATCAATCAGGATGAGTGAACATCAAATTTCATCCCAACACCCGTGTGGGGTTTCAAACAATCAAACACAGATTTTATTTGTGCAGTTGGGCGATGTGTAAAACTTATCGACCCAATCAATATCAGTCAAATCAGTGTATATAAACAAATCGGCCGATTTGTTTATAAATATTTATTTATTCACTTTCACGTTAAAAATTATATTTTTAACGATAAAACAATTTATTTCAACACATGAATTTCTATTCATTTCATTTACACAATAAAAATGATATTTTTATTTTTCTAACATATTTTTGAAAATTTTGGCGGCATAACGGCACGATACTAGAAACGGGACGAGGCCTAGCCTTATCCCCGGTCTAGTGAAGGCCCACGCCATTCACACATCAATCAAATCACTTTCGTTATGCAAACCACAAAATTTGGAGTAAGAGTCTAACCTAGTCTTACTCCTTCGCCTTATAACGGCGCACGTCTAATCCTAACCAATTTATCGATTCGATTTTTCACACCACAAACCACATTCAAACCAATATCTCAATCAATCACCAAACATCCAAACAAACAAGTCCATGGTATGTGGACGGGTGTCGGGTGCTTCTAATAAGCACCGTCTGCATCCTAGTATATATATATATATCTAGAAAAAGAGAATTAAGAGTGAGAAGTTCTCACCGAAAGCTATCCAAGCTCCACGGCACTTCATTTGCAGAAGTCTTCGCCGTTTTCGCATCTTTGTCAGCTTCGTCGCCCGTAGCCACTATATATATAAAAATCGAATTTTTATTTCAAAGTTCAACATATAAAAATCGAGTTTTTATTTCAAAGTTCAACATATAAAAATCGAGTTTTTATTTCAAAGTTCAACATATAAAAATCGAGTTTTTATTTCAAAGTTCAACATATAAAAATCGAGTTTTTATTTCAAAGTTCAACATATAAAAATCGAGTTTTTATTTCAAAGTTCAACATATAAAAATCGAGTTTTTATTACGCTACTATATAGATAAAAATTATATTTTCATTACGCTATTTTCTATATAAAGATTTCGCCTTTTTAAATTTAAAGATTCACCCTTTTTAAAAATAAAGATTTCACCTTTTCTAAAAATAAAGATTTCGCCTTTAAGAAAATCACCACTTTATCTCAACGTATATAAAATAAAAATCAGATTTTTATTTCGCTACATATACAAAGATGATATTTTTATATTCTCTATCCTATAAAGATTATATTTTTAATACTTTAAAAATATAAAAATCATATTTTTAATATTTCTATATAGTAAAGATTATATTTTTAATACTTTAAAAATATAAAAATCATATTTTTCTTACTTTAAAAATATAAAAATCATATTTTTAATACTTCCACATAATAAAGATTTCGCCTTTTCTACTTTAAAGTTTAAACCCTTTCTTTTTTTTTTATTTCAAACCTTTAAAATAAAAATCAATTTCAAAATTCCTTTCTTTAAATCAGTTTTTAAAAACAAAATAAAATTCAGATTTTAAGATAAAATAAAATCAGTTTTAACCTCATATAATTTCAGTTTTAACTTAATATGAAAAAAACAGTTTTAACTTTAAAATAAAAATCAGAAATAAAATATTAATAAATAAAAAAAAACGAACACTTACAGCCGAGGGGGGGGGGGGGTTCGGCAGTGGTCTTCGTCGAAGGGGGGGAGCTGGGAACAGAGGAGGGGGTCGCGGTGGTTCTGGAGGCTCGTGGGAGGAGGAGCGATAGGGGAAGGGCGGCTACAGGGAGGGGGTGGGCGTCGCGACCCATCGGGGGTTGCTCGCGTGAGGTGGTCCGACGTTGGGGGCTCGCCAGAGGCGGCGGCGGCATGGAGGAGGCCGCTCGCGCCCTCCCTCCGATTCCGATTCCATTTTCCCCTTTTTTTTTTTTTTTTTTTATTAAACGATTTCTGTTTGAACGGGGGGGGGGGGGGGGGGGGGGCAGTGAGATAAAGGGAGGAGGGATATTTTTTTTTTATTATTATTTTATTAATTAATTAATTTATTTTATCCTAAAGAGTTGACTTTCACATACGACCTCGAAACGAGGCCCACCGCCTGTCGTCCATAACGTTCTACCCCCATTCCGAACACAATGGGATATGTACCGCAAGTTGATTCGGCTGTTACAATCAGTTTCTGTTGCATTTACATTTAAATCATTATATTGAATTTTAAACGTACATTTCAATATACCGGGGTCACATACTAACTCTAAAAATTCCAGAAAAATATTTTCTAGCTTCGTATTGACGATACGGTCCTAACAAAACTAGTTTCGTCGAATTCTGAGACTGTTAGAAAAATGGCCAATTTCCAGTCGATTAAAATCAACTGAAATGGTCAAAACACGTTTTCCTTTACCACGCTCACATATTGATTCGAAAAATTATGAAATTTGGAATCTAGCAATAACTCGACATCACGGACCCAACAAAAGTGGTTTCGTCGAAATCCGAGGTCATTTGCAAAATGTCCATTTTTAAGGGCCTGAATTCCATAGCGACTATTCAGAATTTTCAACTGGACATATCTTTCGATTCTCGCTACTAAATTTTGATTATTCGGATTCGTTGGAAAGATATCATCAATTAGATCCTAATGTTTTTGGTTTCACTAGAATCCGGATTGTTTTGCACCCGGTACATTCAATTGAAGTTTGAAATCGAATTATCGAACTACCGCGCCATTTTTAATTCTATTTATAATTATATATAAATATTTATATTCTAACGACGACGCGTATAATATATACGTTCGAATTCTATTCAAAATAAATTTCTCGTTGCTATTATTTAAAATAATCTATTTTAAATGTTCAAAATTCGCTAAAATTGCCAAAATAAAAATTTTAAACTGGCCCAGATTTTCGGGTTATTACAATCTCCCCCACTTAAAACTTTTCGTCCCCGAAAAGGAACAAAGTCGAAAGTGGTTTGATTAATAAGCTCTACATTCGATCTGGCTTCCATTCTCCAACTTTTCAGTTTCTGAGAATTTTTAAAATTTTCAAAAATTTGGCTAACACCCTAAATTTTCGAAAAATTTCGCCATAACCTCCCCTGCAATGGGAGCATCGGGGAATTTCAAATAGCTTCCCCGGTCCTTCAGATCTCAAAAAGAAAAAGAAAAAGCCAAGCGGCTAGCCAATAGGCTCATAAAATCATCATCACCCAAACAAAACAGGAAATTATGTAGTAAACATGTACCTATTTGTCGGGCAAACAAATTTTATTCTTCGGCTCTAGCCTCCTTGCTATGACCTGTTCAATGTAAGTATATATATATGCCAGCAAATGCGACCGATTTTCAATACAATTCAATACTTGATTATATTAGGCATAAATGGTTAAAAATTAGCAAACAATTAAACAAACAACACAAACATCAATCAATTAGAGGATTAACTTTTCAAATTCATAAATTTTGATACATATACAAAAAATCAGGTTTTGATGCCAATTCACAACAATGTATTCTAGTTATATAGGTTTTGGTTCTCACACCAGTCTAATGGAAATATATAGAAATCACACCTTCGAAACACGAACATAAATACTGATAATGCGGCCGCATTACCAGAATTATCTCCGGGCAACTAGAATGTGATTCTATATCTATCTAATATATTAAAACTTCGAATATACGTTCATGACGCGTATATGCAAAATCTTTATATATTGGATTGTCCATATTCAAAATAAATAAATATTCAAATACGTTTAAAATGGTTTAAATTTTCAAAACAAAAATTGTTTTCAATTGAAAAATATACTCTTCACACTCGTTCTAGGATACTACTGATCCTATCTCTAACGAGTCATTCTAATTGGATGTTGCTAATCCAATATCTGATGAATTCTTTCGTATGGTTCTAATGTGCCTTGTTCTCGAGCTCTGTAAACCAAAGCTCTGATACCAAATTGAGACGGCAACGCGAAATCCGGTAGGCTTTGCAACCATCCCTTCATCCTCCATTACAGCAGGTAAAACCCACCGCGGCTCACAGCGGTCCCCCAGTTACTTGTTTTACGGCAACCCTCTCGAGTCTCGCGCCCACTGGCGAACCAACCCCCACCACAAGGGACATGTAGGGGTAAGAGTCTCCCGTTCGCCACCAAACTGCGAAGCGAGAACCCCCTATCACGCGTACCCAGCCCACACAGGGCCAGCAACAAGAACTGGTGATACTCCATATCTAACACCACGGTGTTATCGGTAAAATTAATTACCATTTCACGTTCAAATCTAATTAAAGATTTAACTATCGCTTTGTAGCAAAACTGGTGGTACTCCACTCTCGATCACTTTTCAGATTTGATAATTTAAATTATCAATTCACTTTTCAATCTAATTAAAGATTCATTAAAACTCCACTTAGTTTTAATCTTTTCAAAAATCAATATCCTGCCTTTAACTGGGTTAAAGAACCAATGTCATCAAAAACACGATTCACGATAAACCAAATCACATTTGATATTAAATACAAGGCTCTGAATAGAAAATATATCGGCTTATATTCAATATCAAATTCTGAAACCAACAAATATCGTATTGGAAATAACGATATAAAATATCTTTCAAATCCCCATAACAATATTTGTATAGTCACGAAATCCAACATCGAAATATCCCGAAGATAATTTCGATTCAGCTCCAGTCCAATCCACGTATTGGAAATTATCGATTATTTTCAAAATCACTTTCAAATTCAATTTATTTATTTTAAAAATAAATTGATTTCAATTCTAGTTCAAAACTAGTTCATTTCGATAAAAATCTATTTTTATCTTTTCAAATGTGGAATTTTCCAGCTCAAATCTTTCCAATTCACCTATTATAATTTAACACAAATTATAGATATTTTTAATAATTTTATCAAGGCCCGTACAGTCGATTTCCAACAACGGCCATCGAACTGCACTTACAGCGACCTTTTTCGAATTTGATTTGGACATAATTCCAAATCCAACCGTTAGATTTCAAATTTCTAATATTCATTGGAAAGTTCTTTTCGATACGAACCCAACGGTTCCGGTTTTAGGAGAATCCGACGGTCGGATCTCCCGCAATGTCCGTTTGAAATAAATGGTCGAAATTCACGAACTGCCGCGGCGCGGCGCGTTCTATTCAGGCCATTATATTATATATATAATATATATAATATATATTTCGTCGATTTCCTTTTTAAAACGAATTTTATAAATCGTTTTAACTTCGTTTCAAAACCATTTCAACACTATTTCCATTCAAAGCCAAAATTGAATTTTTCTTTATAAATTCGTTTTAAAATTCATTTCTATTCAATTCAAATTTTAATTCGATTTGAATTCATTTCAATTCACTTTCAATTCAATTTGAATTCGTTTTCAATTCATTTCGAAATCGTTTTCAATTCAATTCATTTCGAAATCGTTTTCAATTCATTTCATTTCGAAATCGTTTTCAATTCATTTCGAAATCGTTTTCAATTCAATTCATTTCGAAATAGTTTTCAATTCAATTCATTTCGAAATCGTTTTCAATTCAATTTATTTCGAAATCGTTTTCAATTCAATTCATTTCGAAATCGTTTTCAATTCATTTCGAAATCGTTTTCAATTTAATTCATTTCGAAATAGTTTTCAATTCAATTCATTTCGAAATAGTTTTCAATTCATTTCGAAATCGTTTTCAAATCGATATAAATATCGTTCACGTCAAAATAGCGCATCTCTAATCCACACGGCTTTATATATTTCAAAAACTTCTATTCAATTCAACACATGAATTTTCTTTCAACACACGACTAATCTCAACACATGAGTACTGTCAACACATCACTATTTTTGTTATGTGAAATATTTTATAAAACTATGGTATCTATCGTTTGATTTTAATTAGACTTCTACTGGGAAGTAGTTCTAATTTTAAATGTGATAAAGATGTAATTTTGATTATATAAAATATTTCACTCAACACATGCACATCGTCAACACATGACTATTTTTATATTCAACACATGAATTTTCTTTTATAATATTCATTATTTTCCCGATTGGAATGAGGCCCAATCAATCACCATATAACGTTAATTATATGGATTCCATACAACACATGTACATAATAGCTTTGAAAAATAATCAATCATCAACCAAAGTGCACTACACTGTATAAGCACCAAATATAAATAATTGACGCTTACACAGTCTGTCAATCGACCGATCGACATATTCAATCAATCAGGATGAGTGAACATCAAATTTCATCCCAACACCCGTGTGGGGTTTCAAACAATCAAACACAGATTTTATTTGTGCAGTTGGGCGATGTGTAAAACTTATCGACCCAATCAATATCAGTCAAATCAGTGTATATAAACAAATCGGCCGATTTGTTTATAAATATTTATTTATTCACTTTCACGTTAAAAATTATATTTTTAACGATAAAACAATTTATTTCAACACATGAATTTCTATTCATTTCATTTACACAATAAAAATGATATTTTTATTTTTCTAACATATTTTTGAAAATTTTGGCGGCATAACGGCACGATACTAGAAACGGGACGAGGCCTAGCCTTATCCCCGGTCTAGTGAAGGCCCACGCCATTCACACATCAATCAAATCACTTTCGTTATGCAAACCACAAAATTTGGAGTAAGAGTCTAACCTAGTCTTACTCCTTCGCCTTATAACGGCGCACGTCTAATCCTAACCAATTTATCGATTCGATTTTTCACACCACAAACCACATTCAAACCAATATCTCAATCAATCACCAAACATCCAAACAAACAAGTCCATGGTATGTGGACGGGTGTCGGGTGCTTCTAATAAGCACCGTCTGCATCCTAGTATATATATATATATATATCTAGAAAAAGAGAATTAAGAGTGAGAAGTTCTCACCGAAAGCTATCCAAGCTCCACGGCACTTCATTTGCAGAAGTCTTCGCCGTTTTCGCATCTTTGTCAGCTTCGTCGCCCGTAGCCACTATATATATAAAAATCGAATTTTTATTTCAAAGTTCAACATATAAAAATCGAGTTTTTATTTCAAAGTTCAACATATAAAAATCGAGTTTTTATTTCAAAGTTCAACATATAAAAATCGAGTTTTTATTTCAAAGTTCAACATATAAAAATCGAGTTTTTATTACGCTACTATATAGATAAAAATTATATTTTCATTACGCTATTTTCTATATAAAGATTTCGCCTTTTTAAATTTAAAGATTCACCCTTTTTAAAAATAAAGATTTCACCTTTTCTAAAAATAAAGATTTCGCCTTTAAGAAAATCACCACTTTATCTCAACGTATATAAAATAAAAATCAGATTTTTATTTCGCTACATATACAAAGATGATATTTTTATATTCTCTATCCTATAAAGATTATATTTTTAATACTTTAAAAATATAAAAATCATATTTTTAATATTTCTATATAGTAAAGATTATATTTTTAATACTTTAAAAATATAAAAATCATATTTTTCTTACTTTAAAAATATAAAAATCATATTTTTAATACTTCCACATAATAAAGATTTCGCCTTTTCTACTTTAAAGTTTAAACCCTTTCTTTTTTTTTTTATTTCAAACCTTTAAAATAAAAATCAATTTCAAAATTCCTTTCTTTAAATCAGTTTTTAAAAACAAAATAAAATTCAGATTTTAAGATAAAATAAAATCAGTTTTAACCTCATATAATTTCAGTTTTAACTTAATATGAAAAAAACAGTTTTAACTTTAAAATAAAAATCAGAAATAAAATATTAATAAATAAAAAAAAAACGAACACTTACAGCCCAGGGGGGGGGGGGGTTCGGCAGTGGTCTTCGTCGAAGGGGGGGAGCTGGGAACAGAGGAGGGGGTCGCGGTGGTTCTGGAGGCTCGTGGGAGGAGGAGCGATAGGGGAAGGGCGGCTACAGGGAGGGGGTGGGCGTCGCGACCCATCGGGGGTTGCTCGCGTGAGGTGGTCCGACGTTGGGGGCTCGCCAGAGGCGGCGGCGGCATGGAGGAGGCCGCTCGCGCCCTCCCTCCGATTCCGATTCCATTTTCCCCTTTTTTTTTTTTTTTTTTTTTATTAAACGATTTCTGTTTGAACGGGGGGGGGGGGGGGGGGGCAGTGAGATAAAGGGAGGAGGGATATTTTTTTATTTATTATTATTTTATTAATTAATTAATTTATTTTATCCTAAAGAGTTGACTTTCACATACGACCTCGAAACGAGGCCCACCGCCTGTCGTCCATAACGTTCTACCCCCATTCCGAACACAATGGGATATGTACCGCAAGTTGATTCGGCTGTTACAATCAGTTTCTGTTGCATTTACATTTAAATCATTATATTGAATTTTAAACGTACATTTCAATATACCGGGGTCACATACTAACTCTAAAAATTCCAGAAAAATATTTTCTAGCTTCGTATTGACGATACGGTCCTAACAAAACTAGTTTCGTCGAATTCTGAGACTGTTAGAAAAATGGCCAATTTCCAGTCGATTAAAATCAACTGAAATGGTCAAAACACGTTTTCCTTTACCACGCTCACATATTGATTCGAAAAATTATGAAATTTGGAATCTAGCAATAACTCGACATCACGGACCCAACAAAAGTGGTTTCGTCGAAATCCGAGGTCATTTGCAAAATGTCCATTTTTAAGGGCCTGAATTCCATAGCGACTATTCAGAATTTTCAACTGGACATATCTTTCGATTCTCGCTACTAAATTTTGATTATTCGGATTCGTTGGAAAGATATCATCAATTAGATCCTAATGTTTTTGGTTTCACTAGAATCCGGATTGTTTTGCACCCGGTACATTCAATTGAAGTTTGAAATCGAATTATCGAACTACCGCGCCATTTTTAATTCTATTTATAATTATATATAAATATTTATATTCTAACGATGACGCGTATAATATATACGTTCGAATTCTATTCAAAATAAATTTCTCGTTGCTATTATTTAAAATAATCTATTTTAAATGTTCAAAATTCGCTAAAATTGCCAAAATAAAAATTTTAAACTGGCCCAGATTTTCGGGTTATTACATAATTTTGCGTCTTATCCATCTTTGTGTGTTATATTTCAAATTTAGGAAACATATTATAGTGTGGACACTGTTTTGACCAAGTGCCAGGGGAGTCTGCATTGCATTCATTTTAATTTTCCTTCCTTTTGTTTTCATTTATTTATATATGACAATTATGCATTTTAGGTTGTAGTAACATGCCAATTTTTTTTTTTTTGGAAATACGACTCATTTTAGATTGGTACAACGAAGAAAATTAACAATTTTTTTGGTCAGTTGATAGTAATTTTTTTCCACTCAACTAAGATGGAATAAGAAATGCATTGAAAAGTTGAATTACGAGCGATAACAGTGTAACCGGTACATAGGTGATGGCCATGAAGTCTATTTTAAATTGTAGTCTTGTTAGGGCTGGCAATTAGAACCGAGAACCGAAACCCGAATTGAACCGACTCGAGAAGACCCGAAGTCGAACCGAAATTGATGGGTCTCGGGTTGGGTCTAGGTGATGAAAAATACATTTAAGTCCCACTCAAACCTGACCCACAAAGACCCAACCCCAAATACCCAACCAAAATGCATTGGAATATATGTATTTTTAGTGTTATTATTTGACGAGCTCGGGCTGACCCAAAGGTCGGGTCGGGTCCAGATTTTTGAAGTGTATAGTTCAGACTCGACAAAACCCGACCCGCCTAGAATCGAGACCCACCGGGTCGGGTCCGGGTGCGTCAGATTGGGTCTAATTGCCACCCCTAGTCTTTGTTTAATGAGTGGAGGACCTAAAATACTTATATTGACTGTTCGAATATTTAAAACTAAGTTGTGTTAAGCTGAATTCACGTATATCTCTCTTGTTCTTATATTCAGTAATCAATAATAATAATAGTAATCCAAGGGTATCCAACATTGCTTATAAATCTAGCGTTGGTGTTCAAATCCGCCAAGCCCTTTCCCAAACTCTCACGTCAGTCCGCGAGGTAGTGCATGAGTAGTATACATTGGTCTCATTTAATAAGTTAGGCACCTAAGGATTACTGACATCTTGTTGACAAAGTCAATGTCGGTTTGTACAATTTGCCAAGCTCTGTCCCAAACTCTCACGTCAGTCTGCAAGGCAGTGCATGAGTGCTATAGCTTGGCCTTTAAGTTATGTGACAAACTCTCGCGTATATTTCCTTGTGTTGACAGAGAATACGCGATGATGCCCAAACACTTCTTGACCTTATTGATTTGACTCGTCATACACAAGGAAATAAAAATACCACTTTGCAAACTGTGACAAGCAAACCAAGAATTTATTTTATGGCTGCACTATGTTGTCAACCGAACTAACCGTCCAAACCAGAGTTAATATTGAAAACTTGAATTATGTTGAAAATTTGTGACGAGCTGAGGAACCAAAAAATTTATATTGATTGATTTCCAATTGTATACTTCTATATTGCAACTTTTCAGAAACAAGTCGTGTTTTCGTTGCATTCATGTAGTTGCATTAGAATCATAACATATTGCATTTGGATTTTGTGGGTAGTATTCATTGAAAACCTTCATGAGACACCACTCGTTCTACTATGGACACCTAGAGGTTTAACGGCTTATTGCATACGCTCAATGCGATCGTGTTCCCAACGAAAGTGTGATCTATCTAGTTTAGTTTTTTAATTTTGTTTTACTCGAGGACGAGTAAATGATAAGTGTGGGTTATTTGATTTACATAGAATTGTGTTTATTTTATGCTCTTATATCTTATCTTTTGTATATAAATAAATACTTGCGTATTATTTTGTCATGTTTATAGATATGCCGACTAAGCCACATGCATTGTAATAACCCGGGAAAATCCAAACCAATTCAAAATTTTTATTTTGGCAATTTTAATGAATTTTGATTATTTAAAATGAATTATTTTAAATAATAACAACGAGAAATTTATTTTGATTAGAATTAGAACATATATATTTATATAGATCATCGTTAGAATATAAATATTTATTTTTAATTATAAAAGGAATTGAAAATGGCGCGGTAGTTCGAAAACTCGATTTCAAATGAATGTATAGGATTCAAAATAAATCGGATTTTAGAAAAACCAGAAATATTAGAATTGAATTTCAATTTTTCAGATTTGTTGGAAAGATATTTTCAAATAGATTCTAATATTTCTGGTTTCGCTAAAATCCGGTTTATTTTGAATCCTGTGTATTCATTTGAAATTTGAAATTTGAAATCGAATTTTAATTTTTCGGATTTGTTGGAATGATATTTTCAAATAGATTCTAATATTTCTGTTTTCGCTGAAATCCAGTTTATTTTGAATCATGTACATTCATTTGAAATTTGAAATCGATTTTTCGAACTACCGCACCATTTTCAATTCCTTTTATAATTAAAAATAAATATTTATATTCTAACGAGGATCTATATAAATATATACGTTCTAATTCTAATCAAAATAAATTTCTCATCGTTATTATTTAAAATAATACATTTTAAATAACCAAAATTCATTAAAATTTCCGAAATAATTTTTTTAAATTGGTTCGGATTTTCCTGGGTTATTACAATCTCCCCCACTTAAAATCTTTTTGTCCTCGAAAAGGAACGGAGCTTAAAGTTGTTTTACTAACCAACTCAACTTTCATTATTTTCATTATGGCTTAAGTTCTTCAACTTTTCTGTTTCTAAGAACTATTCAAATTCTTCAAAAATTTGGCTAACACCCTAAATTTTCGAATTTTTTTGCCATAACCTTCCCTGCACGGGAGCACCGGGAAAATCCCGAAATTGCCATACAGGCCTTTCCAATCCAATAAGAAAAAGAAACTGCCTAGTGGCTAGCCAATCGGCTCATAAAATCATCAAAAACCCCAAGAAATACAATAAACATGTATCTATTTGTCGAGCAAACAATTTTATTCTTCTGCTCTAGCCTCTTTGCTATGACCTGTTCACTGGGTACACATGTATATGCATGCAATTTCAAACAATTTTCAAATCAATTCAATATTTGGTACAATTTGGTTATATACACCGTTCTTTCACATAATGGTTTAAATGAATAATCATACAACACAACCATCAATCAATTAGATGATTATCTTTTCAAATTCATAACTTTGATATTTATGCGGAAAATCATGTTTTTGTGCCAATTCACACAATAGCCCTATCTAGCTTTGGTTCTCACACCAGTCAATTGGAAATATATTGAAATCCCACTTTCGAAACTCGAACACAAATTCTGATGATGAAGCTTCAATTATCAGAATCATCTCCGGGTGACTAGAGTGTGACTCTATATCTATCCAGTTATTAAAACTTCGAATTCACGTTTGCAAGGCATATATGCAAAATCTTTATATATTGGATTGTCCAATTTCAATACAAATAAATATTCAAATACGTATAAATGGTTTAAATTTTCAAAACAAAATTGGTTTTCATTTTTATTTTTAAAATAATACTCTTCACACTCGTTCTAGGATACTACTGATCCTATCTCTAATGAGTCATTCTCATTGGATATTATGAATCCAATCTCTGATGAATTCTTTCGTTTGGTTCTAATGTGTCTTGTTCTCGAGTTCTGTAAACCAAAGCTCCGATACCAAACTGACACGACCCGAACTTCCATCACGGGGAAGTTCGGGTCGTGTCATGCATTAAGAAAAATAAAAAATATAGATCAAAATGCTGTGTATTTATATATGAAGATTTATAGATGAAGATCTTACATCAAATTTCTTTTTGGACAAGAAAATAATTAGTAGAATGGCTATGCATATCACAAATCAATGAACAATTTTCAAGGAAGCAAGAGGAAAAGTGGAAAGACCCAAATTTACTAGATTTAACTAAGGCCCATTTGCAAGTGTATTAGGGTTTAGGTTGGCTATCTATCCTATAAATACCTTGTATTCTCATTGTAAATATATATCCATGAATTAAGAGTTTTCTTTTCTATACTCCTCTTGTGTAACAACCCGGAAAATCAGAACCAATTTAAATTTTTTTATTTTGGCAATTTTAATGGATTTTGAATATTTAAAATGATTTATTTTAAATAATAACGACTAAAAATTTATTTTAATTGAAGTTAAAATGAATAAATTTATTTTAATTATAAAACGAGCCTGAAATGGAGTGGCACTTTGAAAATTCGATTTCAAATTTCAATTGAATGCACAAGATTCAAAATAAATAGGATTTTAGTAAAACCAGAAATATTTGAATCTGTTTGAAAATATCTTCCAACGAATGTGAAAAATCCAGACTTCATAACGAGAATAAAAAGTTATGTCCAGTTGAAAATTTTGAATAGTCGCTATGGAATTTATATATATTTTAATATAATATATAGCCCTTAAAAATAGCCATTTTGCAAACGACTCCCATTTTCGACGAAACCACTTTTGTTGTATCCGGAATGTCAAATTATTGCTAAATTCCGAAATTCATAATTTTTGGAATTAATATGTGAGCATGACAAAAGAAAACGTGTTTTGTCAATTTAAGTTGAATTTAATCGACTGGAAAATGACCGTTTTTAAAACGGTCTCCAAATTCGATGAAATTAGTTTTGTTAGGGTCGTGTCGTCAAAACATAGCTAGATTTATTTTTCTGGAATTTTTAGAGCCAGTATCTGGCCCCGGTAAATTAAAAGTTATGTTGAATTCAACTTTGAATGTTATATTAATTTATATTTTAATTTTGATGAAAACTGATCGTAAAAGTCGAGTTGGCTGGCCGGACATATCTCATTGTGTTCGGGATGAGGGTATTTAGCTAGGGCGATAGTCATTGGATTCGATTTGGGCTTAGAATGAAAAAGTGACTTTTTAGAATTTAAAATAATTAAATATATATTATATAATATACATTCCTCCCCCCTTTCTGTTTCTCTCTCCCTGTTCACTTTTAATTAAAGAAAGAAACAACAGAAGCACCATTGACCTTGTTCAGCCCCCTGTCGCTATCGCCACCGCCGCGCCGGAGACATCCGCCGCCTCCTCCTCAGGTCGCCGCCACATCCTCAGGTCGCCGCCCTCTCCTCCGCCACCTCTCTCTTCTTCCCCACGCCCAAGCCCTTCAGACCAACCCAAAACACGAAGCACCTAAAAACCGTAGCCGCCAAACCCTAGCTAGAGACCGCCGCCGCCCTGTCCACCCACCGATGACGTGCAGCACCTTCGCCTCCGACGGCGCCGCCATCCCCCACCCCAAAACCACTTGTAACCTTTTTATTTATTTATCTCTATTTATTTAATGTTTTTGATTTAAAAATACGATTTTTATATAAATGAAATTGGTTTAAAAATACGATTTTTATATAAATGAAATTGGTTTAAAAATATGGTTTTTATATAAATAACATTGGTTTAAAGATCAGATTTTTTTTTAGATAACATTGAAGTAAAACTATGATTTTTATTATGAAGATAGCGAAGTAAAAATATGATTTTTATTATGAAGACAGCGAAGTAAAAATATGATTTTTATTATGAAGATAGGGAGATAAAAATGTGATTTTTCTTTAAATAACCTTGAAATAAAAATTTGATTTTCATTTATTTGAATAGCGAAATAAAAATTTGATTTTTATTTATTTGAATAACGAAATAAAAATGTGATTTTTACTTATATGAATAGCATATAAAAAATATGATTTCTATTATATGAATAACGATATAAAAATATAATTTTTATTACGTATAAAGTGTTATAAAAATACAATTTTTATTATATATAAAGCGCTATAAAAACATACTTTTTATATATGAAGTAGTATTATAAAAATATGATTTTTATAATATAATGGAAACTTAAAAATATGGTTTTTGTTATATGAATAACAATATAAAAATATGATTTATATATATATATATATAATAGCATTGTAAAAGTACGATTTTTATATATATAATAGCATTGTAAAAATACGATTTTTAATGTATACATGGCATCAAAAACGTGATTTTTATATATAATATAGCATTATTAAAAATATGATTTTTAATATATATAGAAAGGTTTAAAAAGGTGATTATTAAATATATAACCATCATATTAAAAATGTGATTTTTACTGTGAAGAGCGTAAAAAAGATTGCATTGGAATTTCGGGCAAATCCAAATGGTTCAGAAATTCAGAAATAAAACTGGAGGAGTGGATCCCAAAGGTGAGAACTTCTCGCTCTAATTTTGTTTTCTAGTTAAATATATACCAGGATGCAGATGGTGCCTAATAGCACCCGACACCTTTGATTGAAACCATGGATGTTTGGTTGTTTGTTTGGAATTGATTAGGATTGGTATGGGTATGGCGCGAGCCAGTATTAGGCGAGGGATAAGGATAGATCTTATTCCGGTTCTAGTATCGCGCCGTTATGCTGCCGAAATTTTCTAAAAATGTTAGAACAATAAAAATATCACTTTTATTGCATAAATGAACTGTATAAAATATACATGTGCTGAAATAATTATTAATTAAAAACATAATTTTAAAGAGTATATGAATGAGAATAAATATTCATTTACAAATCGGACTATTTGTTTATGTACACTCATTTGACTGGTATTGATTGGGACGATATATTTTACATATCGCCCAACTGCACAAATAAAATCGGTGTGTGTTGATTGAAACCCTACACGGGTATTGGGATGATATTTGACATACACTAATCCCAATTGTTTAGTTGTATGTCAATCGATTGGTTGACAGGCTGTTGTAAGCGTTAGTTATTTATATTTAATGCTTATGCAGTTGTGTAATGCACTCTGGATCATGGTTGACTATGTTTGAGTATTGATGTGTACATGTGTTTCATGAAATCCATATAAATAACATTATATGGTAATTGACTGTGTCTGATTCCAATTCAGAAATACAGAATATTTTAAAATAACATATATTTTAAAATAACGAATATTTAAAATTAATATTCAATAAAGGATTAACATTGGGTTTTGATGTCCGATTTTGGATGGACATGAAAATATTGAAATATATGAAGCCCTGTTGATTAGAGATGCGCCATTTGACGCGAATGATATTTATATCAATTGTATTCATTTTTATAATGAATATCAAAAAAGAAATGATTTCAAAATCTAATATTTTGAAAATATTATCATTTATATATTAATGATATGGAATATTCAATTTTGATTTAAAATTGAATATGAAGTTGAAAATGTTTTTAAAATGAATTTAAAATGATTTACAAAATACGTTTTTGAATGGAAATCGACGAAATATATATAATATATATTATATGGCCTGAATAGAACGCGCCACGCAGCGACCGTTTGTGAATTTCGACCATTGACTTCGAATTGACATTACGGGAGATCCGACTGTCGGATTCACCTAAAAAATGAACCGTTGGGTTTGTATCGAGAAGAGCTTTCCAATGAATATAAGAGATTTGAAATCTAACAGTTGGATTTGGAATTATGTCCAAATCAAATTTGGAAAAGGTCGCTGTAAGTGCAGTTCGATGACCGTTTATGGAAGTTGACTGAAACGACCATAATAAAATTATTAAAAATATTGATAATTTATGTAAAATCATAATAAATGATTTGGAAAGAATTGGGATGAAAAATTCCATATTTGAAAAGATAAAATAATAATTTTATTGAAATGAACTAGTTATTAACTAGAATTGTAATCCAATTATTTTTAAATAAATAAATTGGATTGAGAATGGGTTTTAATATAACCAGAATGTCCAATATATGAATTGGAGTGGATTTGAATTGAAATCATCTTCGGAATATTTCGATGTTGGATTTCGTGATTATACAGATATTGTTATGGAAATTTGAAAGATATATTTATATCATTATTTCCAATACGATATTTGTTAGTTTCAGAATTTGATATTGAATATAAGCCGACATATTTTCTATTCAGAGCCTTGTATTTAATATCAAATGGGATTTTGGGTTTGTCGTGAACGGTGTCTTAAATAACACTGTTCTTAAACCCAGTCGAGGAAAGAATAAATCTTTTTATTAAAATTTAGTGAAAATTTCCAACTAATTAATATTTAATTGGAAGTGAATAAAAGAATTGGAGTTGGGTTTGTTGTGAACAGTGTATTCAGTAACACTATTCTTAAACCCTGTTTGAAAAGAATAAATGTTTTAATTAAGATTATCAGAGTTTCCAGTTACATTCGGTAATTGGAATAAAATGGAATGTGAAACGGGTTTATCGTGAACTGTATTTTTAACGATGTTCGTTCTTTAACCCGATTTACAGTGAAATGTGATTTGGAATTTATAAATCCTTTTATTAAGATTTAAAGGAAAATTTCCAAAGTAAAGTTTTCCAATTTAATACAATAAATTGGAATGGAATGGAATTCGATTGGATAATAATTGAAGTGAGCTTCTGTGGAGGAAGACTGTTAATACATATGGAATTTAAAAGGCTTTGTCGTTATTCCATTTATATTATTAGTCGGACACGGAAATTAATATCGATTATATATTGATCTATTTTCTGTGAAGATTCCATAATTAATGGAATGCGATTTGGGTTTATCATGAACTGTGTTTTAAATAACATTAGTTCTTTAACCCAATTAAAGATAAAATTAATTTCTTAACTTTGAATAATCATTAAGTAATTATTTTTGAGATTAAAACTGAATTAGAGTTTTAATGAATCTTTAATTAGATTGGAATGTGAATGGGATAATTAAATTTATCGAATTCATGGAATATTCTAGAATGGAGTATCACCATTTTTGCTCCAAGCGATAGTTAAATCTTTAAATAGATTTGAACGTATAAAGGTAATTAATTTTACCGATAACACCATGATGTTATCTATGAAGTATTACCAGTTTTGCTTCATGGCATGAATAGGTTGGGATTGGGAAATAAAATAAATGTTTACTTCGGTGAGGATCGCTATTCCCGACTAGTTTGGATAAACCTTAATTTGGTTTGAATTGATATCCAATGGAAGATTAAAGAATAAATTTAAAGAATTTATCTTTGATAAAATTAATGGGAACCTTTCCCAAAGGATATGAATATTTAAAGAAAAGAATATTCAAAATTGGAATCAGGCGTGTGTTGTGTTTTTATAGCACTTGTTTATAAGATACGCGAGTTACTCAGAAAGACCAGGTTTATCCCATTCTGAATAACTGAATCGATGATGAAGACGGTGGTTGAAGACTGGAGGTCTTCACATTGTTTGGATGATTAATGATGTCTTGATTGGGCTGTACACCCAAGACAAGGTAATAAGTGGTGATCGTCCAAACGTACTTAGAGATCAACCGGATATGCGAGGACCTCTCTCATGTATTGGACATATGGAACGAGGAATAAGGTTCCTCTTGTTTCGTTAAGATCTAGAACAAACTTGTAAATGGATGTGTGTCTTACATCGGATTTCATTATGTGTGATTGATAGACATCAGTTGCATGGCGTGAATTGCCTGTGTGGCATGCTGAGATGCAAATGATTAAGGCTTTTGTTGAAAAGCGAAGTCTTGTGGTTGATGATCAATGCAGGACTTCAATATAGTATAGCTTTGTGTATAGCGTTAATTCGTGAGCCTCACACCCCGGTGTGAACCAGAAACGACAAAGGACCTCGGGGAGGACATGCGTTTCTTTCTAGCTGGGAGTTGCGTCATGGTATGGAGCCCAGACATTTTACCTATGCGGATGATGGATAGCGAGGCTCCTTGGATATATCAGTCACTATGGGGCCGATAAATGGTTTGGTCGAAATACTAACCAGTTTTACGCCCCATAGGGCAAGGAAACGTATTGTTCAGGCATTTTAATCCACTCCGTGCGGACCAGCCCTGACGCTCCAAGGGTCGTTGCATTCTGATCCTGAGACATAGGCTAGATTATCTCGAAGCGGTAAGGACGATCCCTTGCCTTGGTTCACAGATGGAAATCCAACTTCCAATACGACATTGTGCGGTTTTAATTGTATAACTATATGGCGACATAGTAGCATAGGATACTATGCCGTCTATGATTGATACATTTATATTTGAAGTTGTTTTATACACTTTACACTTATAATAGTACTATCAAAATGATTTGTTTTAAACATATCAAGCATGTTTGGCTATTATAAGGTAAAACTCTATCCTCTGGCTTGCGTTGCATTGTGTGATGGGACCTGTGTCTTATGATAGCTTCATTTTTCCAAAAACCATCGCGCTGTTTGTTATATGCACTGGATTCTTGGGAGAAAACCTGTTCCGTGTTGTACGGTGTGGTCCCTTGATTTACTTTATTTTAAAGTAAAGATTTAATAACTGTTTTAGTTCTCACATTAGTCACATGACTGACCTGGATTATATTGTTTTAGCGTAAACTCTGGGTGCCCCTATTTTCCATACTGGCAGCTAGTAGTTTCAGTTTTGCAGATATTATATTCACAGGATCCTGGATTTACAGCTGGAGCTATATTCGGAAAGCTCTGTATCCGTGTATTTCTTTCAGTTATATTATGTATTATTTTTCGTTGCACTACGATTTTAAATCTCTGATATTTTTCTGATGTGTAAATTATTCATACTCCGTTATATTCTTGTACTCTGATGTAAATTGTTGTAATAGCAATGAAATATTCGTTTGTTTGTGTTCTGATTTGTCATATTCTCAACTCAATCCGGGCTTTCCCGTAAGGGCGAGTTTGGGTCGTTTCATCTTGGGTATAGTAAATTCGTGCTATATATTTAGTTAGATTTGGTTGAGTACAATTTACTATGGCATTTTATTTTCATCATTAGTGATTGACTATCCGATTAGATTCAATGGTAATCCAAATTTTACTTTCCTATTTGTTTATTTATGTTCTACAATTTTATTTTTAGTATTCTGTTTTATTTTTCTTATTTAATCATTGAATTTATTATAGATCTGATTAGACTCGAATCTTTAGTAAATTCAATTGTAATTTTAATTTATTTTTAATTGAATATTGTGATTTGGTCACCTGTTGTAACAACCCGAAAATCAGGGCCAGTTTAAAATTTTTATTTTGGCAATTTTGGCGAATTTTGAATATTTAAAATGAATTATTTTAAATAATATCGACGAGAAATTTATTTTTAATAGAATTCGACGTATATGTAATATACGTCGTCGTTAGAATATAAATAATTATATATAAATATAAAAAGGAATTGAAAATGGCGCGGTAGTTCGATACTTCGATTTCAAACTTCAATTGAACGTACCGGGTGCAAAACAATCCGGATTTTAGTGAAAACAAAATTAATAGGATCTATTTGAGAATATCTTTCCAACGAATCCAAAAAATCGAAATTTCATAGCGGGAACCAAAAGATATGTCCAAATGAAAATTCTGAATAGTCCCTATGGAATTCAGGCCCTTAAAAATGGGAATTTTGTAAACGACCTCGGATTTCGACGAAACCACTTTTGTTGGATCCGTGATGTCAAATTATTGGTAGGTTTTAAATTTCATAATTTTTCGAATCAATATGTGAGCGTGGCAAAGGAAAACGCATTTGACCAGTTTTAGTTGATTTTAATCGACTGGAAATTGGCCATTTTTCCAACGGTCTCAGAAATCGACGAAACTAGTTTTGTTAGGACCGTATCGTCAATACGAAGCTAGAAAATATTTTTCAGGAATTTTTAGAGTTAGTATGTGACCCCGGTAAATTGAAATGCGCGTTCAAATTAAATATATAGAGTTATATGTTGATTTTGACGGAAACTGATCGAAACGATCGAATTAGCCTACGATACATATCCCATTGTGTTCGGAATAGGGGTAAAACGCTATGGACGACAGGCGGTGGGCCTCGTTTAGAGGTCGTATGTAAAAGTCCACTTTTTGAATTTAAAATGAATCGAAAATTAATTTCCTCTCTCCTCTCTCTCACCCTATTACCTCTGCCCCCCCCGTTCGATTAAAATCAAAAATAAAAAAAAGGAAAGAGAAAGACCGGGGGGAGAAAACCGCCCCCCCCCCCCGATCGATCGCCGCCGCGCATCAGAGGTGGGGCGCCACCTCCGAACCCCCCTCCTCCTCTTCTCCCTCCCCCTGCCCTCGCGACATAGCCCCCCCTTCGAGCACCGCAATCGATACCCCCCGTCCATCTTCTCCGTCGAAACCCCCCCACTCTCTTCATCGATCGACGCGCGCAACCTCCCCCGCCTCCTCCCTTCACTGCAACAGCCCCCCTCCTTCCCACTGTAAGTTTTTAATTTTATTTTATTTGGTTTTAAAAACTGTTTTTTTGGATTTTTAAAAACTGATTTTATATGATTTTTAAAAATGATTTTTACATGACTTTAAAACTGAAAATTATTTGATTTTAAAACGGTAAAAGACGTGATTTTTATACGGTAAAAGAAGGGATTTTTAGTAGTGAAAAGGCGAGAGTTTTAAGTAGAGAGGCGAAATCTTTTATATTGTAGAAGATGAAAAATATAATCTTTTATATTGTAGAAGGTGGAAAATATAATCTTTTATGTTATAGAAGATGAAAAATATTATCTTTATATATATGAAAAGGCTAAATCTTTATATAAAGAATGGCGTGATAAAAATATAATCTTTATTATATGAACACCGTTGAATAAAAATAGAATTTTTATCATATAGCGTGATAAAAATAGAATTTTTAAATATTGAATAGCGAAGTAAAAATTCGATTTTTATATATTGAATAGCGAAGAAAAAATTTGATTTTTATATATTGAATAGCGAAGTAAAAATTCGATTTTTATATTGAATAGCGAAGTAAAAATTCGATTTTTACATATGTAGTGGCTACGGGCAACGAAAGTGACAAAAGGCGAGAACGGCGAAGATTCCCTACAAAAGGAGAGTCGTGGGATTGGGATATCTATCGGTGAGAACTTCTCACTCTTCAATTTCGTTTTCTAGTTATATATATATATATATATACTAGGATGCAGGCGGTGTTTAGTAGCACCCGACACCATCGTCCACAGACCATGGACTTGTTTGTTTGGTTTTGTAGTTGGTTAGATTATTTGGTTTGAATTGAATTGTTTGGTGAAATGGAATGGAATTGATTGATATGTGTATGGCGTGGGCCATCACTAGACCGGGGATAAGGCTAGGCCTTGTCCCGTTTCTAGTATCGTACCGTTATGCCGCCGAAATTTTCTAAAATAAGTTAGAAAAATAAAAATATCATTTTATTTAATAAATGAACTGAATAGAATATTTTCATAGGTTGAATAAAATGTTTTATCGTTAAAAATATAATTTTTAACGTGAATGTGAATAAATAAATATTCATTTACAAACCGGACGGTTTGTTTATGTACACCTATTTGAAGGACATTGATTGGGACGATAAATTTTACACATCGCCCAACTGCACAAATAAAATCTGTGTTTGATTGTTTGAAACCCCACACGGGTATTAGGATAAAATACGACATGCACTAATCCCAATAATTAGTTGTATGTCGATCGATTGATTGACAGGCTGTTATAAGCGTTAGATATCTATATTTGATGCTTATACAGTATAGTGCACTTTGGATGATGGTTGATTATTTATCGTTGTTATTGTATACATGTGTTGTATGGAATCCATATAATTAACTTTATATGGTAATTGATTGGGCCTCATTCCAATTTAGAAAATAAAGAATATTATAAAATAAAGGTTCATGTGTTGACCGTACTCATCCGTTGAGATTAGTCATGTGTTGAACGAAATATTTTAATAATAAAATCTACATCTTTATCATATATAAAATTAGAAACTAACTGGAAAATAGATAAGATGAGTGGTCTCCTGGATATTAATCTGATGTTGGTTTCGGCCTTCGGGGTTAATATTCAGGGAATCGTTCTCTTACTAATTTACGGTTGGAGTCTGATTTTAAATCAAACGATAGATACCACAATTTTTATAAAATATATTAAATAACAAAAATAGTCACACGTGGGCAGTACTCATTCGTTGAGATTAGTCGTGTGTTGACAAAGATATAGAGTCGTGTATTGAAAGAAATATAGATCCATTTGTTGAATATAAAGCCGTGTTGATAAGAGATGCGCTATTTTGACGCGAACGATATTTATATCGATTATAAACGAATCGAATTTGATTTGATTAGAAAACGAAACGAATTTGATTTAATTAGAAAACGAAACGAATTTGATTTAACTAGAAAACGAATCGAATTTGATTTGATTAGAAAACGAAACGAATTTGATTTAATTAGAAAATGAATCGAATTTGATTTGATTAGGAAACGAAACGAATTTGATTTAGATAGAAAACGAATTGAATTTGATTTGAATAGAAAACGAATTTGATTTGA
This sequence comes from Allium sativum, assembly GCA_030737875.1. Classification (NCBI taxonomy): domain Eukaryota; kingdom Viridiplantae; phylum Streptophyta; class Magnoliopsida; order Asparagales; family Amaryllidaceae; genus Allium; species Allium sativum. The sequence goes on from JASFAX010000069.1 coordinate 235,376, forward strand.
ATTGGATAGGAAAACGAATTTGATTTGAATTGAATAGAAAACGAATTTGAATTGAATTGAAAAGAAAACGAATTCGAATCGAATTGAATTGAAAAGAAAATGAATTCGAATCGAATTAAAATCGATTTGAATTGAAATCAAATAGAAATGAAAGTAAAAAGGGTTTATAATAGAAAATTCAATTTTGATTTGAATTTGAAATAAAGGTTGAAATTGTTTTTGAAACGAATTCAAAACTATTTATAAAATTCGTTTTAAATAGAAATCGATGAAATATATATTATATATATAATATAATGGCCTGAATAGAATGCGCCGCGCCGCGGCAGTTCGTGAATTTTGACCATTTATTTCAAACGGACATTACGGGAGATCCGACCGTCGGATTCTCCTAAAACCGGAACCGTTGGGTACGTATCGAAAAGAGATTTCTAACAAATATTATAAATTTGAAATCTAACGGTTGGATTTGGAGATACGTCCAAATCAAATTTGGAAAAGGTCGATGTAAGTGCAGTTCGATGGCCGTTGATGGAAATCGACTGTACGGGCCTTGATAAAATTATTAAAAATAGTAATAATTTGTGTAAAATCATAATAAATGATTTGGGAAAAATTAGGATGAAAAACTCCATATTTGAAAAGATAAAAATAGATTTTTATCGAAATGAACTAGTTTTGAACTAAAATTAAACCCGTTTATTTTTAAATAAATAAATTGGATTTGAAACGGGTTTTAAATAGAATTGATTTGTGGGTTTATCGTGAACAGTGTTTTAAATAACACTAGTTCTTTAACCCGATAATAGATAGAATGTGATTTGGGTTTATCGTGAACTATGTTTTAAATGACATTAGTTCTTTAACCTAGTAAAAGGAGTTTTAATGAATCTGCAATTAGATTGAAATTTGAATTGATAATTTAAATTATCAAATTTAGAAAGTGAGCGAGAATGGAGTATCACCAGTTTTGCTCCAAAGCAATAGTTAAATCTTTAATTAGATTTGAACGTGAAATGGTAGTTAATTTTACCGATAACACTGTGGTGTTAGATGTGGAGTATTACCAGTTTTGCTTCATGGGATGAATAGGTTGGGATTGGGAAATAAAATAAATAATTACTTCGGAGTGGTTCGCTAATCTCGACTAGTTTGGGAAACCATAATTTGGTTTGAAATGACATCCAAAGGAAGATTAAAGGATAAAATTTAAAGAATTTATCTTGGATAAAATTAATGGGAACCTTTCCCTAAGAATATGAAATTTGCGGTTAGTGGCTGCTGAATTGGAATGAGGCGTATGTTGTGTTTGTGTAACATTTGTTTTAATATACGTGGGTTGTTCGGAAAGTCCGGGTTTATACCCATTCTGAATAACCGATTCGACGATAAGTCGAAGATGAAGACGGTGGTTGAAGACCGGAAGTCTTCACATCGTTTGGGTGATTACTGATGATCTTGATTGGGCTGTACACCCAAGATGAGGGAATCAGTTGATGGTCGTCCAGACGTACTTGGAGATCGATGTGTGAAAACCCATAACTTCCCCGTAAAGGAAAGCGGCGGATAGTTCGAGAACAAGCCACAACAGAACGCATATAAAAGAACATTTCATTGTATATTACAACAATGCATCAGATTACAAGAATATACAGAGTATAAATGAATATTACACAGAAATATCAGAGATTTAAATTACATTTAAATACATTACATAGCAGCGGAAAATAATACAATACACTACTAGAAGAGATATACGGATACAAAGCTTTCCGGATATCGTTCCAGCTGTAAACCAGGATCCTGTGAATATAAATCTGCAAAACCAAAACTACTAGCTGCCCGTGTCAAAATAAGGGCACCCAGAGTTTAGGTTAAAACAATAAACTCCAGGTCAGTCATGTGACTGTTGTGAGAACAAAAACAGTTATTGATCTTTTATTTTTAAAGTTAGGTAAATCAAGGGACCACGCCGTATAACACGGAACGGGTTTCCTCCCAAGAATACCAGTGCATAAAACAAACGGCGCAATGCTAAATAAAGAAAAATGAAGTTGTTATAAGACCCAGGTCCTATCACACAATGCAACGCAAGCCGGGGGATAGGGTTTTCCCTTATAACAGCCAAGAATGCTTGGTACGTTTAAACAAATCATTTGATACTATCATAAGTGCTTAGTGTATAAAAACAACTTCAAATCATAAGTATCAATCATAGGCGGCATGAATGCCCCATACCACTATGTCGCCATATATAGGTTATACAATCAAAATCGCAAAGTCACGTATTTGGAAATTGGGTTTCCATCTATGAACCGAGGCAAAAGATAGTCCTCAACCGATTCGAGACACTCTAGCCCGTGTCTCAGGCAAGCGCGCAGGCAAGCCTTGGATCGTCAGGGCCGGTCCACCGATGTGGATTATTATGCCTGAACAATACGTCTCCCCGCCCTTTGGGGCGTCAATGAGCCAAAAAATGACTCCATCGGACCCGGATCGTCCGATCAAACCGAGGCGCCTCGCAATAGCAACAACCACATAAGTCAAACTCGTCAGGGCGTGTAAAACCACTGACGCCACTTCTAGCTAGAAAGAAACGCATGCCCTCCCTGACGTCCTCTCCCGTTTTTGGTTCATACCGGGTGTGAAACACGCGAAGTAATGTTACACAAAGCTACGCCACAAAGGCCTTGCTTTGATCATCACCACAAGACTTTGCTTTTCAACAGAAGCCTCGATCAATTGCCACTTAGGCATGCCACACAGGCAATTCACTCCATGCGTTTGATATCCATCAATATATAACCCCTGAGCTCGTACGTCTCAGAGAAGGGCGTTAAGCAAGAGAATAAATTCTCCACCGCCAAACAGATATATATTTAATAGAGATCAATCACACGGACTAAAATCCAATGTCAGACACACAGTCCATTTACAAGTCCGTTCTGGGTCTGAACGAAACCGGAGGCACCTAGTACCCCGCATATCCATCGATCTCCAAATACGTCTGGACGATCACCAACTGTTTCCATCTTCTTGGGTGTACAGCCCAATCAAGATCATCAGTAATCACCCAAACGATGTGAAGACTTCCGGTCTTCAACCGCCATCTTCATCTTCGACTTATCGTCGTATCAGTTATTCAAAATGGGATAAACCCGGTCTTTCCGAATAACTCGCGTATATTTTAGATAAGTGTTACACAAACACAACATACGCCTCATTCCAATTCATTAGTCACTAACCGTAAATTAATCAAGAGAATAATTCCCCAAATATTAACCCCGAAGGCCGAAACCAACATCAGATCAATATTCAGAAAACCATTCTGCTTGGCTAACCGACAGTTAGTTTCTAAATTTCACATTCATAGGGAAAGGTTCCCATTAATTTTATCCAAGATAAATTCCTTGAATTTATTCTTTATTCTATTTTTGAATCTCAATTCAAACTAGTCGGGATTAGCGAACCTTACCGAAGTAATTATTTATTTTAATTTCCGCATCCCAACCTATTCATCCCATGAAGTAAAACTGGTAATACTTCATATCTAACACCACAGTGTTATCGGTAAATTCAATTACCATTTCACGTTCAAATCTAATTAAAGATTTAACTATCGCCTGGAGCAAAACTGGTGATACTCCATTTTCGATCATTTCAATCTAATTAAAGATTCATTAAAACTCCACTTAGTTTTAATCGTTAACTGGGTTAAAGAATCAGTGTCATTTAAAACACGGTTCACGGTAAACCCAAAATATCATTCCATTAATTATCGGGTTAAAGAACAAGTGTTATTTAAAACATTGTCCACGATAAACCCAAAAATCAATATCAATTCAATTCCAATTAAATATTATTTAATTGGTACCTTTCATTAAATCTAAATAAAAAGATTTAATCATTTCTCAACTGGGTTCAAGAACAGTGTTAGTGAAGACACCATTCACGACAAACCCAAATCACATTCGATATTCAATACAAGGCTCTGAATAGAAAATATATCGGCTTATATTCAATATCAAATTCTACGACTAACAAATGTCGTATTGGAAATAACGATATAAATATATATTTTTCAAATTTCCATAACAACACCTGTATAATCACGAATTCCAACATCGAAATATTCTGAAGACAATTTCGATTCAAATCCACTCCAATGCAATCATTGGATATTCTGGTTATTTTTAAAACCCTTTTTAAATTCAATTTATTTATTTAAAAATAAATAGAATTATAATTCTAGTTCAAAACCAATTCATTTCGATAAAAATCTATTTTTATCTTTTCAAATATGGAGTTTTTCATCCCAATTTTTCCCAAATCATTTCTTATGATTTTACACAAATTATTACTATTTTTTATTATTTTATCAAGGCCCGTACAGTCGATTTCCATCAACGACCATCGAACTGCACTTACATCGACCTTTTTCGAATTTGATTTGGACGTATCTCCAAATCCAACCGTTAGATTTCAAATTTCTAACATTAGTTAGAAAGCTCTTTTCGATACGAACCCAACGGTTCCGGTTTTAGGGGAATCCGACGGTCGGATCTCCCGTAATGTCCGTTTGAAATAAATGGTCGAAATTCACGAACTGCCGCGGCGCGGCGCGTTCTATTCAGGCCATTATATTATATATATAATATATATATATAATATATTTCGTCGATTTCTATTTAAAACGAATTATATAAATAGTTTTAAATTCGTTTCAAAAGCAATTTCAACTTCCTTTTCAATTCAAATCAAAATTGAATTCTTCTTTATAAATTCGTTTTAAAATTCATTTCTATTCAATTCAAATTTCAATTCAATTTGAATTCATTTCAATTCGTTTTCAATTCAATTCATTTCGAAATCGTTTTCAATTCAATTCATTTCGAAATCGTTTTCAATTCAATTCATTTCGAAATCGTTTTCAATTCAATTCATTTCGAAATCGTTTTCAATTCAATTCATTTCGAAATCGTTTTCAATTCAATTCATTTCGAAATCGTTTTCAATTCAATTCATTTCAAAATGAATAAAATCGATATAAATATCGTTCACGCCAAAATGGCGTCAATCTAATCAACACGGCTTCATAAATTTCTATTTTCAAATATTCTATTTCAAATATTTCTTTTTCAAAATAGTTGTTATTATCAAAATATTTCGTTCAACACATGACCAATCTCAATGGATGAGTACTGTCAACACATGAACCTTTGTTTTATATTGATAAAGATGTAAATTTTATTATTAAGATATTTCGTTCAACACATGACCAATCTCAATGGATGAGTACTGTCAACACATGAACCTTTATTTTATATTGATAAAGATGTAAATTTTATTATTAAGATATTTCGTTCAACACATGACCAATCTCAATGGATGAGTACTATCAACACATGAACCATTATTTTATAATATTCTTTATTTTCTAAATTGGAATGAGGCCCAATCAATTACCATATAAAGTTAATTATATGGATTTTCATACAACACACGTATATCATAGCATTGAAAAATAATCAACCATCAACCAAAGTGCACTACATTGTATAAGCATCAAATATAGATATTCAACGCTTATAACAGCCTGTCAATCAATCGATCGACATATTTAATCAATCAGGATGAGTGAACTTCAAATTTCATCCCAATACCCGTGTGGGGTTTCAAACAATCAAACACAGATTTTATTTGTGCAGTTGGGCGATGTGTAAAAGTTATCGTCCCAATCAATGTCATTCAAATAGGTGTACATAAACAAACCATCCGGTTTGTAAATGAATATTTTATTTTATTCACTTCACGTTAAAATTATATTTTTAACGATAAAACATTTTATTTTATCATATGAATTTCTATTAAGTTCATTTCTTTAAATAAAATGATATTTTTATTTTTCTAACATATTTTAGAAAATTTCGGCGGCATAACGGCACGATACTAGAAACGGGACGAGGCCTAGCCTTGTCCCCGGTCTAGTGAAGGCCCACGCCATTCACACATCAATCAAATCAATTTCATTTCACCAAACAACCAAATTCAAATCAAATCTCTAACTAATTTGTGCAACCAAACAAACAAGTCCATGGTCTGTGGACGATTGTGTCGGGTGCTACTAAGCACCGTCTGCATCCTAGTATATATATATAACTAGAAATGAAATTGAAAGGTGAGAAATTCTCACCGATAGCTATTCCAACTTCACGACACTTCCTTTAGAGAAATTATTGCCCTTCTCGCCTTTTGTCGCTTTCGTTGCCCGTAGTCACTATATACATAAAAATCACACATTTTTATATTTTGATGTCTTTAAAATAAAAATCACATTTTTATTTATTCACTTTCAATTTAAAAATCATATTTTTATAATCACTTCATATATAAAAAAATCGAATTTTTACTATGCTATTCAATATATAAAAATCGAATTTTTTTACTTCAAATCCATATGGATAAAAATCGCACTTCCATACCGCTAATATATAGATAAAAACTCTATTTATATAACGCTATTCCCTTTATAAAGATTTCTCCCTTTCATAAATAGAGTTTTCGCCTTTATAAAAATAAAGTTTTCGCCTTTATAAAAATAAAGTTTTCGCCTTTATAATCTATATAATATAAAAATCGTATTTTTATTTCACTAAAATTCATATTTTTAATATGCCACTAGTGTAAAAATTATATTTTTAACTTCCTTATTATATAAAAATTATATTTTTATATTCGCTACTCACATAACAAAGATTATATTTTCATACAGTTCTTTTCAAAACAAAGATGATATTTATACAACGTTCTTTTCCAAATCGAAAATACAATCTTTTTATAAACAAAAACACGATCTTTTTATATCGTTACTTCATGAAAAAAAAATCAAATCTTTCTTTAACTTAAAAATCAAATCTTTCTAAGGCGATTCATATAATAAAAGATCATATTTTTATCACTATGTCCTCTATATAAAAATCTAATTTTTACTACACTACTTTACAAATAAAAATCCCCTTTTTATCCGCTAATACATAAAATGAAAATCGAGCTTTTATTTAACAAAGAAAATCAATCTTTGAAAAAAAAAAACTAAATTTTCTACGTTTAACAAAATCAGATTTTGTTTATAAATTAAATAAAATCAAATACAAGAAAGGAAGCTCACCACATTTTTGGTCGGAGGTGGTCTGGAGGCGCGCTCCGGTGGTAGGCGGCTGCTGTGCGAAGGAGGAAGATGTGCTCGCGCTGCCGGTGGTGCTGCTATTAGGGTTTCGAACGAGTTTGGGGGGGGGGGTGGTTTACTCGCGGGTTCAGGTGGGTGGAAGAGGGTGCGGTCGCGGATCCGTGGTGGGGTGGGGCTGCGCCTGCTGAGGCGGCGGAGGAGAGCAGTGGGGCCGGTGGCTTTGTGGGCCGCGGTTTCTCGATTTGGGGCTGCGAATGATTGGAGGGAGGAGAAGTGAGGAGGAAGGAGGAGTGAGAGGGGCGGGTGCGGTGGCGGCCGCGTCAGTTGTGGAGGGAGGCGAGATAGCGACGGCGACGGGGATCGGTTTGGTGGAAGAAAGAAAAAAAAAAAGGACATCGGGTTTGGCTGTGAGGGTAAGGGAGAGAAAGGAATTATATAATTATATATATATATATATTTTATTATTTAATTTTCCACTAAAGGTTGACTTTTCATATGATCTCCAAATGACACCCAACGACTGTTGCCCTTAGCTAATTACCCCCACTCCGTACCCAATGAGATATGTATCGTAGGCTGATTCGACTGTTTGAATCAGTTTTCGTCAAAATCAACATATAACTCTATATATTGAATTTGAACGCGCAATTCAATTTACCGGGTTCACATATTAACTCTAAAAATTCCAGAAAAATATTTTCTAGCTTCGTATTGACGATACGGTCCTAACAAAACTAGTTTCGTCGAATTCTGAGACTGTTGGAAAAATGGCCAATTTCTAGTCGATTAAAATCAACTGAAACTGGTCAAACGCGTTTTCCTTTGCCACGCTCACATATTGATTCGAAAAATTATGAAATTTAAAACCTAGCAATAATTTGACATCATGGATCCAACAAAAGTGGTTTCATCGTAATCCGAGGTCGTTTGCAAAATGTCCATTTTTAAGGGCCTGAATTCCATAGCGACTATTCAGAATTTTCAACTGGACATACCTTTTGATTCCCGCTATGAAAATTTGATTTTTCGGATTCGTTGGAAAGATATCATCAATTAGATCCTAATGTTTTTGGTTTCACTAAAATCCGGATTGTTTTGCACCCGGTACATTCAAACGAAGTTTGAAATCGAATTATCGAACTACCGCGCCATTTTCAATTCTATTTATAGTTATATATAATTATATATAATCTAGTGACGACGTATATAATATATACGTCGAATTCTATTCAAAAGAAATTTTCTCGACGATATTATTTAAAATAATTCATTTTAAATATTCAAAATTCGCTAAAATTGCCAATTTAAAAATTTCAAACTGGCTCGCATTTTCCGGGTTATTACAATCTCTCCCACTTAAAACTTTTCGTCCCCGAAAAGGATCAAAGTCGAAAGGGGTTTGATTAATCAGCTCTACGCTCGATCTGGCTTCCATTCTCCAACTTTTCAGTTTCTGAAAATTTTCTAAAATTTGGCTAACAATCTAAATTTTTGAAAAAATTTCGCCATAACCTCCCCTGCACTGGGAGCATCGGGGAATTTCAAATAGCTTCCCCGGTCCTTCTAATCTCAAAAAGAAAAAGAAAAAGCCAAGCGGCTAGCCAATAGGCTCATAAAATCATCATCACCCAAACAAAACAGTAAATTATATTAAACATGTACCTATTTGTCGGGCAAACAAATTTTATTCTCTGCTCTAGCCTCCTTGCTATGACCTGTTCAATGTAAGTATATGTATATGCAAGCAAATGCGACCAATTTCAATACAGTCCAATATTTGATTCAATTAGGCATAATGGTTCAAAATTAGCAAACAAATAAACAAACAACTCAAACATCAATCCATTAGTGAATTAGAGTTTCAAATTGATAAATTTGATATATAGTCAAAAATCATGTTTTTGATGCCAATTCACAACAATGTGTTCTAACTATATTAATTTTGGTTCTCACACCAGTCTAATGGAAACATATAGATAACCACACCTTCGAAACACGAACATAAATATTGATGATGCGATCGCTATAATCAATATCATCTCCGGGCGACTAGAGTGTAATTCTATATCTATCCAGTATATTAAAACTTCGAATATACGTTCATGACGCGTATATACAAAACCTTTATATATTGGATTGTCCATATTCAAAATAAATAAATAATCAAATACGTTTTAAAATGGTCTAAATTTCAAAACAAAATTGTTTTCATTTGAAAATGTACTCTTCACACTCGTTCTAGGATACTACTGATCCTATCTCTAACGAGTCATTCTAATTGGATATTACTAATCCAATATCTGATGAATTCTTTCGTATGGTTCTAATGTACCTTGTTCTCTGAGCTTTGTAAACCAAAGCTCTGATACCAACTGTGAAAACCCGTAACTTCCCCGTAAAGGAAAGCGGCGGATAGTTCGCGAACAAGCCACAACAGAACGCATATAAAAGAACATTTCATTGTATATTACAACAATGCATCAGATTACAAGAATATACAGAGTATAAATGAATATTACACAGAAATATCAGAGATTTAAATTACATTTAAATACATTACATAGCAGCGGAAAATAATACAATACACAACTAGAAGAGATATACGGATACAAAGCTTTCCGGATATCGTTCCAGCTGTAAACCAGGATTCTGTGAATATAAATCTGCAAAACCAAAACTACTAGCTGCCCGTGTCAAAATAAGGGCACCCATAGTTTAGGTTAAAACAATAAACTCCAGGTCAGTCATGTGACTGGTGTGAGAACAAAAACAGTTATTGATCTTTTATTTTTAAAGTTAGGTAAATCAAGGGACCACGCCGTATAACACGGAACGGGTTTCTTCCCAAGAATACCAGTGCATAAAACAAACCGCGCAATGCTAAATAAAGAAAAATGAAGCTGTTATAAGACCCAGGTCCTATCACACAATGCAACGCAAGCCGGGGGATAGGGTTTTCCCTTATAACAGCCAAGAATGCTTGATACGTTTAAACAAATCATTTGATACTATCATAAGTGCTTAGTGTATAAAAACAACTTCAAATCATAAGTATCAATCATAGGCGGCATGAATGCCCCATACCACTATGTCGCCATATATAGGTTATACAATCAAAATCGCAAAGTCACGTATTTGGAAATTGGGTTTCCATCGATGAACCGAGGCAAAAGATAGTCCTCAACCGATTCGAGACGCTCTAGCCCGTGTCTCAGGCAAGCGCGCAGGCAAGCCTTGGATCGTCAGGGTCGGTCCACCGATGTGGATTATTATGCCTGAACAATACGTCTCCCCTCCCTTTGGGGCGTCAATGAGCCAAAAAATGAATCCATCGGACCCGGATCGTCCGATCAAACCGAGGCGCCTCGCAACAGCAACAACCACATAAGTCATACTCGTCAGGGCGTGTAAAACCACTGACGCCACTTCTAGCTAGAAAGAAACGCATGCCCTTCCTGACGTCCTCTCCCGTTTTTGGTTCATACCGGGTGTGAAACACGCGAAGTAATGTTACACAAAGCTACGCCACAAAGGCCTTGCTTTGATCATCACCACAAGACTTTGCTTTTCAACAGAAGCCTCGATCAATTGCCACTTAGGCATGCCACACAGGCAATTCACTCCATGCATTTGATATCCATCAATATATAACCCCTGAGCTCGTACGTCTCAGAGAAGGGCGTTAAGCAAGAGAATAAATTCTCCGCCGCCAAACAGATATATATTTAATAGAGATCAATCACATGGACTAAAATCCAATGTCAGACACACAGTCCATTTACAAGTCCGTTCTGGGTCTGAACGAAACCGGAGGCACCTAGTACCCCGCATATCCATCGATCTCCAAATACGTCTGGACGATCACCAACTGTTTCCATCTTCTTGGGTGTACAACCCAATCAAGATCATCAGTAATCACCCAAACGATGTGAAGACTTCCGGTCTTCAACCGCCGTCTTCATCTTCGACTTATCGTCGTATCAGTTATTCAAAATGGGATAAACCCGGTCTTTCCGAATAACTCGCGTATATTTTAAATAAGTGTTACACAAACACAACATACGCCTCATTCCAATTCATTAGTCACTAACCGTAAATTAATCAAGAGAATAATTCCCCAAATATTAACCCCGAAGGCCGAAACCAACATCAGATCAATATTCAGAAAACCATTCTGCTTGGCTAACCGACAGTTAGTTTCTAAATTTCAGATTCATAGGGAAAGGTTCCCATTAATTTTATCCAAGATAAATTCCTTGAATTTATTCTTTATTCTATTTTTGAATCTCAATTCAAACTAGTCGGGATTAGCGAACCTTACTGAAGTAATTATTTATTTTAATTTCCCCATCCCAACCTATTCATCCCATGAAGTAAAACTGGTAATACTTCATATCTAACACCACAGTGTTATCGGTAAATTCAATTACCATTTCACGTTAAAATCTAATTAAAGATTTAACTATCGCATGGAGCAAAACTGGTGATACTCCATTTTCGATCATTTCAATCTAATTAAAGATTCATTAAAACTCCACTTAGTTTTAATCGTTAACTGGGTTAAAGAATCAGTGTCATTTAAAACACGGTTCACGGTAAACCCAAAATATCATTCCATTAATTATCGGGTTAAAGAACAAGTGTTATTTAAAACACTGTCCACGATAAACCCAAAAATCAATATCAATTCAATTCCAATTAAATATTATTTAATTGGTACCTTTCATTAAATCTAAATAAAAAGATTTAATCATTTCTCAACTGGGTTCAAGAACAGTGTTAGTGAAGACACCATTCACGAAAACCCAAATCACATTCGATATTCAATACAAGGCTCTGAATAGAAAATATATCGGCTTATATTCAATATCAAATTCTACGACTAACAAATGTCGTATTGGAAATAACGATATAAATATATATCTTTCAAATTTCCATAACAACACCTGTATAATCACGAATTCCAACATCGAAATATTCCGAAGACAATTTCGATTCAAATCCACTCCAATGCAATCATTGGATATTCTGGTTATTTTTAAAACCCTTTTTAAATTCAATTTATTTATTTAAAAATAAATAGAATTATAATTCTAGTTCAAAACCAGTTCATTTCGATAAAAATCTATTTTTATCTTTTCAAATATGGAGTTTTTCATCCCAATTTTTCCCAAATCATTTCTTATGATTTCACACAAATTATTACTATTTTTAATAATTTTATCAAGGCTCGTACAGTCGATTTCCATCAACGGCCATCGAACTGCACTTACAGCGACCTTTTTCGAATTTGATTTGGACGTATCTCCAAATCCAACCGTTAGATTTCAAATTTCTAACATTAGTTAGAAAGCTCTTTTCGATACGAACCCAACGGTTCCGGTTTTAGGAGAATCTGACGGTCGGATCTCCCGTAATGTCCGTTTGAAATAAATGGTCGAAATTCACGAACTGCCGCGGCGCGGCGCGTTCTATTCAGGCCATTATAATATATATATAATATATATATAATATATTTCGTCGATTTCTATTTAAAACGAATTATGTAAATAGTTTTAAATTCGTTTCAAAAGCAATTTCAACTTCCTTTTCAATTCAAATCAAAATTGAATTCTTCTTTATAAATTCGTTTTAAAATTCATTTCTATTCAATTCAAATTTCAATTCAATTTGAATTCATTTCAATTCATTTTCAATTCAATTCATTTCGAAATCGTTTTCAATTCAATTCATTTCGAAATCGTTTTCAATTCAATTCATTTCGAAATCGTTTTCAATTCAATTCATTTCGAAATCGTTTTCAATTCAATTCATTTCGAAATCGTTTTCAATTCAATTCATTTCAAAATGAATAAAATCGATATAAATATCGTTCACGCCAAAATGGCGTCAATCTAATCAACACGGCTTCATAAATTTCTATTTTCAAATATTCTATTTCAAATATTTCTTTTTCAAAATAGTTGTTATTATCAAAATATTTCGTTCAACACATGACCAATCTCAATGGATGAGTACTGTCAACACATGAACCTTTGTTTTATATTGATAAAGATGTAAATTTTATTATTAAGATATTTCGTTCAACACATGACCAATCTCAATGGATGAGTACTGTCAACACATGAACCTTTATTTTATATTGATAAAGATGTAAATTTTATTATTAAGATATTTCGTTCAACACATGACCAATCTCAATGGATGAGTACTGTCAACACATGAACCTTTATTTTATAATATTCTTTATTTTCTAAATTGGAATGAGGCCCAATCAATTACCATATAAAGTTAATTATATGGATTTTCATACAACACATGTATATCATAGCATTGAAAAATAATCAACCATCAACCAAAGTGCACTACACTGTATAAGCATCAAATATAGATATTCAACGCTTATAACAGCCTGTCAATCAATCGATCGACATATTTAATCAATCAGGATGAGTGAACTTCAAATTTCATCCCAATACCCATGTGGGGTTTCAAACAATCAAACACAGATTTTATTTGTGCAGTTGGGCGATGTGTAAAAGTTATCGTCCCAATCAATGTCATTCAAATAGGTGTACATAAACAAACCATCCGGTTTGTAAATGAATATTTTATTTTATTCACTTCACGTTAAAAATTATATTTTTAACGGTAAAACATTTTATTTTATCATATGAATTTCTATTCAGTTCATTTCTTTAAATAAAATGATATTTTTATTTTTCTAACATATTTTAGAAAATTTCGGCGGCATAACGGCACGATACTAGAAACGGGACGAGGCCTAGCCTTGTCCCCGGTCTAGTGAAGGCCCACGCCATTCACACATCAATCAAATCAATTTCATTTCACCAAACAACAAAATTCAAATCAAATCATCTAACTAATTTGTGCAACCAAACAAACAAGTCCATGGTCTGTGGACGATTGTGTCGGGTGCTACTAAGCACCGTCTACATCCTAGTATATATATATAACTAGAAAAGAAATTGAAAGGTGAGAAATTCTCACCGATAGCTATTCCAACTTCACGACACTTCCTTTTGAGAAATTATTGCCCTTCTCGCCTTTTGTCGCTTTCGTTGCCCGTAGTCACTATATACATAAAAATCACACATTTTTATATTTTGATGTCTTTAAAATAAAAATCACATTTTTATTTATTCGCTTTCAATTTAAAAATCATATTTTTATAATCACTTCATATATAAAAAAATCGAATTTTACTATGCTATTCAATATATAAAAATCGAATTTTTTTACTTCAAATCCATATGGATAAAATCGCACTTCCATACCGCTAATATATAGATAAAAACTCTATTTATATAACGCTATTCCCTTTATAAAGATTTCGCCCTTTCATAAATAGAGTTTTCGCCTTTATAAAAATAAAGTTTTCGCCTTTATAAAAATAAAGTTTTCGCCTTTATAATCTATATAATATAAAAATCGTATTTTTATTTCACTAAAATTCATATTTTTAATATGCCACTAGTGTAAAAATTATATTTTTAACTTCCTTATTAAATAAAAATTATATTTTTATATTCGCTACTCACATAACAAAGATTATATTTTCATACAGTTCTTTTCAAAACAAAGATGATATTTATACAACGTTCTTTTCCAAATCGAAAATACAATCTTTTTATAAACAAAAACACGATCTTTTTATATCGTTACTTCATGAAAAAAAAAATCAAATCTTTCTTTAACTTAAAAATCAAATCTTTCTAAGGCGATTCATATAATAAAAGATCATATTTTTATCACTATGTCCTCTATATAAAAATCTAATTTTTACTACACTACTTTACAAATAAAAATCCCCTTTTTATCCGCTAATACATAAAATGAAAATCGAGCTTTTATTTAACAAAGAAAATCAATCTTTGAAAAAAAAAACTAAATTTTCTACGTTTAACAAAATCATATTTTGTTTATAAATTAAATAAAATCAAATACAAGAAAGGAAGCTCACCACATTTTTGGTCGGAGGTGGTCTGGAGGCGCGCTCCGGTGGTAGGCGGCTGCTGTGCGAAGGAGGAAGATGTACTCGCGCTGCCGGGGGTGCTGCTATTAGGGTTTCGAACGAGTTTGGGGGGGGGGGGGGGTGGTTTACTCGCGGGTTCAGGTAGGTGGAAGAGGGTGCGGTCGCAGATCCGTGGTGGGGTGGGGCTGCGCCTGCTGAGGCGGCGGAGGAGAGCAGTGGGGCGAGTGGCTTTGTGGGCCGCGGTTTCTCGATTTGGGGCTGCGAATGATTGGAGGGAGGAGAAGTGAGGAGGAAGGAGGAGTGAGAGGGGCGGGTGTGGTGGTGGCCGCGTCAGTGGTGGAGGGAGGCGAGATAGCGACGGCGACGGGGATCGGTTTGGTGGAAGAAAGAAGAAAAAAAAAGGACATCGGGTTTGACTGTGAGGGTAAGGGAGAGAAAGGAATTATATAATTATATATATATATATATATATATATTATTTAATTTTCCACTAAAGGTTGACTTTTCATATGATCTCCAAATGACACCCAACGACTGTTGCCCTTAGCTAACTACCCCCACTCCGTACCCAATGAGATATGTATCATAGGCTGATTCGACTGTTTGAATCAGTTTTCGTCAAAATCAACATATAACTCTATATATTGAATTTGAACGCGCAATTCAATTTACCGGGTTCACATATTAACTCTAAAAATTCCAGAAAAATATTTTCTAGCTTCGTATTGACGATACGGTCCTAACAAAACTAGTTTCGTCGAATTCTGAGACTGTTGGAAAAATGGCCAATTTCTAGTCGATTAAAATCAACTGAAACTGGTCAAACGCGTTTTCCTTTGCCACGCTCACATATTGATTCGAAAAATTATGAAATTTAAAACCTAGCAATAATTTGACATCACGGATCCAACAAAAGTGGTTTCGTCGAAATCCGAGTTCGTTTGCAAAATGTCCATTTTTAAGGGCCTGAATTCCATAGCGACTATTCAGAATTTTCAACTGGACATACCTTTTGATTCCCGCTATGAAAATTTGATTTTTCAGATTCGTTGGAAAGATATCATCAATTAGATCCTAATGTTTTTGGTTTCACTAAATTCCGGATTGTTTTGCACCCGGTACATTCAATCGAAGTTTGAAATCGAATTATCGAACTACCGCGCTATTTTCAATTCTATTTATAGTTATATATAATTATATATAATCTAACGACGACGTATATAATATATACGTCGAATTCTATTCAAAAGAAATTTTCTCGACGATATTATTTAAAATAATTCATTTTAAATATTCAAAATTCGCTAAAATTGCCAATTTAAAAATTTCAAACTGGCTCGCATTTTCCTGGTTATTACACGATGGATATGCGAGGAAAGTGCCTCCGGTTTCGTTCAGACCCAGAACGAATTTGTAAATGGATTGTGTGTCTGACATTGGATTTTATTCTGTCTTGATTGATTTCTGTTAAATATATATCTGTTTGGCGGCGGAGAATTTATTCTCTTGCTTAACGCCCTTCTCTGAGACGTACGAGCTTAAAGGTTATATATCGATAGATATCAATCGCATGGCATGAATTGCCTGTGTGGCACGCTAAGTTGCATGGATCAAGGCTTCTGTTGAAAAGCAAAGTCTTGTGGTTGATGATCAAAGCACGACCTTTGTGGCGTAGCTTTGTGTATAACGTGAATTCGCGAGCCTCACACCTCGGTATGAGTTAAAAATGGGATAAGGACTACAGGGAGAGCACGACGTTTCTTTCTAGCTTTGGTGGTGTCAGTGACTTACCAGCCCTGACATTTATATACTTTTCACCTATGTGGTTGTTGGATGAGGCACCTCGATTTTAGGTCTGTAAGGACCGGGAAACGTGTGTTTAGGTATAATTAATCCTCAAACGTAAGAGAGGACTGACCCTGAAGCATCCAAGGGTTGCCCAGAGTGCGTAGACCTGGGACATTTGCTAGAGTGTCTCGAAAGCGGAGAGGAGCTTGCTCCTTGCCTCGACTCATGACGGAAATCCAATTTCCAATACGTGTATCTCGGTTTTATTTGTAGAGCCTAGTATGGCGACATGATAGATGGTACCCATGCCGCCTAGGATTGATATTTATGATTGAAATTGTTTTGACACTATACACTTATTATAGTATCAAATGATTTGTTTTAAACGTACCAAGCATGTTTGGCTATTATAATGGAAAAACCTATCCTCCGGCTTGCGTTGCATTGTGTGATGGGACCTGGGTCTTATAATAGCTTCATTTTTCGAAAAAGCATTGCGCTATTTATTCTATGCACTAGTATTCTTGGGAGGAAACCCGTTCCGTGTTATACGGCGTGGTCCCTTGAATTACTCTCTTTTAAAGTAAAGCTTTAAATAACCGTTTTAGTTCTCACACCAGTCACATGACTGACCTGGAGTTTATTGTTTTAACCTAAACTCTGGGTGCCCCTATTTTGGACACGGGCAGCTAGTAGTTTTGGTTTTGCAGATTTATATTCACAGGATCCTGATTTACAGCTGGAACGATGCTCGGAAAGCTCTGTATCCGTGTATTACCTTCAGTTGTGCTTTCTATTATTTTTCCGCTGCTATGTAATTTATTGTAATCTCTGATATTTATCGAATGTAATTTATTCATTTATACTTTGTATATTCTTGTATTCTGATGGAATTATTGTAATAGCAATATAATGTTCTTCCGTCTGCGTTCTGATTTGTCTTGTACTCAACGCTATCCGCGCTTTCCTTCACGGGGAAGTTCGGGTCGTGTCAGTTTGGTATCAGAGCTTTGGTTTACAGAGCTCAAGAACAAGACACATTAGAACCATACGGAAGAATTCATCAGATATTGGATTAGTAATATCCAATTAGAATGACTCGTTAGAGATAGGATCAGTAGTATCCTGGAACGAGTGTGAAGAGTATATTTTTTCAAATGAAAACAATTTTGTTTTAAAATTTAAATCGTTTTGTACGTATTTGAATATTTATTTATTTTGAATTTGGACAATCTAGTATGTAAAGGTTTTGCATATACGCGTCATGAACGTATATTCGAAGTTTTAATATACTGGATAGATATAGAATCACATTCTAGTCGCCCGGAGAGGGTACTGATAATTGTCATGACATCATCAGTATTTATGTTCGTGTTTCGAAGGTGTGATATCTATATATTTCCATTAGACTGGTGTGAGAACCAAAACCTATATAGATAAATTATTGTGTGATTTGGCATCAAAAACATGATTTTTTGTATATGTATCAAAATTATGAATTTGAAACGTTAATCCACTAATTGATTGATGTTTGTGTTGTTTGTTTATTTGTTTGATAATTTTGAACCATTATGCCTAATTGAACCAAATAGTGAATTATATTAAGAATTGGTCGCATTTTCTTGCATATACATGTACTTACATTGAACAGGTCATAGCAAGGAGGCTAGAGCAGAGAATAAAATATGTTTGCCCGACAAATAGGTACATGTTTATTATAATTTACTATTTTGTTTGGGTGATGATGATTTTATGAGCCTATTGGCTAGCCGCTTGGCTTTTTCTTCTTCTTTTTGAGATCAGAAGGCCTGTATGGCAATTTCGGGATTTTCCCGTGGCTCCCGGTGCAGGGGAGGTTATGGCGAAATTTTTCGAAAATTTAGGGTGTTAGCCAAATTTTTGAAGAATTTGAAAATTCTCAGAAACTGAAAAGTTGGAGAATGGAAGCCAGATCGAACGTAGAGTTGATTAATCAAACCACTTTCGACTTTGTTCCTTTTCGGGGATGAAAAGTTTTAAGTGGGGGAGATTGTAACAACCCGAAAATCTGGGCCAGTTTAAAATTTTTATTTTGGCAATTTTGGCGAATTTTGAATATTTAAAATGAATTATTTTAAATAATATCGACGAGAAATTTATTTTGAATAGAATTCGACGTATATATAATATACGTCGTCGTTATAATATAAATAATTATATATAAATATAAAAAGGAATTGAAAATGGTGCGGTAGTTTGATAATTCGATTTCAAACTTCAATTGATCGTACCGGGTGCAAAACAATCCGGATTTTAGTGAAACTAAAAATAATAGGATCTATTTGAGAATATCTTTCTAACGAATCCGAAAAATCGAAATTTCATAGCGGGAATCAAAAGATATGTCCAAATGAAAATTCTGAATAGTCGCTATGGAATTTAGGCCCTTAAAAATGGGAATTTTGCAAACGACCTCGGATTTCGATGAAACAACTTTTGTTGGATCCGTGATGTCAAATTATTGGTAGGTTTTAAATTTCATAATTTTTCGAATCAATATGTGAGCGTGGCAAAGAAAAACGCGTTTGACCAGTTTCAGTTGATTTTAATCGACTGGAAATTGGCCATTTTTCCAACGGTCTTAGAATTCGACGAAACTAGTTTTGTTAGGACCGTATCGTCAATACGAAGCTAGAAAATATTTTTCGGTAATTTTTAGAGTTAGTATGTGACCCCGGTAAATTGAAATGCGCATTCAAATTCAATATATAGAGTTATATGTTGATTTTGACGGAAACTGATCGAAATGATCGAATCAGCCTACGATACATATCCCATTGTGTTCGGAATAGGGGTAAAACGCTATGGACGACAGGCGGTGGGCCTCGTTTAGAGGTCATATGTAAAAGTCAACTTTTTGAATTTAAAATTAATCGAAAATTAGTTTCCTCTCTCCTCTCTCTCACCCTATTACCTCTGCCCCCCCCGTTCGATTAAAATCAAAAATAAAAAAAGGAAAGAGAAAGACGGGGGGGGGGGGGGGGGGAGAAAACCGCCGCCCCCCCGATCGATCGCCGCCGTGCCTCAAAGGTGGGGCGCCACCTCCGAACTCCCCTCCTCTTCTTCTCTTCTTCTCCCTCCCCCTGCCCTCGCGACACAGCACCCCCCTTCGAGCACCGCAACCGATACCCCCCCTCCATCTTCTCCGTCGAACCCCCCCCACTCTCTTCATCGATCGACGCGCGCAGCCTCCCCCGCCTCCTCCCTTCACTGCAACAGCCCCCCTTCCCACTGTAAGTTTTTAATTTTATTTTATTTGGTTTTAAAAACTGTTTTTCTGGATTTTTAAAAACTGATTTTATATGATTTTTAAAAATGATTTTTACATGACTTTAAAATTGAAAATTATTTGATTTTAAAACGGTAAAAGACGTGATTTTTATACGGTAAAAGAAGGGATTTTTAGTAGTGAAAAGGCGAGAGTTTTAAGTAGAGAGGCGAAATCTTTTATATTGTAGAAGATGAAAAATATAATCTTTTATACTGTAGAAGGTGGAAAATATAATCTTTTATGTTATAGAAGATGAAAAATATTATCTTTATATATATGAAAAGGCGAAATCTTTATATAAAGAATGGCGTGATAAAAATATAATCTTTATTATATGAACACCGTTGAATAAAAATAGAATTTTTATCATATAGCTTGATAAAAATAGAATTTTTAAATATTGAATAGCGAAGTAAAAATTCGATTTTTATATATTGAATAACGAAGAAAAAATTTGATTTTTATATATTGAATAGCGAAGTAAAAATTCGATTTTTATATTGAATAGCGAAGTAAAAATTCGATTTTTACATATGTAGTGGCTACGGGCAACGAAAGTGACAAAAGGCGAGAACGGCGAAGATTCCCTACAAAAGGAGAGTCGTGGGATTGGGATAGCTATCAGTGAGAACTTCTCACTCTTCAAATTTTTTTCTAGTTATATATAAATACTAGGATGCAGACGGTGTTTAGTAGCACCCGACACCATCGTCCACAGACCATGGACTTGTTTGTTTGGTTGTGTAGTTGGTTAGATTATTTGGTTTGAATTGAATTGTTTGGTGAAATGGAATGGAATTGATTGATGTGTGTATGGCGTGGG
Organism: Allium sativum; assembly: GCA_030737875.1. Taxonomy (NCBI): domain Eukaryota; kingdom Viridiplantae; phylum Streptophyta; class Magnoliopsida; order Asparagales; family Amaryllidaceae; genus Allium; species Allium sativum. The sequence continues at coordinate 256,479 of JASFAX010000069.1, forward strand.
CCATCACTAGACCGGGGATAAGGCTAGGCCTTGTCCCGTTTCTAGTATCGTGCCGTTATGCCGCTGAAATTTTCAAAAATAAGTTAGAAAAATAAAAATATCATTTTATTTAATAAATGAACTGAATAGAATATTTTCATAGGTTGAATAAAATGTTTTATCATTAAAAATATAATTTTTAACGTGAATGTGAATAAATATTCATTTACAAACCGGACGGTTTGTTTATGTACACCTATTTGAAGGACATTGATTGGGACGATAAATTTTACACATCGCCCAACTGCACAAATAAAATCTGTGTTTGATTGTTTGAAACCCCACACGGGTATTGGGATAAAATACGGCATACACTAATCCCAATAATTAGTTGTATGTCGATCGATTGATTGACAGGCTGTTTTAAGCGTTAGATATCTATATTTGATGCTTATACAGTATAGTGCACTTTGGATGATGGTTGATTATTTATCGTTGTTATTGTATACATGTGTTGTATGGAATCCATATAATTAACTTTATATGGTAATTGATTGGGCCTCATTCCAATTTAGAAAATAAAGAATATTATAAAATAAAGGTTCATGTGTTGACCGTACTCATCCATTGAGATTAGTCATGTGTTGAACGAAATATTTTAATAATAAAATCTACATCTTTATCATATATAAAATTAGAAACTAACTGGAAAATAGATAAGATGAGTGGTCTCCTGGATATTAATCTGATGTTGGTTTCGGCCTTCGGGGTTAATATTCAGGGAATCGTTCTCTTACTAATTTACGGTTGGAGTCTGATTTTAAATCAAACGATAGATACCACAATTTTTATAAAATATATTAAATAACAAAAATAGTCACACGTGGACAGTACTCATTCGTTGAGATTAGTCGTGTGTTGACAAAGATATAGAGTCGTGTATTGAAAGAAATATAGATCCATTTGTTGAATATAAAGCCGTGTTGATTAGAGATGCGCTATTTTGACGCGAACGATATTTATATCGATTATAAACGAATCGAATTTGATTTGATTAGAAAACGAAACGAATTTGATTTAATTAGAAAACGAAACGAATTTGATTTAATTAGAAAACGAATTGAATTTGATTTGATTAGAAAACGAAACGAATTTGATTTAATTAGAAAACAAATCGAATTTGATTTGATTAGGAAACGAAACGAATTTGATTTAGATAGAAAACGAATTGAATTTGATTTGAATAGAAAACGAATTTGATTTAATTAGAAAACGAATTGAATTTGATTTGAATAGAAAACGAATTTGATTTGAATTGGATAGGAAAACGAATTTGATTTTAATTGAATAGAAAACGAATTTGAATTGAATTGAAAAGGAAACGAATTCGAATCGAATTGAATTGAAAAGAAAATGAATTCGAATCGAATTAAAATCGATTTGAATTGAAATCAAATAGAAATGAAAGTAATAAGGGATTATAATAGAAAATTCAATTTTGATTTGAATTTGAAATAAAGGTTGAAATTGTTTTTGAAACGAATTCAAAACTATTTATAAAATTCGTTTTAAATAGAAATCGACGAAATATATATTATATATATAATATAATGGCCTCAATAGAACGCGCCGCGCCGCGGCAGTTCGTGAATTTCGACCATTTATTTCAAACGGACATTACGGGAGATCCGACCGTCGGATTCTCCTAAAACCGGAACCGTTGGGTTCATATCGAAAAGAGTTTTCTAACGAATATTAGAAATTTGAAATCTAACGGTTGGATTTGGAGATACGTCCAAATCAAATTTGGAAAAGGTCGATGTAAGTGCAGTTCGATGGCCGTTGATGGAAATCGACTGTACGGGCCTTGATATAATTATTAAAAATAGTAATAATTTGTGTAAAATCATAAGAAATGATTTGGGAAAAATTGGGATGAAAAACTCCATATTTGAAAAGATAAAAATTGATTTTTATCGAAATGAACTAGTTTTGAACTAAAATTAAACCCGTTTATTTTTAAATAAATATATTGGACTTGAAACGGGTTTTAAATAGAATTGATTTGTGGGTTTATCGTGAACGGTGTTTTAAATAACACTAGTTCTTTAACCCGATAATAGATAGAATGTGATTTGGGTTTATCGTGAACTGTGTTTTAAATGACATTAGTTCTTTAACCCAGTAAAAGGAGTTTTAATGAATCTGCAATTAGATTGAAATGTGAATTGATAATTTAAATTATCAAATTTAGAAAGTGAGCGAGAATGGAGTATCACCAGTTTTGCTCCAAAGCGATAGTTAAATCTTTAATTAGATTTGAACGTGAAATGGTAATTAATTTTACCGATAACACTGTGGTGTTAGATGTGGAGTATTACCAGTTTTGCTTCATGGGATGAATAGGTTGGGATTGGGAAATAAAATAATTAATTACTTCGGCGTGGTTCGCTAATCTCGACTAGTTTGGGAAACCATAATTTGGTTTGAAATGACATCCAAAGGAAGATTAAAGGATAAATTTTAAAGAATTTATCTTGGATAAAATTAATGGGAACCTTTCCCTAAGAATATGAAATTTGCGGTTAGTGGCTGCTGAATTGGAATGAGGCGTATGTTGTGTTTGTGTAACATTTGTTTTAATATACGCGGGTTGTTCGGAAAGTCCGGGTTTATACCCATTCTAAATAACCGATTCGACGATAAGTCGAAGATGAAGACGGTGGTTGAAGACCGGAAGGTTTCACATCGTTTGGGTGATTACTGATGATCTTGATTGGGCTGTACACCCAAGATGAGGGAATCAGTTGGTGGTCGTCCAGACGTACTTGGAGATCGATGGATATGCGAGGAAAGTGCCTCCGGTTTCGTTCAGACCCAGAACGAACTTGTAAATGGATTGTGTGTCTGACATTGGATTTTATTCTGTGTTGATTGATTTCTGTTAAATATATATCTGTTTGGCGGCGGAGAATTTATTCTCTTGCTTAACGCCCTTCTCTGAGACATACGAGCTTAAAGGTTATATATCGATAGATATCAATCGCATGGCATGAATTGCCTGTGTGGCACGCTGAGTTGCATGGATCAAGGCTTCTGTTGAAAAGCAAAGTCTTGTGGTTGATGATCAAAGCACGACCTTTGTGGCATAGCTTTGTGTATAACGTGAATTCGCGAGCCTCACACATCGGTATGAGTTAAAAACGGGATAAGGACTGCAGGGAGAGCACGACGTTTCTTTCAAGCTTTGGTGGTGTCACTGACTTACCAGCCCTGACATTTATATACTTTTCACCTATGTGGTTGTTGGATGAGGCGCCTCGATTTTAGGTCTGTAAGGACCGGGAAACGTGTGTTTAGGCATAATTAATCCTCAAACGTAAGAGAGGACCGGCCCTGAAGCATCCAAGGGTTGCCCAGAGTGCGTAGCCCTAGGACATTTGCTAGAGTGTCTCGAAAGCGGAGAGGAGCTTGCCCCTTGCCTCGACTCATGACGGAAATCCAATTTCCAATACGTGTATCTCGGTTTTATTTGTAGAGCCTAGTATGGCGACATGATAGATGGTACCCATGCCGCCTAGGATTGATATTTATGATTGAAATTGTTTTGACACTATACACTTATTATAGTATCAAATGATTTGTTTTAAACGTACCAAGCATGTTTGGCTATTATAATGGAAAACCCTATCCTCCGGCTTGCGTTGCATTGTGTGATGGGACCTGGGTCTTATAATAGCTTCATTTTTCGAAAAAGCATTGCGCTGTTTATTCTATGCACTAGTATTCTTGGGAGGAAACCCGTTCCATGTTATACGGCGTGGTCCCTTGAATTACTCTCTTTTAAGGTAAAGCTTTAAATAACTGTTTTAGTTCTCACACCAGTCACATGACTGACCTGGAGTTTATTGTTTTAACCTAAACTCTGGGTGCCCCTATTTTCGACACGGGCAGCTAGTAGTTTTGGTTTTGTAGATTTATATTCACAGGATCCTAATTTACAGCTGGAACGACGCTCGGAAAGCTCTGTATCTGTGTATTACCTTCAGTTGTGCTTTGTATTATTTTTCCGCTGCTATGTAATTTATTGTAATCTCTGATATTTATCGAATGTAATTTATTCATTTATACTCTGTATATTCTTATATTCTGATGGAATTGTTGTAATAGCAATGAAATGTTCTTCCGTCTGCGTTCTGATTTGTCTTGTACTCAACGCTATCCGCGCTTTCCTTCCCGGGGAAGTTCGGGTCGTGTCACCTGTTCAATTAGATTTATTCTCAATCAAATTGCAATTTCAATTTTTATTGTTTTAAACCAAATCCTCCAATTTCGTCTAACTCGCCCATGAAATATATATAAATAATAAAATTTAATTTTCCCCCTGTGTTCGACCTACATACTACGCAATTGTGCGCTTGTAGTAATTTATAATAAATTTGTGTTGTTCTATTCTATAGGCAAGTGTCAAAAAATGGCGTATAGTTTACAACTGAAATCGTATAGGATCGTAGTGGAGAATGGATTTCCAACAAATGACCAAGCTAAGGAACTTCCTTATTCGATGGGTACACCTTTAGGGGGATATCCCGAGAACTCACTGGCTCTCTGCTAACAGAAGGTCGGGTTATCCCTTAACTGGATAACTTAGAGCACGCCTGAGAGTAAGCCATCTCCCGGTCGTTACCAACCTTTAACCAGGATCCCGCGTCATCAACCACCACATAAGTAGAAGTTTCCACATAAGTAATACCTGGGCTCCATACCATGGTAAACTTTTTATCTTGAAGGAGACGACAACCCATACCCTCGCTGCATTTTTCCTATTTTGGCCATTTTTCGGTTGTGAGGCTTGCCGAAATTTTGTTACACAAAGCTACGCTTTTCTTAAGCCATGCTTTAATCATCATTAACTCATTTTTTGGTATGTCAAACTGTCATCTCATCACATAATCAAGAATTACTATAACAACCCGCACCTCCGTTCGCACAAGATATTGTCCTCAACTTAGCCACCGTATAGTTGTGGGGGTTTGTTCCTCAATAGGCCTCAGCGTTAGTAAGGGATGAGCTCTACTATATAACTACCCACTTCATACAGGCTTTCACGATGTGGGACTTAGGGATGTTACATTCTCCCCTCCTACAGAGCCCAACGTCCCCATTGGTTCACAAACACCTCACCCAGGCAGTGTGGTCCACACAGTAGCCACAATTCCGGCTGGGTATTGTTTTTGGTACCACTGTAATAACCCGCACCTCCGTTCACGCAAGATATTGTCCCCAACTTAGCCACCGTATAGGTGGGGTTTTTTTTCCCTCAAAAGTCCTTGGCGTTAGTAAGAGATTGGCTCTACTTTATAACTACCCACTTCACACTGGCTTTCACGATGTGGGACTTAGGTGTGTTACAATTATAACCATATAACCTTCATTACTTACCGAATACACTATTAGACATACATCTGTACAAGTTCATCTTGGGTTTGAACGAAATGGAATGCACCTTGTTCCTTGTCCGTAATGGAGACAAGCCCTTGTAAATCTAAAAAATCTACAAGTAGTCGGAACCACTACTGCTAATAACCTCATTATGGGATGCCTCTCAACGGAAGCTTCAAGAGGCAGTCCCTTTGATGTGAAGATTCCTGGTCTTCAACCGTAATCTTTAATTGCTCCATTACATTGTATAATTATTCGAAATGGTTTTCAGATACAGATTTGATGCCATTCTTTCTGAAAAATCGGTGCAAATTTCAAAAACAATTATGGATTGCATCAGATCTTAATCTAGTCTCCATTTACTTAGTTTGGGTTAATCAAAATTTTCCTTTAAAACCATTATTATCCTTTTGAAATTTATTCTTTAAAATCTATTATTTTATTAATTCAAACTAAATCAAGGTTTCCTTCTTTAGTTTATTATTTAAATAAAATCATTTCTTTCAAGATTTATTTCTTAAATCTCATGTTTAAACCATACCTTTAAAATTGAGGTGTTCAAGACTTGCAAGTTTTACTAGCATTACTTACTTTTAATGTTACCCAAAACCTTCATTAAAAAATTATTTAAATCCAACTGATTAATATTAAATATAATATTTATATAAAAATTAGGTCAACTTATATTTAATACCAATTCTCGAAATCAGCGAATACTTTAAGTGGAATAACGATGCAACATCTTTCAAAATCCTCAAACTATATATGTGTAACTATGGAATTCCATACCAAATATCCAAAGATCATTTCTATTCAAACCCAATTTGAAAACCTTTATCTTGAATCAAAAGATTAAACCAAAACCATTTAACATAGGACCTGGATGAAAACTCTATCAACTCATGTTCAGTATCAACTCTCATACTCAATCGATACCATAAAGGGAATAACGATAAATCTACTTTTTAGATTCCTCGAATAGTACAAGTTTGCCAATGGAATTAATATCGACATTGGAAGGCACTTTCATCCATTTCCAATTTCATTAATAATTAGAAAAAATATATATTAAGATGAATTAGATTTTACTTAAACCTAAGACTTTTAAGTGTTATAAACTTCCAAAAATATTTTACAAATCATTTAAAATCAATTCTTTATGTATCAAATAGTAATTAATGAGTTTAAACCTTCAAAATATGTTATTTCCAAAAACATTTGCAAAAGCGTTATTTCCAATCCAAATTACTTTCAAATAATTAACTATGATTTATCATAATTTTTCCACATTTTTAATAATTTTTATAAAGCTGTTTTTACTCGATTTCCTATTACAGTTAAAGAACTACAAAACCGTGATTCTATTTAAAAATAGATTTAAACATAACTTGAAATTTATATATCAAAATTTGACAATTTCTTTTTCAGTTGAAAACTAATGTTTAGAAAGAAAACGTTTTTCATTTCATGTCAATCCGAGTTAAATTGCATTAGTTATAAGTGATTAAAGTTTATGATCGAAATTCGTGAAGTGCCATAGCGCGACTAGTCCTATTCAGATCATTTTACGACTTATAATAAAAATTCATCTAATTCGCCTCTAATATGATTATAAATCTTTATAAACATATATAAACTTATTTAAAAAAAATATTTGTTTAAAATTCTCATCATATTCAATTCTAAATAAAAGTTAAATATTATAATATTAATAAAATAATACTATTTTTCAAAAATTTATCACTTGAACATCAAACTTTGCAGAATCAAATTAAATATTTTGTAAGACTATCGAAATAATCGGTTTAAACATAAATTACCGTTTACGTACCTAAATTAACTTAAAATTTGAAATTCCCTATTCAACATCGACTTCTAACTTGTACATATCATAAATAATCAAAATCGCTTTCAAATATATTTCTAGCTTTAAAAAAGTTGTTTATACATATATATACTTTAACTTCATTTCTGTAACACCCTAAATTTTCTGTGAATATTAAATTAACAAATTTAAGAATACTTAATTTCAAATTTGATAATTAAGGGAAACGGGTTATGCCATTGCATTCGTCTCGGAATTCTACTTGAGATAGAGTCCGAGTTTGCATGAATTGGACTCCGTATGAAGAAGTTATGGCCTTCCGAAGTTTCAGAATTTAAATAAATTAAAACAGTTCGAAATTCAAATTCAAACAGGGGAGCAGGCTGGGCGGGAATTCTCCCGCCAAGGGCTAGGTCGACCAGGGGGTCGACCTAGGGGTAGACCTACCCATTTAGGTCGACCAGGGGGTCGACCTACCCCCCGGGCAGATCTAGAAGATGACGCTGTTTCGACTCATTGCTGAGTCATTAGGGCTGAGGTGTTATTCTATCTTGACTGAATGGTCTTGATTGCTTCTAGGGTTAATCTGACGGCTCTAAATTAATTAAAATTCTATATAAGCTACCTAACTCTTAGCCTAAAATCACACTAATTCATACCAAGAGCCGCCATGCCGTCAATGGAGAACCTAGAGTAGCCGCCATTCTGTTTCAACCCAAAAGCAAGATAGAAGGAAGAATCAAATCTAAATTAGAATAACAATTAGTCTACATCAAAGGCGAGCAATTAAATTTCAGAATACAGATCCCAGAAAAACAAGACCGTTCTTTTGTTTGTGAGTATAATTTCTTTCACAAAATAATTAACTAATTTAATTGTGATAAGTTGTAATTGGGATTATGAGAATATGACTTTGAATCATGTGATGTTATCGTTCACAGTTTTGTTATTGTGGATCTATTTCATATGTTGAACTGTACATGTTTAACTTGATTCATCTTATGCAAGTTTGGGATGTTAAATTATATGTATATGAATCTTATGCAAGTTTGGGATGTTAAATCATATGCTAGTTTATGAATCTTATGCAAGTCTGTAGATGGATTATACATAAGTTCATATGTGAATCATGTAGATACATGTGCTAGTTTATATGCAAACATGTGACATTAATTTACATGTTTAGATCCATATGCAAGTTCACATCTTTGTGTTTAGATCTATATTTAGATCCATGGCAGTACATAGTTATGCAAATTTATGTTTTATTTGCCCATTACCAATGCTAGTTTTGTATGTGAATCACATGCTAGTTTGAATGAAATTCATATGTAAGTTATAGGAAAACCATGTTCATATATGCAAGTTCATGATTACATGTTTAGATCTATATTTAGATCCATGATAGTTTATGCAAATTTATTATATCCATTGCCTATGCAAGTTGTTGGCTATGCAAACTTATGTCATGATTCTTAGATCTATTTTATATTTTATGCAAGTTGTGATGTTTCTTTTTATAAGTTAGAATATTTGCAAGTCTAACATATGTCATATTAAAATGTACGAATAACGTGAGGACAATGGGAAAATATTAAATATACATAATTGTGAATTGGTATAAAATGGCCTTAAAGGCATATTATTAATTTGAGACATTAATTGGTATAAATTTATATACCTGAAATTATGGAAATAATTTAGGTGGCAATTATGGACATAAATTAATTTGGAAATTATTTACAAATTTGAATAGGTATATTAATCCAATTTGGGGTTAAATAAATATGCGTAATAATTAACCGCCTAAGACACGAGGTAAGACTCGTTTGTGGTATAAGAATGCCCGGACCCGCCCAGAAAATCCAGCAACCACAAATGGTAGTCTAATGTGAGAGGTCAAAGGCAGAAATTAAATGCGTAACAATTGTGAAGACACGAGGTTAGGCTCGTTTGCGGTATAAGACTGCCCGGACCCGCTCGGCAAATCAAGCAACCGCAAATGGTAGTCTAATGTGGGAGGTCTTTACAAGGTTACGGTTCTAATGAATTAAGTAACACTTAACCAGATGAACATGTGGTGCGATATAGGGGCTAAGTGGGTGGCCTGGGTGGCATGTGAAATACAATTAGAAAAACTTAACCAAGTTGGAAACATGTAAGAAGACATGAATAAGAAGGGGTTAAGTGGGAAGTTCTAGTGGGGACCAAGCATAGGTGGAAAGCTTGTGTCAAACAAGGGGACCCTTTTTAAACCAGTAACCCATTAAGTATCTTAGTGAGCTCGAGTTAGATCGAGAACGGGACACGCTTACTGGGTTTGATTGTAAGAGGTCAAAACGGGTTAACAGTGGCAACGCAAGTCCAATGGGGTCATGTGCGTGCGTGGGCCCGGGTTGGTAGGTAAGACGTTGTTGCATCGTGTAGATATAAGCCGTGCATCTTTAGTGATATCGGGTTGCCACTTTGGGGAATGATACACCCCACTGTGGGACCAGCACGGGTATCTACGAGTTAGGGAGCCAGTCACATGGGGGTAGTGGGTACAACTAGTGGAGATAGGGGTAGGCGGCACCTATGAAGATAGCTAGGGGTACACGAAACTACCATTATCATTACTATGTTCAGTAGGCGGGATCAACTTTTAGGGTGACTAGTAATGGTGCAGTAAAGTATAGTAATTATCCTATAGTGATTAGGAACGATATTAACGCCAGAATATTCCTCTTGTTTGCTTTGTCATGCCCACTTGTTTCACGGTCATACCTTGTTTTACCAGTTTATGCCTTATCCTAGTTACTTTAATAAGTATATTGTTAAAGTTATTATACTCGCCAGACTTTATGTCTTACCCCCTTTGTTTTCGCCTCTTTTCTTCCTTTTCCCCCCAGGTTCTCAGGGTAGGACTAGTACTAGTAGAGCTTGATCTTGGATCTCTTTCTCTCTCTCTTTTGGAAGTGCTTGGATTGCTGAAAGTAAAGTTCATCTCATCTCTTTTATGGCTACTTGTGTTGGGGTTATGCTTCCTATTTTATCTATTCAGAAAACAATTTGTCAAGATGGTTGCTAAGTGTACTTTGTTTTTCTGTTGGTTTTTGATGTCGTTGTAATCAAACTATTTCTCCCCTGCAATAAATGTTGTTTTGAAAATTTTCAAGTACCAATATATGTATCTGTCTTATTATATTCTGTTCTATTCACCAATAATACTCCATGAAAGTTAATGCATTCCCTTTGAGAGTGACATTAATGGACGTGGGGTGCTACAATTTCCAAACTATTTTGGATATCAAATTCCAAATTCCATTTTTGGTCATTATTTTTGTATTAAAATAATATAAATCATATTTATATGGAACATAGACTTAACTAATCACCTTTATAATGCCATAGTTAGTATCATAGGTGTGTGATTACATTCAAACATTAACTAACCACGTACAAACGTTCATAACAACCATCAATGATATTATCAATCAATATTTATAAACTACATGCAAGCATTACGGTAATCAACGCTTATCGGTGTAATGTGTTACTAACTACATAATCATTCATCCAATATTACATACATATATTTGCCATCAATACTTAACCGTATGTAAATAAAAACATGCAGATTAACTCACTAAAATAAACATTTCAAATTAAGTAAAAAGGGTTATCACCGCCATAATTTCTCCTTAATTCTTCATGGTAGGCGAGCCTAACTAACCACGAGCGATCACTAATAGACAGTATTTCCCCACACCGACTCTTCGACAAGATATAATATTATATATACGTATAATTTGTTTTTTCTTTATATAAGAGACGAGGGGTTAAGGCTTTGAAGAGGGGGAGTTGTGATGACCGCCCATATCTCCTGCACTAAACAAGAGGAATAATGCATTGAAAGATGGCCCAGGCAACTATGGACGATCGTCAAAGTAAGATAACACATGCGGAACCTTTCGTATAACTCACAATGCAAAAATAAAATATAATAGAACATATACAACAGACAATAATAATGAAGCAAAATTGAGCAGAATTTTTAACTTTCATATCATCATGAATCATCCAAATATCAAACTGGATACAACATCAAATTCTGTACAACGTGAGTCACTACAAGTCACTTAGAGAATACATCAAACAACGAAAAACATAAATAATATATTATAGAAAATAATACGCTAGCCACTTTCTCATCTTCGCTCAGCAGCATCGTCTCATCGAGATCAATCACCTGCTATTTGGTCTGCCCATCCACAACATCATGGATGAACAACTCAAGGTAATAAGAGAATATAAAACCTATGGTCAGACAACAGTCTTAATGAGCGATAAAACAACTAACTAACATCATTAATAAAGTATATGAGATTATGCAGGTTAATCAACTAATCTTCCGTCATCCACAGAGAAGAACCCAAACTCGTTTTCCCCATATTGGACAGTGATACCCTTTACAATAATCAAATAGAAACAATTAGTACATCCATGGTAGTCAGTTATCAAGCGTAGACCATTCATATCGATATTTACATCTCCCAAGCACAAGCCCCGAAGGCGTAATTCAATATCAGACAAGCTCCCAAGAGAAATCTCCTTCGACGTCGAATAATTTACACAAGACGATATCAGCAAACAATCATTATCCACGACTCTGGCTATCACCGCCAATCTTACTTCGAAACCATCGCTAATCGTATGACTGGCCATATCGTTATGCCATCGATCAAGGGCTAATGGTAACCCCATTTCTAGCAAATACTCCATTCGCCTTTAGTCACTACGTATCTAGGCCTTTCATCACTACCGAGGGTACTCGACTAACCATCTAATCTTTTAGACATCCCTATTATACCCCTGCTTTGAGTCCGCTAGAACCTACGATAACGACAATTCCTCAGCCTTCTTTATCACTAGTATCATCAACGGTGACCATAAACAAGCTCAAATCTTCTTGAGCAGCCATTATCCATGAGCTCAAAACATATTTAAGTCATCTGCATATTCGTTGCATTTCATCAATCAATGAACACTTTGTAACACTTCCAACATTCCTGCTTGAATTCCCGTCGAAGCTATAACCATCATCGATCCAAAAATAAGCTTCGTTTGGTCGATTCTACATTTCATAGCATTTCTAGCTTTCTCGCTTTGAAAATCTAAGAATAACGTCAAAACTGCCTTTTACAGCGTTTAGGAAACACTACCATATCCCTGCATCACATTCGGGATCGGTTTGTTGGTCGATCTCTCAAAACAGCCCAAAAACGTGTGCGCAACACATTTTCATGTGCCCGATCCATACTCCAGAAGTGGCCAATCCATTGCCTTTTTATAGCGTTCCTGAAGCGCTGTCAATTTCGCCCGATCCATGAAAGCTGCTCGACCCATGATTTCTCCAACGCGCACCTTGGCAAATCCAAGTTTTCACCATGCGTAGGTAAATGTGGTACTTGGTACTCTGGAAGTTAGCCCGATCAATACCATAGCATTTAAAAACGTTATACTACGTTTTTGTCTGATCCATGGAAAATTCGCAGATTCCCAAGTGCGCGCCTTGGCAAATCCAAGTTTTTACCGTGCGCAGGCCAATGTGGTACTCTGGCACAACCCGATCCATACCATAGCATTTATAACCCTATAGCAAACCAAAATTTTCCCGATCCCTCCAAAATGCTTGCCAAATCCTCCTTTTTGCAATGCGCAACATGCGCTTGGCACTTTGCCAGGTTTCCCAATCCAAGACCCTACCACAGCATTTTACAAACGCTGTAATTTCTTTTTGGGATCATTGCTTGATTTTTCTGCCTGATCCATGCATTTTTTTCAAGCCAAAACTCCAACATTTCCATTCTTGAATTCAACGTGATTTTGTACTCGAAAACCAATCAATCTTCAATTTTTCCAACAAAGATCCAATCAATGAAATAACAACAAATTACACAATTGTCAACAAACATTAAAACAATGATTTAATTATCAGTCAAATCAATAAATGGATCCAAACATAGAATTAGCATATAAAATTCCATTTATAAGTTTCTAGAATTAGATCCGATGGTGTTGAAATTGAAATCATACTTACATTGATTAGATCTATATGAAAACAACTTGAAATGATGAACATAAGATCACACAACCCATACACTCAATTGAATCTGTGCAAAAGATGCTTATCACTCATCAATTATTCAAAATAACTTGAAATCGACTATTCTCAAATCCGAACAACGATGATCAACTTTCAAACCTCCTAATTTGATGCCATCTTCCTTCACTCGATGTAGATATAGCTTTGCTTGATGTAGATCTTCAATCTTCTTGCGTAGATCTAGAAATTTAATGGAGGGGAGATGTATTTGATTGAGCAAGGAGAATCACAAGCTCAACCAAATGAGATAAATGAAGAAACTAAACTATTATCCATGCCTCTACGCCCCTATTTATAGCAAACAGCCCACTATTGGGCCATACCAATTCATCCCATTAATGACTAGCCAAACCTAAATAGAATTTTGTGTAGCACTAAAACAACGATTTCTCCCAAACCGCTGAAACAAATCTTTAATATGACCACTCTACGGAATTGGAAACATCATTTCCTTTCCACTGAAATCGATTCCACCACCTGATTCAATCCCAGTCAAAAGTTATTCCCTATACAAAACTGGCAGGGGAAAAATGGTCACAAATAAAATTGGTAAAAATTATGGACATGTCTCACAACTCTGTAAACAACATATTAAAATATGAGAATGATCCAACCCTTAGGGAATTAAATAAAAATATTTTATAATCCTCCGACACGTAAAATGTGGGCTATTCGTTTTCCCCCTTGGAATTTCGCCCCTGAAATTCTAAATAAACACAAGCAACCAAAACCATTCCACATGCCTATCATCCAAGAGCAGCCAATTTTACCATCCAAACTAGCATCCAACAAGCCATGCATCCATAGCCTTCTCCTAGCATGCAGAATTCTAACGAAATAGTACAAGTTACAATGGTGTAAGGTAACACGACATTAATGGGTCATACCGATGAAGAGTTGTGGATGGGTCATATTCATACCTTCTTCCGTCTCCTACGTACAATTGTCATCATCCTCACTCTACTGCACCTTGACCAGCATAACCATCTTCCTCCTAAGCTATTTCGTGTCATTCCCCACAACGCAAAGCGGCTTACGAGGTCTCGACTTCTAGTTCTTCGTACTGCTCCGGAGTACCACCATATTCGAATCATGCACACACTTCCATAAAAACGTCACATAGAAAACATTGTGCACACTCGACATCTTTTAAGGTAAATCCAATCTATACGTGAGCTTCCCCATCCGCTTGATTATCGAAAACGGTCCAACGAATCTTGGAGCTAACTTTCCTTTCCAAATCGGACAACATGCTTTAACGGCGAAATCTTCACGAAATTTCACCTACGTCAAATTCCAAATCTTTTCGACGCTTATCGGTGCAACCCTTCTAACGGTCTTGGGGTGCCTTCATTTGTCGTTGAATGATCTCGATACAATCCATGGTATCTCTAATCATCTCAAGCCCAAGTATCAACTTATCTCCAGTCTCTAACCAACAAGCCATAGAATTACATGGACTTCCATACAATGATTCGTATAGTGCCATCCCAATGCTCGACTGGTAGCTACTGTTGTATGCATACTCAACTAAATGTAGATGGTCTTCCCATCACTACCACAAAATGAACCTATTACAACGGTGGAAAACTGTTGTAAAGTACATTTTACAAAGGTGGGCTAACCGTCGTGTATTAAGAAGTTGTAATAGACTAAAATCTTTTACAACTTTTTTGCACCATTGCTACACCATTGTAATATGCATAATTTACAACTTTTCCACCGTTGTAATAAACTTTGTTACAACACTTATGCACCGTTGTAATAATATCTTCTGCAACCGTTATGCACCGTTGTGATTGACAATTGCATTTTAAAAAAAATAAACATCTTTTGCAGCTGAAATGAACAATACACTAAATATAGCGATACTCCATAAGCAAAATTAATATTATAGTTATTTGCAAACTAATTTATTTAAATACTCAAATTTTCAATATTACAAGGAATAATTTTTAGAAAATATTTCGCCTACTAGTACATGATCATACACAAACTTGCTTGACATCAAACAACAATGACATAGAAAAAAACACTTCTGAACAAACAGGCCTGGAAACATGACATGAAAGACTCACTTGCAACACATTAAGTTGAGTTCCTTGACTTGCAACTAAGGGGAGGAAAGCTACCAATCGAAGCTGATGCATCATGAAATCCAAAAGATAATTACTTCATATTAAGTCACCCCAATAGTATAAGAACCACATCTTCAACATAACAACACTACATACCACTACATAGCATATTACTTCCCTTCATCTCCTATATTTCAACTATTTCTACACTTCTCAATTTTGTGAAGATTCTCATTCTTGCCCACAATATAGAAATATGAAAGTAGAAGGCTGGAACAAAAGCAAAAGGTTAAAAAAAAATTGAGTAGCACATGATATGTAGTTATTCCAGTACATGATTTGTAGTTTTTCAAACTTTCAATGCCATGAAAGAACTTACAGGAATTGTAGTTATTTCAAACTTTCAATGCCATGAATAACTTATCTCAGCAGATGATTTGTAGTTTTTCAGTACATCTTTAAGTATTTTTTGAAAATTACAACAATCATTTTATAAATAGTCACCGAAGATGATTTTGTTTGTCGCCGATCTGCATAGTTATGTAAAAATTATATCTGATGTTTACTGAATTATATAGTGTTGTTACCTATATCAATTCTTTTGGCATAGCAATGATTATTACTGGAATGAGTAGTCCAATTTCGGCTCTGCATGCAAAGCTTCCCTTTTGATAGCAGCATAAAAGACTTCCTAGAAACTATGCAACTGTGTAGGCATCATACTCAGCTGATGTTTGAATATTTTATTTCAAGATACAGTTTGAGGAGAAAGCGACAATAAATATATACTGAGTTATATTTCCAACTTTTTAAGTTCATGGAAGTAGTAGCATCGTCCATTTCCCCTTGCATACCCAACGGATATGGCTCTCCATTTACATTGTTGATGGATTCACCCCAATGAAAACTCATATGCAGTTCTTAGAATACCCATTGTTCGAAGGCACTAATTCACTATTTGACCTCAAGGGAAAGACTTGCAATCAATGGAGCATAAGACTAAGCATTCAAGGGCTTCTAAGCAAGCAAAAATAACCTTACCTAAACTATAATTTAAATAAATTATCAACTAGCAGTTTGGTAGTGCAAATTTTCAAAAAGAAAATCTGAGTATATTCATTGTCTGTTAGAAATTATAATGTACCTTTGGCTTGTGGTTAAATTACTTTCTAATTTAACTATTAATTATCAGAAATTAATTATTATATATTAGTTATTACAACAGACAAAAAAGAAAAGTTGTGATACATATGTTTATTGTAACATTGATTTTTTCACAGTTGTAAAAAACATTTATTACAACAGTGCATTTTGCACAGTTGTAAAAAGGCATATATTATGGTTGTGCTTCTCGCATAGTTGTAAAATTAAAGTTGTAACATGGTGTTTTTATTGATCCTACAAAGTCCAATACACAAGCCCTCAAGAGATCTTCCAAAACTCAGAAAACCCTCTCGGTTTGGCCATCGGTTTGGGGATGATAAGCCATACTTAAACACAACTCAGTTCCCAAAGTCTCTTGCAAACTCTTCCAAAATCCACCCATGAATAATCGATCTCGATAACTCACTATGCTCTTTGGGATACCATGGAAACGTACTATCCATTTTACATAAATCTCAATTAACTTCGTTGCTGTCCTAGTTAATTTGACATGAATAAATCTTGCACTTTTGGTCAAGCGATTCACGATGACCCAAATTCCTTCGTTTCCTGTCCTGGTTCTTGGTAGTCCATCGATAAGATCCGTCGATATCTACTCTCACTTCCATGTAGGAACTTCCAATGTATAAAGCAATCCAGTCCGCTTCTTCTGTTCAGCTTTCACCAACTGACAGTTCATGCATTTGGAAATAAACTTTCCAACGTCCCTCTTCATCCCTTCCCAGTAGTAAGATTGCTTCTTTCCCGATACATCTTATTACCAACATGATGAATAGTCAACTTCGAGTGATGATATTCCCTCAGAACCTCGTTTCTCAGTCCGTCAATATTAGGAACAACCAGTTGTCCTTGTTTCCAGAAGTGACACTTCAAAAACTTATCTCTCTACTGATGCTTTCGCAAGATTTCCAAAATAACTCGCAAGTGTGTCTTATGCTCTTCCTCATTTTCGAATAAAAATAGAATATCGCCTACGAACACAAGCACGAACTTGTTCAATTGATCTCTAAAAAACCTATTTGTAAGATCCAGGAAATACGCTAGCACGTTAGTTTACCCAAATCACCAACCATTCGAAGAAATTGGATGGTGTCCTAAAAGTAGTCTTTGGCACACTATACTTTGCCACTCTCAACTGGTGAAATCCCATTGACAAATCCATATGAGAAAACACTTTGGGGTCGTGAAGCTGATTGAGCAAGTCACCTACCCTCGACAACGGATACTTGTTCTTCTTGATCACCTTGTTCAGCTCATGATAGTCCACACACAGTCTTAATTATCCCTCCGTCTCGGCTGCAAACGCACTGGTGCACCCCATTCAGATACACTTCCCCGAATGAATCCTTTTCCCAAAAGGTCACGTACTTGCACCTCTAGCTCTCATTGTTCCTTAGGCGCCATCCTCCTAAGAGGCATGATGATAGGTCTAGCACCTTCTACCAAATCAATTCTGAACTCAATCTCGCAATGCGGAGACAACCCTTTGACCTCGTAAAAGACATCATCAAACTCACTAGCGATTGGCAATGATGACAAGTCTTCCCGTGGAATCGCAAGCGAATATAAATAGCTTACAAAGTCCCTGTCTTCTGGCTTACTTCGAATCACAACCAGTCGCCCTTCCACATTCCCGACTGTCACCTCCAGCTTCTCGCAATCCACCTTTGCCACATACCTCTTGAGCCAATCCATACCCAAAACAACCCCAAACCTGGCGAAGTTCAAAATAAAGAAATCACACACAAAGGATCAACCATGACTCAATAACATTAGACCATGAAAAATTATACACCAACTGGACGAACCCCCAACCTGATTAGTCACGATCGATGGTCTATCATAAATCTCGGGTTCCAAACCCAAGCGGAAAACAAGCTCATTACCAATGAATGAATGCGATTCTCCAGTATAAAAAACACTCAAACTAAAACATCTCTAATGAAAAGAATACCTTGAACAATGACACTCTTCCCTTTCTCCTCTGCCATAGGAGCCCTAGAAGAAGTTGATACAACTTCCAAAGCATACACCTTCACAACTTGCTTACCCTTGGATGGTTCTGGGCAATCCTTCTTGTTATGCCTAGGCTTCCCATAGTTGAAGCACTTCTTCTCAGCTTTCAGATTCTTGCAATCCCTGGAATAGTGGCCCTTCTCCTATAAGTTGAAGCATATCATCTCGTTTTTCTACTTTTTCTGGCCATCTTTTCTTTTCTGCTTTTGACGCTTCCTTTTTTTGTTATTACCACCCTACCATGATTTCGGTTCTTTCTTTCCTACAATAACAGTCTCTTACTTGGGAAATAAACTCTCATGCCTTAGAGGTTTTTCCACGATCTTCCCATAAGTACAATCCAAGTGATCAACCAGATGATTCCCAAGATATTTGTCCAAGCCCATGACAAACTTCTCGTTCTTCTGATTAGGAGTCTCGACATATGAACAAGCATACATCGACAAAGCTTCGAAGTCAGAAACATACTCCAGCACTGGTCGACCATTTTGCTTAAGCTCCACAAACCTCTTAAACAGAATAGACTTCTGAACAGTAGAGATAAACTTGGTCTCAAGCTTGACTTGGAATTGCTTCCATGAAATTTCATCTTTTGGAGTTTCTAGAGTGACAGAGTTCCACTAGTCCATAGCTCTGCCCTCTAGCTGCCTTGATGCAAGCTTCCTCTTGGTTGCATCACCAATCCCTAAGTCTTCAAAAATCCAAATACAAGTATCAACCACCTTTTAATCTCCACAATCAGCTTCGTCCCCTTAAATGACTGTCCTCCTAGAATAGTGAAGTCTTTACATAACTTTGGGAAGTCCACAGCCCTAGGCACTTGCACTTGAACTCCTGCATCTACGCGGCTGCTTCTGGAGCAGGTTCTCTCCTCATGATCGCTGCCACCATGGCCTCGAACATAGCCGGGTAATATGTTATACCTCCAACACCCCCTCTAGGAACAGTCTCCTCCCTAGCAGTGTGCCTCGACATTCGACGACTCATTCAGAATCTAACAAATATAATGATTAGTCCACACACGTGAAAAACTGCAAATGGAGTTCAACTGCTATCATACTCTACACTAATATATAGTATACATTAATCAGAAGTCTACGATTATGTATCCCATATGTTATTATGTTCTTGAACTTTGGCTATAATCGATTAACCAGAGCTTTGATACCAAATGTGACAATCGCCCAGAACTTCTGCACTAAACAACAGGAATAATGCACTGAAAAGTGTACTAGGCATCTATGGACGATCATCAAGCTAAGATAACACATGTGGAACCTGTCGTATAACTCACAATGCAAAGATAAAATATAATAGAACATATACAACATGCAATAATAGTGAGGCAGAATTGAGCAGAATTTTTAACTTTCATATCATCATGAATTGTCCAAACATCAAACTGGATACAACATAAAATTATGCACAATGTGCCTCACCACAAGTCACTTAGAGAATACATCAAATAGCGGAAAACAAAAATAGTAGATAGTAGAAATTAATACGCTAGCCTCCCGCTTGTCATTGCTCGGAAGCATCGCCTCATCAAAATTAATCATCTGTCACCTACTACTTAGTCTGC
The DNA here is from genome assembly GCA_030737875.1 of Allium sativum. Classification (NCBI taxonomy): domain Eukaryota; kingdom Viridiplantae; phylum Streptophyta; class Magnoliopsida; order Asparagales; family Amaryllidaceae; genus Allium; species Allium sativum. Next base: position 276,713 of record JASFAX010000069.1, read on the forward strand.
CCATGCACAACATCATGGATTAATAACCCCTGCCCATGCACAACATCATGGATTAATAACCCAAGGTAATAAGAGAAACATAAAACCATGAGTCAGACAATAGTCTTAATGAGCGATAAAACAACTATCTAACATCATCAAAAAAGTATATGAGATTAGAAAGATTAATCAACTAACCTACCGTCATCAACAGAGAAGAACCCAAACCCGTCTTCTCTGCATCGGACAGCGATAACCTTTACAATAATCAAATAGAAACAAAGAGTACATTCATGGCGGTCAGTTATCAAGCTAGACCATTCTAATCAATATTGACATCTCCCAAGCATAAGCCCTGAAGTCCTAAACCAACATCAGAAAAGCACCGAAGAGAAATCTCCGTCGACGTCGAATAATCTACACAAGACAATACAAGCTGACAATCATTATCCACGACTCTAGCTATCACCGCCAATCTTGTTTCGAAACCATTGCTAATTGTATGAATGGCCATATCTTCATGCCTTCGGTCAATGGCTAATGGTAACCCCAGTTCTAGCAAAAACTCCATACGCCTTTCATCACTACGTATCTAGGCCTTTCATTGCTACCCAGGGTAATAAATTAATCATCTAGTCTTTTAAGCATCCGTATTATACCACTGCTTTGAGTCTGCTAGAACTTACGATAACGATAATTCCTTATTCTTCTTTATCTCCAGTCATCATTATCGGCAACCATTAACAAGCTCAAATCATCTAGGGAAGCCATTATCCACGAGCTCAAAACATACTTGAGTCATCTGCATATTTGTTACATTTTAGCGATTAATGAACACTTCATAACACTTCGAACATTCCTGCTTGAAAATTCGCATCGAAGCTATAACCATCATCGATCCAAAAATATGCTTCCTTTGGTCGATTTTGCATTTCATAGCATTTCCATCTTTCTGGCTAAGAAAAATTAAGCACAATGTCAAAACTGCCTTTCACAACGTTTACCATATCCTTGTGTCCTATTGTTCTAGATCGGTCTGTTGGTCGACCTCTCAAAACAGCCAAAAAACGCGTGCGAAACACACATTTTTGTGTGCACGATCCATACTCCAGAAGTAGTCAATCAATCGGTTTTTTATAGCTTTTCTGAAGCGCTGCCAATTCCGCCCGATCCATGGAAACTGCCTGATCCATGATTTGCCCATTGCATGCCTTGGCAAATCCAAGTTTTCACTATGCACAGGTAAATGTGGTACTTGGTACTTTGGCATTTAGCCCGATCCATACCATAGCAGTAAGAAATGCTATAATATGTTTTCACCCGATCCATGGAAATTTTGCAGATCCCCCTGTGCGTGCCTTGGCAAATCCAAGTTTTTACTGTGCGCAGGCCAATGTGGTACTTTAGTATTTTGCCCAATCCATGCCATAGTGTTTATAAATGTTAAAGTAAACCAAAATTTTCCCGATCCATCCAGATGCTTGGCAACTCCTCCTTTTTTCCCTGCACAACACACGTTTGGCACTCTGCCAGTTTTTCCCGATCCATGACCCTACCACGATGTTTTCCAAACGCTGTAAAATATTATTTTTTCGAATCATTCCATGATTCTCAAATCCGGACAACGATTATCAACATTCAAACCTATCAATTTGATGCAATCGTCCTTCACTCGATGTAGATCTAGCTTTGCTTGATGTAGATCGTCAATATTTTTGCGTAGATCTAGAAACTTAATGGAGGAAAAGTATATTTGATTGAGAAAGGAGAATCACAAGCTCAACCAATTGAGAGAAATGAAGAAACTAAATGTAACGATCCAGATTTCGCCCGAACCTAATCGTTCGTTGAATCGACCAAGGCCATTCCAAAACCCGAATACGCTAACTTTGGTTATACAACACATCAGAATAGATAACAGAAGACTTTTATAAACATTATAATAATGTTACATCAGAGTATAGAATATCAGAGTACATCGAATATAATGATACAACAGTGGAAGACAATTTACAATAAATGTAGTACAATGCAGTAGAACAATTAAACTAACACAGCGGAAGACTATCATTGCTCTGGCCGCAGCTTTAAGCTTTGATCCATAATCCTGCCTAATAAATAGATATCTGCAAAGCAAGCCACTCGACTGCCCATGTGGAAAAGAGGGCACCCGAGTTTGCAAAGTGAAACAACTACGAGTCAGTCATGGGACTGGTATGAGAAATCTTACCTAGCCAATTTAATAATAATAAGGCTAATCATAGGACCAGGCCGCTAACGCGGAATGACTTTACTCCATTGGATTGCCAGTGCATAAATAAAGTAAATCGTTGAAAACAAAGCAATGCTTTTTAGAAAAACGAAACCATTATAAGACTCAAGTCCCATCACACATTGTAATGCAAATCGGAGGATAGAGTTTTACCTTATAATGGTCAAAAATGCTTGATATGATAAAACGAATTTGATATTATTATTAGTGTATATATGTTTTCAAAAACATTTCAATCATAGTGTATCAATCATAGGCAGCATAGCTACCATATACTATGTCGCCATACTAGTTATACAATCAAAACCATATGGGGTCGTATTGGAAGTTGGATTTCCATCATGAACCAAGGCAAGGAATCATTCTTACCGAATTCGAGACAATCTAGCCTACCATGTCTCACGATACAGCCGCAACTGCACCTAGGAGCACCAGACCAGTCCACAAATATGTTAGTGGATTAGTTATGCCTGGACAATACGTCTCCCCGCCCTATGGGGCGTAAAATAGAGCCACTAGGGACTCAAATCCGAGGTACCTCGTATTCCATTATCCACATAACTAAAAATATCTGGGCTTGTAAAACCCAGACACCACTTCTAGCTAGAAAGAAACGCATGTTCTCCTTGGGGTCCTTCTCCCGTTTCTGGTCATACCGGGGTGTGGGGCTTGCGAAGTATCGCTACACAAAGCTATGCTAAATAAAGCTATTCTTTGATCATCAACCACAAGGCTCTGCTTTTCAACAATAAGCCTTGATCATTTGCATCTTAGCATGCCACATTGTCAATCCATACGATACCATTAATTTCTGCCAATATATAACCTCTAAGCTCGTACGTCTCAGAGAAGGATGTTAAGCAAGAGAATAAATTCTCCGTCACCAAACATATATATACATATATATATTTAGCAGAGATTAACGAATTTAGCATAAAGGAATACAATGTCAGACATACCATCCATTTACAAGTTCATTCTGGGTCTGAACGAAACCGGAGGCACCTTGTTCCTCGTCCCATATATCCAATACAGGAGAGAGGTCCTCGCATATCCGGTCGATCTCCAAGTACGTTTGGACGATCACCAGTTATTAGCTTGTCTTGGGATGCCTCCCAATTAAGACATCAGTAATCATCCAAACGATGTGAAGACCTCCGGTCTTCAACCACCGTCTTCATCTTTGGCTTTTAATTGTCGTAGTAATTATTCAGAGTGGGTTGAAACCGGTCTTTCCGAATAACTCACGTATTTTATAATCAATAAATAAGTGCTATAAAACACATTATACGCCTCATTCCAATTCAGAATATTCTTTTAAATGAATATTCACATTATTAGGGAAAGGGTCCCGTTAATTTTATCAAAGATAAGTTCTTTTAAATTTATTCTTTAATCTTCTTTTTAAAGATTCATCAAAACTCTAATTTGGTTTTAATCTCAAAAATCATTATTTAATGATTATTCAACTTTACGAAATTAATCTTGTCTTTAACTGGGTTAAAGAACCAATGTCATTTAAAACACAGTTCACGACAAACCCAAAATCATCTTCCATTAAATATGGAATTTTCACAGAAATCAAATCAATATATAATCGATATAAATTTCTGTATCGGACTATTAATATAAATGGAATAACGGCAAACCCTTTTAAATTCCATATATAATAATGGTCTTCTTTTACAGAAGCTCATCTCGATTATTACTGAATCGAATTCCATTCAATTCCAATTATTAAGTTGGAAAACTTTACTTGGGAAAATTTCCATTTAAATCTTAGTAAAAGATTTATAAATTTCAAATATATTTTCACTATAAATTTGGGTTAAAGAACGAATATCGTTAAAAATACAGTTCACAATAACCCAATCCACATTTCATCTTATTCCAGTTACTAAGTATAATTGGAAACTCTAATAATGTTAATTAAAAGATTTATTCTTTTTCATACGGGGTTTAAGAATAGTGTTATTTAAGACACCATTCATGACAAACCCAAAAATCCAATTTATTTTATTTAATTCTAATTAAATATTAATTAATAGGAAAACTTCATTAAATCTTTAATTAAAAGATTTATCCCAGTTAATAACTAGTTCATTTCGATAAAGATATATTTTTATCTTTTCAAATATGGAATTTTCATCCAAAATCTTTTCAAATCATTAATTATGATTTTACTTAATTTTTTCATATTTTTAATAATTTTATTTAGGCCCATACAGTCGGTTTCCAATAACGGTCATCGAACCGCACTTACATCGACCTTTTCTAAAATTGATTTGGACATAACTCCAAATCTAACCATTAGATTCCAAAACTCTTATATTCATTGGAAAGCACTTTTCGATACAAACCCAACAGTTCTGGTTTTAGGAGAATCCAACGGTTGGATCTCCCGTTACATCAATTTGAAATTAATGGTCGAAATTCGTAACCGGTCGCTGCGCGGCGCGTTCTATTCAGGCCATTAAATAAATAAATAAATAAATATATATTATATATATCGTCGATTTCCTTTTAAAACATATTTAATAAAATATTTATAAATTTATTTTAAAATGATTTTAGCTTCATTTACTATTTTAAATCCAAATTGGATATTCTATATATTTATAATATTATAATATTAATATTTTCAAAATATTACATTTTGAAATCACTACTTTCCGATATTCATTCTAAAAAGAATAAAATAGATCGCTAACCCATTCGGGCTAAAAATGGCGTTTCTATACTTAGCTTGGCTTCATATTTTTTTATATTTTTGTGTCCATTGAAGACAGACATAAAATCATAACTTTATTCTTTACTAAATTTATTTTAAAATACTCTTTATTTTAAAATATTCTTTATATTAAAATATTCTTTATATTAAAATATTCTTTATATTAAAATATTCTTTATATTGAATATTCTTTATTTTAAAATATTCTTTATATTAAAATATTCTTTTAAAAATGTTCTTTACTCTGAATCGGAATGTGACTCAATCAATTATCATATAATTTCAGTTATATGGATTTCATACATTGCATATATTCAACGATAATGATAAACAATCATCAAACAATATATTCACATCCAAAGTGAAGTTTATAACTATGTGAGCATTAAAATAAATAAATAACGCTCATCACAGACTGTCAATCCACCGATTGACAATTAATTAAATACTGGGATTAGTGTATGTCAAATATCATCCCTATACCCGTGTGGTGTTATCAAACAACAATAGTTTATATAAATAAATCATTGGTTAATAGATTTAACCAATTATAATTCAGTTCAAATTATTTTCTATTTAACCAATTTTCACTATTAATTTATAAATAAATATTTATAATTTAATTTCAACAGAACATATACTTTAACAAGCAAATATTTTTTTATTCTTGTCTAACATTGTAAAGGTAACCTTTTTATTTCACAAATATTATTCTAAATAAATGACATTTTTATACTCTAACATAAATGACATATTTATTTTCTAGCAATAATGTTTTTATTCTCTAACATAAATGAAATTTTAATCTCTAACATAAATGACATTTTTATTTCTAACATAAATGACATTTTTATTTCTATCATGACATTTTTAACTAAAATGACATTTTTAACTAAAATGACATTTTTAACTAAAATGACATTTTTAACTAAAATGACAATTTTATTCTAACATGACATTATCTAATAAAATGACATTTATTATTTCTCATGACATTATTCTAAATAATGTATTTTTATTTCACCAAACATGTCCTAACTAAGTGGCATTTTTGTAATGCTAATAATGTTAAGTGACACTATTTTTAATGAATCAACATATGCTTCTAAATAAACATTTTTTTTCTATTTCACTAACATATAAATGATAATGGTTTAATTAACAAAACATAAATAGACAAATGAACATTTTATTATGTTTCTAACATATAAATGATAATGTTTTAACTAACAAAACATATATATTCAAATGAACATTTTTCTATGTAAAACAATGCACGTTTTTAATCATTCCTAATATACAGCAAAAATGTAAATTTTTATTGTAATTTTTTTCCCACAATTCCTACGCTTATATATGGCAAATAAAATGGGAATTTTATTTTCAATCTTCTTATATGACAAATAAAAAGATGGTTTGTTATTTTCATAACCTTTCTTACCTTTCTAGTGTCAAATAAAAAGAGCATTTATATGTCATAACAATGTCTACATTTCAAATGACAAATTAAAGACAACTTTGTCATATAAACATGTTTATAATTCTAGTGAAAAAATAAAAATATAATTTTGTTTTCATGACAATATAAAAAGATAATTTATTTTGTTGGCAAATCTACTTCAACAAGACAATTAAAAATGATAATTTTATTTTGTTAACAATAATCTAATTCGACAAAATTGATAATTTTGTTTTAACACAAATCTATTTGACAAAAATATAAATTTTGCTTTAACACATTTCTATTTAACAAAAATGAATATTTTGTTTTAAAACTTCTCTATATATACGGTAAGAATGTGAATTTTATCGTTAACATATTTTCATTTCAAATAAGTGAACATTTTAATCTAACTTAACATATTAAAATGTCATTTAAATGACAAAACATGCGGTAACGTGTTATTCTTTTAGTCTTAATCTAACATAAGAAATGTCTTTTTTTTTAATAATAAACATATATTAACATCTATTTACTTTTTTATTTTAACTAAAATGTTAAAAGTAATGTTATTTTTAATAACATAACATATTTTACATAATTTTCCTTTTTATAATTTTCTAACATGTGACAAATAAAATGGGAGTTTTTATAGTCTAACAGTTACTATTATCAACATGTACAATAAAAAGAGTATTTTTATTGTACAGACAATTTCTAACATTACATGTAAACAATAAAAGAATATGTTTAATGTTTAACAATTCTAACAATCATATGTTATAATAAAAAGAGTGTTTTGATGTTTAACAATTCTAACATTACATGTAAACGATACGAAGAGTATTTTTACCGTTAACAAATCTAACAATTTATATGTGAAAAATAAAAGGATATTTCAATTGTTAACAAATTTAAACAATTTACATGTTAAAAAATAAAGGGTATTTTTAATGTTAACAAATCTAATAATTTATATGTGAACAATAAAAGGATATTTCTATCAAACATAACATGATCTAACAAAATGTCATTTTTATTTTACATAAATATAATTCACCAAATCATCACAACCACAATCAATCAGACAATCTCAATTTTATACGGTGCATATATTTAATATTACAATCACAAAATATATATATTAATTTTAAATCAAGAAATCTCACCTTGATCGGTTTTATTCCTGATTTTCATTTCTGTACAGTTCAGATTTGAATTTGCTCTAAATTCAGATTTGCTCCTTTTCAATTCCGGTCAGTTTCATGTTGTAGTGTTCTTCAATACGATCACCCCGTGCGCGATTCCGATTCCGAATGAACTATTACAAATTAAAACAAGCTTAATATATAATTAACTAAACTAATCAAATAATTATTTAATCATTTTCTTAACCACCCTCCCGCTCAAGACAATCTGGAACCCGTAATCACTTCGCTCGACTTCAAAACACCACCGCCGCCTCCGTTACAGGCCACCTACACCACCATCAACACCCCTACCTCGATCGCCGCTGCAAGAGCCTCCGCCACCCTCGACTTGGATGAATTCGGAAGTCATGTGGCTCCAGAAAACCACCTCAAGGGTGCTGCCTTTGAGCAGCAAAATCGGCCACCTCAGACAGTCATTTCGGATCTCAATCGTTGAAAATAAGGATCTCGATTAGCTCTTCATTTTTGGCTTTGGGATTTTCCAAAATTATTGATTGGATTTAGAAAAAATGTGGGGCGAATTTCAGAGCGTATGGACCATCGGTTTGTTCACTAGCGGCTGCTCTCATTTGAAATTAGGGTTTTGTTAATTTAACCTAGGTATTTATATAATAATAAATCTCTTAATTACTAGTTTAAGCCCGTTAACCCTTTTCAACTCCAATTTTAGCCCAACGGAAGTTGTTGCTACCCAAATGCCCCCGTTTCGGACATTGTGGGCTGGGTCCCATCAGTCCAAACTATCGTTTTCAATCTGTTTTCTTTAAATTAAAATTCAAATCATTTACTTATTTAATTTGATCGTACATTTAAAGTTACCGGGGCCACATACTAACTCTAAAAGTTACAGAAAAATTATTTCTAGCTATGTTTTGACAACACGGTCCTAAAAAAATTAATTTCGTCGAATTTGGAGACCGTTTGAAAAACGACCATTTTCTGGTCGATCCAAATTGACAAAACATTTTTTGATTTACGACGCTCACATATTAATTCCTAAAATTATGAAAATTGGAATCTTGCAATAATTTGACCTTCTGGATCCAACCAAAGTGGTTTCGTCGAAAATGGAGGTCATTTGCAAAATGGCTATTTATACGGGCTGTATATTATATTAAATTCTACAACGACTATTCTTAATATTCAACTGACCATAAATTTTTATTCCCGCTATGAAATTTCAATTTTTCAGATTCGTTGGAAAGATATTTTTTGAACAAATTTATATATTTTTGGTTTCACTAAAATCCGGTTTATTTTGCATCCTGTATAGTCAGTCAAAGTTTAAATTCAAATTTTCAAACTGTCGCGCTATTTCTAACTCCTTCTGTAATTAAATAAAAAAAATTCGTTCAAACTTCGATTTAAATAAAAATTTAATCGTTATTATTTAAAATAAATTATTTTAAATATTCAAAACCAATTAAAATTTCTAAAATAAAAAATTTAAATTGGTTCCAAAATTCCGGGTTGTTACACTAGACTATTCCCCATGCCTTAACCCCCTATTTATAGCCTATAGCTCGCTAATGGGACACAACAATTCAGCCCATCAATGACTAGCCAAACCTGAAAAGATTTTTTTGCAGCACTAAAACAGCGATTTCTCCCAAACTGCTGAACCAAATCTTTAATGTGACCACTCTATGGAATTGGAAACATCATTTCCTTTCCAATGAAATTGATCATAGCACCCGATTTGATCCTAGTCAAAAGTTATGTCCTGTACAAAATTGATGGGGGCAAAATTGTCACAAATAAAATTGGTAAAAAATATGGATATGTCTCACATCCTCATAAATAACATATTAAAATATGTGAGTGTTCCAACCCTCAGGGAATTTAATAAAATTATTTTACGATCCCCTGTAACGTAAAATGTGGGCTGTTACAGGAGCGGGGTCCATGGCTGAACCTAGGTGGGTTATAGGTGGTGCTGGCGTGAGGGGGAGGTGAGCTAGGCTGGCTTGGGTGGTGGTTTAGTGGTGTTAGGGCTCAGTTTAGAGTGGTGGGCCAAGCCGTGGGTTTTGGAGGAGAGGAGGCTTGGGTGGATTGCCTAGAAGGTGGAAGAGCATGGTGGAGGTTGGTTGGCCAGCGTGGAGTTGGTGGGGAAGTGAGGTCCAGGTTTGCTGGTGTTAAGCAGGTTGGTCGTGGGTTTTAGTGCTTAGGGTGATGGTGTTTTGGAGGAGGAGAGGGTGGTGGTTGGTGGGGAAGAGGATGGATGAACTTTGGCCAAGGTGTGGAGGGCCCAAGGCCGAAAAGAAGAGGGAGGGAGATTGAGAAATGGAACTTAGTAACTGGAGAGGAAAGTGATGCAAAATGGAAAGGCTTAGGCCTCCTTATATAGTTTTATTTCAAGGGTATTCTAGTTATCTTCCTAGGCACACCTGGCTCCTTCCTAGAATACACATGCTTGCATGTTAACACCTTGCAAAACCACTTTCCAATACCATGTACTTGAATATGGTTTCATGTAGTAACATTTTAGTAATATTTTGAAAGTGTTTCAATTTAGCTACATTATTCTGGAATCATTTTTCGAGGAGGGACTTATACAAGTTACAAATGATTCACTTCTAAGCTATAGTTTATCCTTTTAATGTTCGATGATTAACGCTATCAAAACTGAACGATGTTATTAACTTATTTGACTTTCCAAAATAATTATTTAATTTTATTCTCTATATTTAAATATATTTATTTAACTAGCAAAGATCACCTTTTAAAATAGGTTTACAAATATGAATTTGCAAATTCGTTGCAATAAAACTTGATAAATTTTTACCAAAATTATACTATTATATTTTGACAAAATTAAACATTTATTTCATTAATTAAACATATTTATATTAAAACTAAATTAAAATTTATATTATATTTAACCCTAAATTCATATTTAAACCAAATTAAATTCAATTTATATTCAAAAATTCTAATTTAATATTTGAAATCATAGTTTTAAACTGATTAAAAATTCTGGATCATTAAACTCTCCCCCTTCAAAACTTTTCATCCTCAAAAAGGAGAGAGAATTGTAATTTATATGTTTTCAAACAAAAAAGAATAAAAAATCCTTTATACTCAAATTAAAAAAAAAACTTGTCCTTGAAAAATGATGAATCTCATCCTTATAACGAAAATGCTGGGTAGAGATATTCTAAAACATGAATAAATTAACACAGAACATCATGCTATAGTCAGCCAAAAAGAATGTCATATCATAGTAAATATCCATGTTTGAGTACATAATAGTGTTATCCTACCAACTTGAGCATGTACTACGCACTTGAGGTGGTCTATATACAACAACAAAAAGTATGCCTGTCTACAAGGTATTTGTCCCAAAAAGATGTCCTAGCCCAATAATATCTTAGTGCAAACTAAGCGCTTAAGATAACTATATATACAATATCCACACTGTCCCCAAAATAAAAACCACCTACTATCTAACTACCTAACATATCTGACCCATCATTAGATGGTTCGGACGCACTTAACTCCTAGGCTCATCATCCGTGAAATCATTTTCGTCATCATCACCCATCGGATCATCGTCTTCCAAATACCTATCCTCATCTATGACCTCACGGTCATTGTCCTCTTCAATATAAGGTGCGAGGTCCCACTTTGGAACATCTTCATTAATGATAGGCTCCTTTGCTCATCCATCTGTCTATCAAACTGAGCTACAACGTCAAACTCTTCCATCTTCTCCTCAAAGTCATCTTGTTGATCAATCATCATAGCGTCTGAGGGAATATTCTCACTCTGGAATATCTCAAGATCATCGCCCTGCTGAAGCTACGCATCCTCTCCGGAATCTCTCATCCCATCATCGCTAAAGGGAGTGCCTATCTCCCAGACAATATGCTTGTCAGCTTTTGAGTCATAACTCTCGTCATCAGTTGCGTACTCTACACCATCATCGGTCGGTGTTGGATCCTCAGGCTCTAGGCTTGGGCTCTTAGGGTAGAGAACCCTCTGGCTGTACGTCGCTTGTCTCGGCATCGTTCAATGGATCAAACACCCAACCCTCTGAGTCGGATCCTGATAAGCTATTATCGTCTCCAGTGGTAAACTGAGCGAAGTACTGCCTAACGTTAAGCGGTCTACCTCCCTAAAATTAGCAAAGAACTTTAGAGTTAGAACTTGTTTCCTAGGTTTGATTCTTGGTTAACTAATAAGTCTAAAAATTCTGTAACGACTCGCCTTTTTGCCTATTTCAACCCGGTAATTAAACTGACTCAAAGCGTTCATAAAACAGATTGTTAGGGTTACTTACACATTGGACCAGAAGTTAAATAACTTTTAATTATCATAACAGTAATTTTATATCAGAGTTACAATGATCATCAGAGTACGACAGAATACACAACGGAAATAAATATTAAAACTCTCAGTAAAAGAATAATGATCCAAGATATTGCTCTGACCTTAATACTGAATTCTGCTCTAACTGACTCCAAGACTAAATCTGCAAACCAAAACTGCTAGCTTTCTGTACGGAAAATAATAGGTACCTAGAGTTTAGGTGAAGGAAACAATAAACTATGGGTCAGTCATGGGACTGGTGTGAGAAACTAAAACAATTATATTTAGGTCTATTTTAAGTTAGGTAAATTATAAGACCACTCCGTAAAACATGGAACGAGTTTTTTCCTTATGAATACTAGCGCATAAAAATTCACAATGCTTTTTGGAAAATGAAGCTACCATAAGGTCTCGCGGAACACACACAATGAAAACGTATACTTGAGTGTGGTTTCTTCTTATGATAACAAAAAATGCTTGACACATAAAATCCTCTAATATTATTATTAGTGTAGAGTGTGAAGTGTGAAGAATCCTTTCATAAGTAAATGTATCAATCCTAACCAACATAGGTACCATATGCTATGATGATGTATAGTATACAACTGAAATCGTACATGCTCGTAGTGGAGAGAATGGATTTCCAAAAAATGACCAGGCTAAGGAACTTCCTTATCAAATGGGTACATGTGACGGCAAGGAATCTCGCTCGGTCCGAACCAGTCGCTAAAACCGATCCAGGCCGTTCGAAACGCCCTATCGTTTGAGAACACGACAAAACAGAACGCATACAGAAGAACATTTCACTGTATATTACAACAATGCATCAGATTACAAGAATATACAGAGTATAAATGAATATACACAGAAATATCAGAGATTTAAATTACATTTAAATACATAGCAGCGGAAAATAATACAATACACAACTAGAAGGAGATATACGGATACAAAGCTTTCCGGATATCGTTCCAGCTGTAAACCAGGATCCTGTGAATATAAATCTGCAAAACCAAAACTACTAGCTGCCCGTGCGGAAAATAGGGGCACCCAGAGTTTAGGTTAAAACAATAAACTCCAGGTCAGTCATGGGACTGGTGTGAGAACTAAAACAGTTATAATTCTTTATTTTAAAAGTTAGGTAAATCAAGGGACCACGCCGTATAACACGGAACGGGTTTCCTCCCAAGAATACCAGTGCATAAAACAACAGCGCAATGCTAAATAAAGAAAAATGAAGCTGTTATAAGACCCAGGTCCTATCACACAATGCAATCGCAAGCCGGGGGATAGGGTTTTCCCTTATAACAGCTAAAGAATGCTTGATACGTTTAAAACAAATCATTTGATACTATTATAAGTGCATAGAGTATAAAACAACTTCAAATCATAAGTATCAATCATAGGCGGCATGAATGCCCCATACCACTATGTCGCCATATATAGGTTTACAAATAAAACCGCAAATGGCACGTATTTGGAAATTGGATTTCTGTCTATGAACCGAGGCAAAAGATAGTCCTCAACCGATTCGTGACTCTCTAGCCCGAGCCACAGGATCAGAGCTCGAGTGACCCTTGGAGCGACAGGGCCGGTCCACCGATGTGGATTAAAATGCCTGAACACTACGTTTCCCCACCCTATGGGGTGTAAGTCTGGTCCGTCAGCCGACCAGAATGCATTCGGCCGAAACCGATATAACCGAGGCGCCTCGCAACAGCAACAACCACATAAGTCAAACTCGTCAGGGCGTGTAAAACCACTGACGCCACTTCTAACTAGAAAGAAACGCAAGTCCTCCCTGAGGTCCGTCTCCCGTTTTTGGTTCATACCTGGTGTGAAACACGCGAGGTAAACGTTACACAAAGCTACGCCACAAAGGCCGTGCTTTGATCATCAACCACAAGACTTTGCTTTTCAACAGAAGCCTTGATCATTTGCATCTTAGCATGCCACACAGGCAAACCATCCTATGCAACCAATATCAGTCACACAGAATGAAATCCGATGTCAGACACACAGTCCATTTACAAGTCCGTTCTGGGTCTGAACGAAACCGGAGGCACCTAGTACCCCGCATATCCATCGATCTCCAAGTACGTCTGGACGATCACCAACTGTTTCCATCTTCTTGGGTGTACAGCCCAATCAAGATCATCAGTTATCACCCAAACGACGTGAAGACTTCCGGTCTTCGACCATCGTCTTCATCTTCGACTTATCGTCGTATCAGTTATTCAGAATGGGATAAACCCGGTCTTTCCGAATAACTCGCGTATATATTATAAAAGTGTTACACAAACACAACATACGCCTCATTCCAATTCATTAGTCACTAACCGTAAATTAATCAAGAGAATAATTCCCCAAATATTAACCCCGAAGGCCGAAACCAACATCAGATCAATATCCAGAAAACCATTCTGCTTGGCTAACCGACAGTTAGTTTCTAAATTTCACGTTCAAATCTAATTAAAGATTTATCTATCGCCTGGAGCAAAACTGGTGATACTCCATTCTCGATCTTTTCAATCTAATTAAAGATTCATTAAAACTCCACTTAGTTTTAATCATTATCTGGGTTAAAGAATCAGTGTCATTTAAAACACGATTCACGATAAACCCAAAATCACATTCCATTAATTATCGGGTTAAAGAACAAGTGTTATTTAAAACACTGTTCACGATAAACCCAAAAATCAATACCAATTCAATTCCAATTAAATATCATTTAATTGGTACACTTCATTAAATCTAAATAAAAAGATTTAATCCTTTCTCAACTGGGTTCAAGAACAGTGTTAGTGAAGACACCATTCACGACAAACCCAAATCACATTCCATTAATTATCGGGTTAAAGAACAAGTGTTATTTAAAACACTGTTCACGATAAACCCAAAAATCAATACCAATTCAATTCCAATTAAATATCATTTAATTGGTACACTTCATTAAATCTAAATAAAAAGATTTAATCTTTTCTCAACTGGGTTCAAGAACAGTGTTAGTGAAGACACCATTCACGACAAACCCAAATCACATTCGATATTCAATACAAGGCTCTGAATAGAAAATATATCGGCTTATATTCAATATCGAATTCTACGACTAACAAATGTCGTATTGGAAATAACGATATAAATATATATCTTTCAAATTTCCATAACAACACCTGTATAATCACGAATTCCAACATCGAAATATTCCGAAGACAATTTCGATTCAAATCCACTCCAATGCAATCATTGGAAATTTTGGTTATTTTCAAAACCATTTCAAATTCAATTTATTTATTTAAAAATAAATAGAATTATAATTCTAGTTCAAAACTAGTTCATTTCGATAAAAATCTATTTTTATCTTTTCAAATATGGAGTTTTTCATCCCAAACTTTCACAAATCATTTCTTATGATTTTACACAAATTATTACTATTTTTAATAATTTTATCAAGGCCCGTACAGTCGATTTCCAACAACGGCCATCGAACTGCACTTACAGCGACCTTTTTCGAATTTGATTTGGACGTATCTCCAAATCCAACCGTTAGATTTCAAATTTCTAACATTCATTAGAAAGCTCTTTTCGATACGAACCCAACGGTTCCGGTTTTAGGAGAATCCGACGGTCGGATCTCCCGTAATGTCCGCTTGAAATAAATGGTCGAAATTCGCGAACTGCCGCGACGCGGCGCGTTCTATTCAGGCCATTATATTATATATATAATATATATAATATATACTTCGTCGATTTCTATTTAAAACGAATTATATAAATAGTTTTGAATTCGTTTCAAAAACAATTTCAACTTCCTTTTCAATTCAAATCAAAATTGAATTCTTCTTTATAAATTCGTTTTAAAATTCATTTCTATTCAATTCAAATTTCAATTCAATTTGAATTCATTTCAATTTGTTTTCAATTCAATTCGAAATCGTTTTCAATTCAATTCAAAATCGTTTTCAATTCAATTCATTTCGAAATCGTTTTCAATTCAATTCATTTCGAAATCGTTTTCAATTCAATTCATTTCGAAATCGTTTTCAATTCAATTCATTTCGAAATCGTTTTAAAATTGATATAAATATCGTTCACGTCAAAATGGCGTCAATCTAATCAACTCGGCTTCATATATTCCTTTATTTTTAAATATTCTATTTCAAATATTTCTTTTTCAAATATTTCTTTTTCAAAACTGGAATGAGGCCCAATCAATTACCATATAAAATTAATTATATGGATTTTCATACAACACATGTATATAATGGCATTGAAAATAATCAACCATCAACCAAAGTGCACTACACTGTATAAGCATCAAATATAGATATTCAACGCTTATAACAGCCTGTCAATCAATCGATCGACATATTTAATCAATCAGGATGAGTGAACTTCAAATTTCATCCTAACACCCGTGTGGGGTTTCAATCAATCAAACACATATTTTATTTGTGCTGTTGGGCGATGTGTGGAATTTATCGTCCCAATCAATGTCATTCAAATAGGTGTACATAAACAAACCGTCTGGTTTGTAAATGAATATTTATTTATTCACATTCACGTTAAAAATTATATTTTTAACGATAAAACATTTTATTTTAACATATGAATTTCTATTCAGTTCATTCTTTAAATAAAATGCTATTTTTATTTTTCTAACTTATTTTAGAAAATTTCGGCGGCATAACGGCACGATACTAGAAACGGGACAAGGCCTAGCCTTATCCCCGGTCTAGTGAAGGCCCACGCCATTCACACATCAATCAAATCAATTCGTTATGCAAACCACAAAATTTGGAGTAAGAGTCTAACCTAGCCTTACTCCTTCGCCTTATAACGGCGCACGTCTAATCCTAACCAATTTATCGATTCGATTTTTCACACCACAAATCACATTCAAACCAATATCGCAATCAATCACCAAACAATCAAACAAACAAGTCCATGGTCTGTGGACGATTGTGTCGGGTGCTACTAAGCACCGTCTGCATCCTAGTATATATATAACTAGAAAATAAATTTGAAAGGTGAGAAATTCTCACTTATAGCTATCCTAGCTCCACGGCTCTTCTTTTGCAGAAGTCTTCGTCGTTTCGCCTTTTTGTCACCTTCGTTGCTCGCTTTCACTACATATGTAAAATCATATTTTTACTTCGCTATTCAATATATAAAAATCGAATTTTTACTTCGGTGCTCCATATATAAAATTCTATTTTTCTATCGAAGTTCAATATATAAAAATCATATTTTTCTTAAAGCTTAAATTATTTACCTTTCAAAATTCAAATCTTTTACCTTTTAAAAATAAAAATCTTTTTAAACCCTTTAAAAATAAAAGTCTTTTTAAACCTTTTTTTTTAAAATAAAAGTCTTTTTAAACCTTTTAAAAATAAAAGTCTTTTTAAACCTTTTAAAAATAAAAGTCTTTTTAAACCTTTTAAAAATAAAAGTCTTTTTAAACCTTTTAAAAATAAAAGTCTTTTTAAACCTTTTAAAAATAAAAGTCTTTTTAAACCTTTTAAAAATAAAAGTCTTTTTAAACCTTTTAAAAATAAAAGAATCAGTTTCAAAATCCCTTTTAAAATCAGTTTTTTTTTTTTTTTTTACTTATGACAAAATCAGTTTTTATTAATGAATAACTAAATCAGTTTTTATTTTAAAAAGAAAATCAGTTTTTACTTTTCTTTCAAAAAATCCAGTTTTTATTTTCTTTTAAAAAATCCAGTTTTTAAATTCATATAAATCAGTTTTAAACAACTTTTAAAAATCAGAATTAAAATAAAAATAAAATAAATAAATAAATAAAATAAATAAATAAAAAACTTACAGAAAAAGGAGGGGGCGTGGGTGCTGCGTCGACGCAAGATGGAGGGGATGGGCGGCTCGCTAGGGGTTCGAAGGGGGAAGGGAGGGCGAAGCTACGGGCGCTGGAAGGTGGTGCTGGCGTCGGTGGAGTTTTTGGGTGTGGTGGCTGATTTGGGGCTTCGAGCTCACGCTCGTGATGGGGGTTAGGCGGAGGAGGGGGTGTGCGGTCTAGGGAGGGGAGGCGCTCCACCTGGAGCGGCGGTGGTAGCGATCCGTCGAGGTCGCCATTCTTTTTTTTTTTTTTTTTTTTTATTTCAGTGATGATCGAGAATGAAAGGAAGGGGGGGGCCAGAACGATTTTAAGGGGAGAGAAGTATATATATATATTTTTTTTTATTTAATTATTATATTTGGCTAAAAGGTTGAGTTTTACATATGACCTCGAAACGAGGCCCACCGCCTGTCGTCCATAGCGTTTAACCCCCATTCCGAACACAATGGGATATGAATCACAAGCTGATTTGATCGTTACAATCAGTTTCCTTTTGAATTTTCATTTAAATCACTATACTGAATTTTAAACGCACATTTCAAATTACCGGGGCTACATACGAACACGAAAAATTCCAGAAAAATATTTTCTAGCTTCATATGGACGATACGGTCCTAATAAAACTAGTTTCGTCGAATTCTGAGACCGTTTGAAAAATGACCAATTTCCAGTCGATTAAAATCAACTGAAACCGGTCAAACACGTTTTCCTTTGCCACGCTCACATATTGATTTGAAAAATTATGAAATTTGAAACCTAGCAATAACTTGACATGACGGACCCAACAAAACTGGTTTCGTCGAAATCCGAGGTCGTTTGCAAAATGTCCATTTTTAAGGGCCTTATATATATAAAAATATATATAAATTCCACAGCGACTATTTCTAATTTTCAACTGGACATATCTCTCAATTTTTAAAGTGAAATCTCAGTTTCTTACATCCGTTAGAAAGATATTATCAATCAGATCCTAATGTTTTTGGTTTCACTAAAATCCGGATTGTTTTGCACCCGGTACATTCAATTGAAGTTTTGAAATCGAATTATCGAACTACCGCGCCATTTTCAATTCCTTTAATAATTATATATAATTATTATATATTCTAACGACGACGTATATAATATATACGTTCTAATTATATTCAAAATAGATTTCTCGTCGATATTATTTAAAATAATCTATTTTAAATATTCAAAATTCGCTAAAATTGCCAAAATAAAAATTTCAAACTGGCCCAGATTTTCCGGGTTGTTACAATCTCCCCCACTTAAAACTTTTCGTCCCCGAAAAGGAACAAAGTCGAAAGTGGTTTGATTATTCCACTCTACGTTCGATCTGACTTCCATTCTCCAACTCTTTAGTTTCTGAGAATTTTCAAAATTTCAAAAATTTGGCTAACACCCTAAATTTTCGAAAAATTTCGCCATAACCTCCCCTGCACCGGGAGCATCGGGGAATTTCAAATAGCTTCCCCGGTCCTTCAGATCTCAAAAAGAAAAAGAAAAAAGCCAAGCGGCTAGCCAATAGGCTCACAAAATCATCATCACCCAAACAAAACAGGAAATTATGTAGTAAACATGTACCTATTTGTCGGGCAAACAAATTTTATTCTCTGGCTCTAGCCTCCTTGCTATGACCTGCTCAATATAAGTATATGTATATGCAAGCAAATGCGACCAATTTTCAATATAATCCAATATTTGATTCAATTAGGCTAAATGGTTTAAAATTAGCAAACAAATGAACAAACAACACAAACATCAATCAATTAGTGAATTTAACGTTTCGAATTCATAATTTTGATATATATACTGAAAATCTTGTTTTTGATGTCAATTCACAACAAAGTGTTCTAGCTATATAAGATTTGGTTCTCACACCAGCCTAATGGAAATATATAGATATCACACTTTCGTTACTCGAAAATAAATGCTGGTGATGGTATACTTCATCATCAGGACCATGTCCGGGCGACTAGAGTGCGACTCTATATCTATCCAATATATTAAAACTTCGAATACACGCGGATCAGACGTATACGCAAAATCTATATATACTGGATTGTCCACATCAATTTAAATAGATAATCAAATACGAATAATTGATTAAATTTTCAAAACAAAAATTTGTTTTCATTTTCAAAAATATACTCTTCACACTCGTTCTAGGATACTACTGATCCCATCTCTAACGAGTCATTCTCGTTGGATATTACTAATCCAATTTCTGATGAATTCTTTCGTACGGTTCTAATGTGTCTTGTTCTCTGCTTTGTAAACCAAAGCTCTGATACCAACTGTGACGGCAAGGAATCTCGCTCGGTCCGAACCAGTCGCTAAAACCGATCCAGGCCGTTCGAAACGCCCTATCGTTTGAGAACACGACAAAACAGAACGCATACAGAAGAACATTTCACTGTATATTACAACAATGCATCAGATTACAAGAATATACAGAGTATAAATGAATATACACAGAAATATCAGAGATTTAAATTACATTTAAATACATAGCAGCGGAAAATAATACAATACACAACTAGAAGGAGATATACGGATACAAAGCTTTCCGGATATCGTTCCAGCTGTAAACCAGGATCCTGTGAATATAAATCTGCAAAACCAAAACTACTAGCTGCCCGTGCGGAAAATAGGGGCACCCAGAGTTTAGGTTAAAACAATAAACTCCAGGTCAGTCATGGGACTGGTGTGAGAACTAAAACAGTTATAATTCTTTATTTTAAAAGTTAGGTAAATCAAGGGACCACGCCGTATAACACGGAACGGGTTTCCTCCCAAGAATACCAGTGCATAAAACAACAGCGCAATGCTAAATAAAGAAAAATGAAGCTGTTATAAGACCCAGGTCCTATCACACAATGCAATCGCAAGCCGGGGGATAGGGTTTTCCCTTATAACAGCTAAAGAATGCTTGATACGTTTAAAACAAATCATTTGATACTATTATAAGTGCATAGAGTATAAAACAACTTCAAATCATAAGTATCAATCATAGGCGGCATGAATGCCCCATACCACTATGTCGCCATATATAGGTTTACAAATAAAACCGCAAATGGCACGTATTTGGAAATTGGATTTCTGTCTATGAACCGAGGCAAAAGATAGTCCTCAACCGATTCGTGACTCTCTAGCCCGAGCCACAGGATCAGAGCTCGAGTGACCCTTGGAGCGACAGGGCCGGTCCACCGATGTGGATTAAAATGCCTGAACACTACGTTTCCCCACCCTATGGGGTGTAAGTCTGGTCCGTCAGCCGACCAGAATGCATTCGGCCGAAACCGATATAACCGAGGCGCCTCGCAACAGCAACAACCACATAAGTCAAACTCGTCAGGGCGTGTAAAACCACTGACGCCACTTCTAACTAGAAAGAAACGCAAGTCCTCCCTGAGGTCCGTCTCCCGTTTTTGGTTCATACCTGGTGTGAAACACGCGAGGTAAACGTTACACAAAGCTACGCCACAAAGGCCGTGCTTTGATCATCAACCACAAGACTTTGCTTTTCAACAGAAGCCTTGATCATTTGCATCTTAGCATGCCACACAGGCAAACCATCCTATGCAACCAATATCAGTCACACAGAATGAAATCCGATGTCAGACACACAGTCCATTTACAAGTCCGTTCTGGGTCTGAACGAAACCGGAGGCACCTAGTACCCCGCATATCCATCGATCTCCAAGTACGTCTGGACGATCACCAACTGTTTCCATCTTCTTGGGTGTACAGCCCAATCAAGATCATCAGTTATCACCCAAACGACGTGAAGACTTCCGGTCTTCGACCATCGTCTTCATCTTCGACTTATCGTCGTATCAGTTATTCAGAATGGGATAAACCCGGTCTTTCCGAATAACTCGCGTATATATTATAAAAGTGTTACACAAACACAACATACGCCTCATTCCAATTCATTAGTCACTAACCGTAAATTAATCAAGAGAATAATTCCCCAAATATTAACCCCGAAGGCCGAAACCAACATCAGATCAATATCCAGAAAACCATTCTGCTTGGCTAACCGACAGTTAGTTTCTAAATTTCACGTTCAAATCTAATTAAAGATTTATCTATCGCCTGGAGCAAAACTGGTGATACTCCATTCTCGATCTTTTCAATCTAATTAAAGATTCATTAAAACTCCACTTAGTTTTAATCATTATCTGGGTTAAAGAATCAGTGTCATTTAAAACACGATTCACGATAAACCCAAAATCACATTCCATTAATTATCGGGTTAAAGAACAAGTGTTATTTAAAACACTGTTCACGATAAACCCAAAAATCAATACCAATTCAATTCCAATTAAATATCATTTAATTGGTACACTTCATTAAATCTAAATAAAAAGATTTAATCCTTTCTCAACTGGGTTCAAGAACAGTGTTAGTGAAGACACCATTCACGACAAACCCAAATCACATTCCATTAATTATCGGGTTAAAGAACAAGTGTTATTTAAAACACTGTTCACGATAAACCCAAAAATCAATACCAATTCAATTCCAATTAAATATCATTTAATTGGTACACTTCATTAAATCTAAATAAAAAGATTTAATCTTTTCTCAACTGGGTTCAAGAACAGTGTTAGTGAAGACACCATTCACGACAAACCCAAATCACATTCGATATTCAATACAAGGCTCTGAATAGAAAATATATCGGCTTATATTCAATATCGAATTCTACGACTAACAAATGTCGTATTGGAAATAACGATATAAATATATATCTTTCAAATTTCCATAACAACACCTGTATAATCACGAATTCCAACATCGAAATATTCCGAAGACAATTTCGATTCAAATCCACTCCAATGCAATCATTGGAAATTTTGGTTATTTTCAAAACCATTTCAAATTCAATTTATTTATTTAAAAATAAATAGAATTATAATTCTAGTTCAAAACTAGTTCATTTCGATAAAAATCTATTTTTATCTTTTCAAATATGGAGTTTTTCATCCCAAACTTTCACAAATCATTTCTTATGATTTTACACAAATTATTACTATTTTTAATAATTTTATCAAGGCCCGTACAGTCGATTTCCAACAACGGCCATCGAACTGCACTTACAGCGACCTTTTTCGAATTTGATTTGGACGTATCTCCAAATCCAACCGTTAGATTTCAAATTTCTAACATTCATTAGAAAGCTCTTTTCGATACGAACCCAACGGTTCCGGTTTTAGGAGAATCCGACGGTCGGATCTCCCGTAATGTCCGCTTGAAATAAATGGTCGAAATTCGCGAACTGCCGCGACGCGGCGCGTTCTATTCAGGCCATTATATTATATATATAATATATATAATATATACTTCGTCGATTTCTATTTAAAACGAATTATATAAATAGTTTTGAATTCGTTTCAAAAACAATTTCAACTTCCTTTTCAATTCAAATCAAAATTGAATTCTTCTTTATAAATTCGTTTTAAAATTCATTTCTATTCAATTCAAATTTCAATTCAATTTGAATTCATTTCAATTTGTTTTCAATTCAATTCGAAATCGTTTTCAATTCAATTCAAAATCGTTTTCAATTCAATTCATTTCGAAATCGTTTTCAATTCAATTCATTTCGAAATCGTTTTCAATTCAATTCATTTCGAAATCGTTTTCAATTCAATTCATTTCGAAATCGTTTTAAAATTGATATAAATATCGTTCACGTCAAAATGGCGTCAATCTAATCAACTCGGCTTCATATATTCCTTTATTTTTAAATATTCTATTTCAAATATTTCTTTTTCAAAACTGGAATGAGGCCCAATCAATTACCATATAAAATTAATTATATGGATTTTCATACAACACATGTATATAATGGCATTGAAAATAATCAACCATCAACCAAAGTGCACTACACTGTATAAGCATCAAATATAGATATTCAACGCTTATAACAGCCTGTCAATCAATCGATCGACATATTTAATCAATCAGGATGAGTGAACTTCAAATTTCATCCTAACACCCGTGTGGGGTTTCAATCAATCAAACACATATTTTATTTGTGCTGTTGGGCGATGTGTGGAATTTATCGTCCCAATCAATGTCATTCAAATAGGTGTACATAAACAAACCGTCTGGTTTGTAAATGAATATTTATTTATTCACATTCACGTTAAAAATTATATTTTTAACGATAAAACATTTTATTTTAACATATGAATTTCTATTCAGTTCATTCTTTAAATAAAATGCTATTTTTATTTTTCTAACTTATTTTAGAAAATTTCGGCGGCATAACGGCACGATACTAGAAACGGGACAAGGCCTAGCCTTATCCCCGGTCTAGTGAAGGCCCACGCCATTCACACATCAATCAAATCAATTCGTTATGCAAACCACAAAATTTGGAGTAAGAGTCTAACCTAGCCTTACTCCTTCGCCTTATAACGGCGCACGTCTAATCCTAACCAATTTATCGATTCGATTTTTCACACCACAAATCACATTCAAACCAATATCGCAATCAATCACCAAACAATCAAACAAACAAGTCCATGGTCTGTGGACGATTGTGTCGGGTGCTACTAAGCACCGTCTGCATCCTAGTATATATATAACTAGAAAATAAATTTGAAAGGTGAGAAATTCTCACTTATAGCTATCCTAGCTCCACGGCTCTTCTTTTGCAGAAGTCTTCGTCGTTTCGCCTTTTTGTCACCTTCGTTGCTCGCTTTCACTACATATGTAAAATCATATTTTTACTTCGCTATTCAATATATAAAAATCGAATTTTTACTTCGGTGCTCCATATATAAAATTCTATTTTTCTATCGAAGTTCAATATATAAAAATCATATTTTTCTTAAAGCTTAAATTATTTACCTTTCAAAATTCAAATCTTTTACCTTTTAAAAATAAAAATCTTTTTAAACCCTTTAAAAATAAAAGTCTTTTTAAACCTTTTTTTTTAAAATAAAAGTCTTTTTAAACCTTTTAAAAATAAAAGTCTTTTTAAACCTTTTAAAAATAAAAGTCTTTTTAAACCTTTTAAAAATAAAAGTCTTTTTAAACCTTTTAAAAATAAAAGTCTTTTTAAACCTTTTAAAAATAAAAGTCTTTTTAAACCTTTTAAAAATAAAAGTCTTTTTAAACCTTTTAAAAATAAAAGAATCAGTTTCAAAATCCCTTTTAAAATCAGTTTTTTTTTTTTTTTTTTACTTATGACAAAATCAGTTTTTATTAATGAATAACTAAATCAGTTTTTATTTTAAAAAGAAAATCAGTTTTTACTTTTCTTTCAAAAAATCCAGTTTTTATTTTCTTTTAAAAAATCCAGTTTTTAAATTCATATAAATCAGTTTTAAACAACTTTTAAAAATCAGAATTAAAATAAAAATAAAATAAATAAATAAATAAAATAAATAAATAAAAAACTTACAGAAAAAGGAGGGGGCGTGGGTGCTGCGTCGACGCAAGATGGAGGGGATGGGCGGCTCGCTAGGGGTTCGAAGGGGGAAGGGAGGGCGAAGCTACGGGCGCTGGAAGGTGGTGCTGGCGTCGGTGGAGTTTTTGGGTGTGGTGGCTGATTTGGGGCTTCGAGCTCACGCTCGTGATGGGGGTTAGGCGGAGGAGGGGGTGTGCGGTCTAGGGAGGGGAGGCGCTCCACCTGGAGCGGCGGTGGTAGCGATCCGTCGAGGTCGCCATTCTTTTTTTTTTTTTTTTTTTTTATTTCAGTGATGATCGAGAATGAAAGGAAGGGGGGGCCAGAACGATTTTAAGGGGAGAGAAGTATATATATATTTTTTTTTTTATTTAATTATTATATTTGGCTAAAAGGTTGAGTTTTACATATGACCTCGAAACGAGGCCCACCGCCTGTCGTCCATAGCGTTTAACCCCCATTCCGAACACAATGGGATATGAATCACAAGCTGATTTGATCGTTACAATCAGTTTCCTTTTGAATTTTCATTTAAATCACTATACTGAATTTTAAACGCACATTTCAAATTACCGGGGCTA
The DNA here is from genome assembly GCA_030737875.1 of Allium sativum. Classification (NCBI taxonomy): domain Eukaryota; kingdom Viridiplantae; phylum Streptophyta; class Magnoliopsida; order Asparagales; family Amaryllidaceae; genus Allium; species Allium sativum. The sequence continues at coordinate 302,528 of JASFAX010000069.1, forward strand.
CATACGAACACGAAAAATTCCAGAAAAATATTTTCTAGCTTCATATGGACGATACGGTCCTAATAAAACTAGTTTCGTCGAATTCTGAGACCGTTTGAAAAATGACCAATTTCCAGTCGATTAAAATCAACTGAAACCGGTCAAACACGTTTTCCTTTGCCACGCTCACATATTGATTTGAAAAATTATGAAATTTGAAACCTAGCAATAACTTGACATGACGGACCCAACAAAACTGGTTTCGTCGAAATCCGAGGTCGTTTGCAAAATGTCCATTTTTAAGGGCCTTATATATATAAAAATATATATAAATTCCACAGCGACTATTTCTAATTTTCAACTGGACATATCTCTCAATTTTTAAAGTGAAATCTCAGTTTCTTACATCCGTTAGAAAGATATTATCAATCAGATCCTAATGTTTTTGGTTTCACTAAAATCCGGATTGTTTTGCACCCGGTACATTCAATTGAAGTTTTGAAATCGAATTATCGAACTACCGCGCCATTTTCAATTCCTTTAATAATTATATATAATTATTATATATTCTAACGACGACGTATATAATATATACGTTCTAATTATATTCAAAATAGATTTCTCGTCGATATTATTTAAAATAATCTATTTTAAATATTCAAAATTCGCTAAAATTGCCAAAATAAAAATTTCAAACTGGCCCAGATTTTCCGGGTTGTTACATCGTCATACCCGCCAAATCACAAATTGATTTCCCCAAAAATACCACGGGTATAAAGCTAAGAGAAACGAGTTCCTCTGCCACCAAACGTAAGTACGTTTGAAGTGATCAACTTACGCGATCCGTTAGATATACTCTGTCAGACATTCGTCCATTCACGTTGTCCTGGGACTGGACAAACCGAAGGCACTATCCCGTAAACAGGATAGCCCTTGCATAACTCCGTCTTCAATTATCTTCATCATATTTGATCGCAACGCTAACGCCCATACAGAGTGGTTTCCAGATAATGAATTTGATCCCAGTCTCTCCGTATTGACGACGGAAAAATGGTCAAAAACTTCGATCGTCAGTGATTTAACTATCAAAGAAAAATAAGTGTGCAACCAATGATCTTATTTCCAGGTAGGAATTCAATCGATCAATCATCAATCAATATTGGCCTCTTTAAATCAATTCCTTATTATATTATCATTTACAATTCTCATTTCCCATCTTTCGTATTCTTTTGAAGCTCGATTTCCTCTCTCGATTCTTTGAAAAAAAATCAATATTATAATTTCTCTATTTGAGAAAATATCTCTTATTCCAGTTAGAAAATATTTCTAAATCCTTTAAATCAAACTGATGTTATGAAACATCGTTACTATAACTCAAATCATAAATTATTCGTTAACTAACGATATCACTGACCAATCCTTGCTATCGAGCCTTAGCCATTTCTCCGTCAATCATGCAGTCAGTCAAGTTGGGGTATAATTACCTCTCAGACCTTAACTGAACGACATTCTTAACTTTGAAATAGTCAAAGCTCACCACTTCTTTTACAGAAAAGTATTGATTATAACGGTAGCGTCATAATCGTTGTTTCCAAACATTAATTATAACAGCGGCATTATAATCGCTGTTTTAAATTTACAAAACATTTATTATAGCAACGGCAATCGTTGTTTTAAATTTACAAACCATTAACTATAACAACAGCGCTATAATCGCTGTTTAGATTTACAAAGCATATATTATAACAACAGCGCTATAATCGTTGTTTAGATTTATACTTGTAAATAACATCTTAAATCCAATTTCCATTTCTAACTTCTATTTAGATTTTTTCAAAAAATATTTAATTTTTATATTACAACGGCTATAATCTTATTTATATTTTCTTTATAATAGTTAAGTTCAAAATTTCATTTCAATTATCGATTTCAAAACCCATTTCCCCTTTTCAATATAAATTCAAACTTTGAACTTATATTTCAATTATTCCAAAAATACTTATAATTCACCTCTTGTTTTATCCATTTAAACCAAGTTCTTATCTCCAGTTAATTTGAAATTTAATTCCTATATTGGAAATAAATTCCCTATTTAAAATTCCCAATTTATTTTCTTTATTTGAAAATATTTTTACTTTTCGGTATTTAAATACCAAAATTTCTAGGGTCACTGATACCCAACACAACACAATCAATCATAGAATTTATGACACATCATATAGCACAATAAATAAAAACAGTAATATAAATGGTGAGGAATCCAGTTGGATCCCTTCAACCTGTTTCCCTGCATCCACAGATGTTAGCCGAACATCGATAATATTATTTTCACACCAATACGAAATATCACGGTGAACGGTACAACTATATCAACCATTTCAACCAATTTTATCAACCATTCATCCAAACAACCATCACACAGTATAAAATTATTATAAATAAATTTAAACTCGTTTATATAAAAATATAAATGAGGCAGAGTTAGTGAATTTACTCACCTTGGTTCGTGGCTGACGATTCTGCTTTTGTTTTGTTTACCATCAAACGAACATTCGATTTTATCACGAAATTCTAGTTGCTCCGTTCTCAACCGTGCCATTTCCATAATGTAGACGACATTGTTATGACTCCCACAAATCTGACGACATTCGATTCTGTTAACGAACAAAACAATTGTATGCATAACAAATTTTAACGAATAATATATATTCTATCATTAATTAATTATATTTTAATTGGTTTACCTAAATCCTAAAATTAAGTTGCCAATCAATGGTTAATATGCCTAGTTCATTAATTATTGAGTCAAATGTAATTACCACTTTAAAGCCGTGATTACCGAATCACGTGATCCCTCCCCTTTTTACTTTGTTTCACAAGCCTTAAAGTATTCTTTCTTTCGGCTCTCTCCTGTGTATTCTCGCCATACATCTGCTCATGCCATGGCTTTCTTCCTTTTTCCTTTTATTCTTTTTTTTATATATATTGGGCTTGCTCAAATATATCAGTCCAGCAACTTTAGACCTGCACCCAATAGTAATTCTTCTTCCATGAATTAACCTACCAACCTCTCTCTGTTCTCCCATTGCTAAATCCTTCACGTCGGTTCATTCCTCACTGCATGTCTCACAACTATAAACACTTCATTGTCCTTGCCAACACATTCACAATCACTACCTCTTCCGCCCTTTATAGGCTTGACACAACCAACTCGATCCTCTAAAATCCGCACCTTAACCGGAGACTCGATCTCGAAACCCAATTCCCGAACTCGCACCACCTTTTCGGTGATGAGGTTAACAGCGGCTCCCCAGAATAGATAACGATCTGGAGCACTTTCGAGTTTACTCGACAACACGACTATTGATTAAAATCCGATGGCTTCCAGAATCCAACAACGGATGCTTCTCTACCCTACAATCCCAACGCCAACCTTGTCGGCCACCCAACGTCGAACTGGACTTCCGTCCGTCCCCTTGAACTCTGGCAAAGGCCATCTTTTTGTTTTGTATTGGATATTGGTACTATCGTGATTTTTGGTTTGGAGAAAATCCTGGTACAGTTTCTTCTGTTTGCTTATGACTGAAAAGGAGATGTATGGTATTTATAATATAAGGTGGTTTGATGGCCACGCATTCATAGGTAGCTGTAGAAGATAGGGACGAGTAGGCTGTGATTTTTCATTACTTTATCTCCACGGCTTGATATTAGATTGGCTGAGTGGTTTGGTAGATACGAAAAGAAGTTGGCAATATTTTATTTGGATTTACACAAGATTTTTCCCCGATATGCTGATTTGATATTATGAGAATATTTTTCAAAGATCGGTTATGAAAGAACGAATTAGATCATTTCTATACATTTTCTTTTAATGTCGGTCTAAAGATGAACATGTGCTGAGTTCAACGTTTGCAGAAACCATGTGTTTGAGGCCTAGTTTACATTCGTACAGATTTGGCAAGACGCTGGGTTGAGATGATGTGAGTATTCTTTTGAAGATTTGTAGAAAGTTTTTCAGAGATTTTCTGACGTGCGAGATGTTAAAAGGTCTATATAAGGATTTAGAATATATTTATAAAGATTTACTGAAAACGACTCTTACAAAATATCTTGAAGTTCCCAATTTCAATAAAACACTCTGACTGACGGTTTACACTTTTAATCGTCATTTACCCAAAGTATTTTAGTCGGTTTCAAAAACATGACAAGGACGGGTGAAAAGGCCTGTAGGCACTTGCTAGTGTTAAGTTAAGGTATGTATCTAATCATGTGGTACCGACTACATTGAATTTCATTTATATTCGAGCCGCTACAGACAGAAGTAAGAATATGGTCGTGTCCAGCGAGGTACCACGATCTCAAAAATATAATAATATCGATAGTTTAACTCATATTATGAAACCCCAAAATATTGATATAGGGTGCAAAATACTTCAAATAAAAAGTGACTTATTTAATTAATTAAAAATTACAGTAAAATTCTAAAAATTAAATTATAACTATGTCTCAAAAGAACCTTGTCCAAATTCAAGACCGATATTTAAATATATTTAAATAACCGTCCTGGCTTATCTACGATTCTACAACGACTTTCTGAAATTTTTATTTGGACGTAACTTACAATCTATGAAACGAAATCCCGATTTTTCACTTCCATTAGAAAGATACAGTTAAACAGAACCGAACATTTCTTCTTTCAAAGAAATCCGACTTATAACGAATCCTGTATACTCAGTTGAAGTTTAAATCGTAAATTACGAACTACCGCGACTATTTCGAGCTACTTTTAAATTATATTATAAATTATACGTTTAAATATTGTTTTATTAAATAAATTCCTATATATAATTCAAATAAAATATTTAAATAATCAGAATTCAATGGCTGAAAATCCGGGTTGTTACAACTGTTGGCATGGTGGAGGCGATTGTGCATAAACTGGTGCACTCGATTTGTGGTTCACATGATGGCTGGTGTTCGGGATGCAAGTCATGAGCTAGTGTTTGTGTGATTTAGGATGATTGGGTGCTCTAAAAGGCATGCATATATATGGCGTAGCTGATGGAGAGGCTGTTGATCGTGGTTGGTGTCCAAACAGTGAACAATGAGGATTCATGTAACATTCCAAAAAATTTATGAATAATAATAAACTAAAAGAAAAAATAAATTATCATTTTTTCTACAAAATCGAATTTGATTACGAAGACTTCACCATTGTGTTCATAGCGATTTTCTGAATAATTTTCAATATAACTTGTTGTGATCTGAGTTAAAATGGAGGAGATGGGAGGGAGAGAAGGTCAAAGCTTTAATTTCAAAAAAAAATGGTCGATCAACTGGTCCAAGGGCAAGTCGACCGCTTCCATAGGCGATCGACCGTGGTTTCGGTTTTGGATGCTACTTTGAGGCAGGTACGTGAGCAGGTACGTTATGAATCTGGTCATTATTTTGGTTAGGTACAAACTGAACTATTTTGGGTAAGAGCTACGATATATTTAAACAGTGAGATATTCTTCGTCACGTGTTTGAACAGTTGCATGTAGTTGTGACATGCTCTAACGAATGGACTTGGAGGGATTTTGAGATCTAATAGTTAAAATAGGGGGAATAATGTGTTTACACAGATTAGAACTAAGGTTTATCTGGTAGTTATAAGAACCTAAGTAACATAATAAGTAGGTCTAGACCCAAAACTTACTATCTCTTCACACAAACTATTCATTTTTCATTTCCTTTTTCCCTCAAAATCTCTCCTCTTCCAAAAAACTAAAACAAAAATAAAGTAAATATAAATCAAATTGAAGACGATTATCACGGAGGGGAAAAGCTAAAGGAAGCCCGTGTTGTTAGAGCTTAGCCATCCAATTGAGTGAGAATTAGATTTTGAATCAGAAAGATTAATTCATTAGTTTTATATTTCCTAAATAAAACATAAATATAGATTTTGAGGGAAAACCTTATGAGCAGAGCTCAAGTAGTAGACAGTACAAAATACGTTGACTGGGCATATAGCTACATATATATTGATTATTAGGTTTGGAATGCTAGGAGTATATGAGTACCAATTACGCACGGAGGCAAGAGTATTGCAAACCCCAATAACCAAATAAAACTAATATGGTAATATAATGATATATGTAGTGTTAAACTTAAAAGTATATAGTTTGTCCATTCACTGGAACTTTAGTTCTGACCCATTCCTTATAACAATCCACAGGTTAGGTGACAGACAGAGATTATCCCGCTTAGAGACACTTGTTTAGAAAATAATAATATTTTAGTAAGGGAAATGAAGAGTCCACATATTGTAGGTATCCAGAAGAGGATAAAATTTTAAAGGAATGAATGAAATGGTCATCCAAAGGTAATAGTTGAACACTTGGATATAAGAATGAAAGCAATCTAGTGAATTTGGATAGAAGCATTCTTATAGGAAAAAAATATAAGAATCCAATTTACGTTTGGTCCAATAATGAGAAAAAAATTAGGCAAATTAATATATATATATATATATATATATATTAGGGGTGGACATAAACCGCACCGCAATACGGAAACCAAACCGCAATAAATCGAACCGAACAGAATACCTGCACTGATAATTTTATGATAAAAATATAACTAATTTCTATCTAACTTTTTATTTTAACGATGCATTCTATTTTCAGCGCATGTTGTTGTTATATTAATAATAATCGTTATCATAAAAGAAAAATTTATAGTTTCAGTATCATAGTTTCTATATCATTTATTTGGGTAATATTAGTTATAATATTATTTGAGTTATCCTATTTAATACTTATGCATTAACTAAAGATTATGATTGGTTAATGTATTTCATTAACATAAAAACGAAGTATGCATACAGCTAGAAACCAATCTTTCAATTCACGATTACGCTGTGTGTTTTAACCTTTAAGTGACAATGTTACATAATTATAAATTTATTGTTGATGTAAGTAATTCTATTCTTTGATATTTAATATAGGTTCAAACCGAACCGAACCGTAACCAGACCGTATTATAATAAAATCGAACCGTAACCGAATCGTTTGAACGGTTAGTATAATGGTTTGTATTTTTGACAAACCTTTCGATGCGGTGTGGAAGCGGTTTGGCCTCCAAACCGCATCAGACCGAACTGCGCCCACCACTAATATATATGGACATGCACACACACACACACATTGTATGTTTGTGTGTTATTTTGACAAAGGGAAATTCTATTTAAACTCACATAAATGCTGAGTTGTCCCAACTTTTACAAAAAATCTAAGAACGAAAATACCCTGTTAAGTTTTTTTTCTTTTAGATTTTATAACTACCTCATTGTGGCATTATGGGGTATCCTAAATGTACCTCGCAGTGGCGCTATGGGGTATGCTGAAGGCACCACGTAGTGCCAGTGTGGGGTGCCTTCAAGGTACCTGTAGCCATTGCGCGGTGCCTTAAGGGTACCATGCAATGCCATTGCGTGAAGTGACCTTTTTTTATATTTGAAGGGAAAACTTAGTAAAAATGTGGATTCTTATTTCTTAAAAAAATTGAAGACAACTAAGTATTTTCTTGAGTTGAAATAGAAATTTGCGTCTAATCAAAGAAGGGAACTCCCTTCTAAGAGTGGAATTCTCTTTAATGGCTATGGGGTATAGGATAGGATAACTATTTCAACCTGGTCCCTAGTTTTAAATAAGTAATGGAAGAAATAAAATTTTCTATTCTTGTGCCAAAAGATAAACTGCAAATAAGAATTACAAAGTACAAGATATAGTATTAATCAAATTAGTGAAGGTGGCTCGGCAATTGAACTGTAGTTCTACTTCAAAAGAAGGAAAATTTAAATTAGGATTTGCAATTATTTTGGAGTAATTGGAAATAAAATACATAATTGTCAAATTTCCAAAGCACAAAGCAATGGTGTACGAATTAAAATACGCAATGCAGTTACATAACCGTTCATCCCTTTATGACTACGTTCATGCTAGAAAAGAATAGCTACTTAAACAACGCTTCGATCTTCTTATATGGACCAAGCTTCAGGATATATGTTCAGGCCCAAAAATTTCTTGTTTAAAGTCAAATTATTATTATTTTTACCAGTAGAAGGCCACGTTACTTTGTTTTAGGTTTGTATGTTTAAGGTTTTTTTAGTAAGTGGGCGAGATTGAGTGGGACTAATGGATAAAAGTGAATGTGGCCGTTAGGGTTATGTACTTTTGTGTGTTGCAATCTATTAAATGCATATACTAAAACAAAACTTAAGGTTGTGTTTGGTTTCATTTTTTAATTTTGAGTTTTCACACGTAAAAAAATACCGATGGCGCACACATATCGTGAAAAACGATCGTTTTACAAAACGAAATTAACACACAAAACCAAAAACAACTTTTTATCATTTTCCATATTTTAAGAAACAGCGAAAGAACAATAACAAATCATCTATCCACCATCCCATGGTTCCCTCCATCACTCCCTCCGCCTTTGATCTGTTACCTCTCCGTTATACATTAAATCTTTCCAAATTTCATAATCAACGCCAAAAACTAAAAACTAAAAACACAAAATAAACCAAATTACCTTAGTTATTAATAAAGGAGCTCATTTTAAGGAAGGTTATTTTGCAACCAAAGGAAAGGTATGAGTTGGATATATTTATAAAAAAGTTTGAGTTAAAAGACAAAAATAAGAAAATCAATTTTATGAATATATTTAAGGAAGGTTATTTTGCAACCAAAGGCAAGCGTTCGATTGCACCCAAAAAATGGAGTACCCCAAATGCCCCCTTATATCATCCCCGGATTTATATTAAAGAAAGTGAGTGGGAAGTGAGAGAGTGAGTGAAGTGAGTGGGAAGTGAGAGAGTGTGTATGTTTTAAATGAAATGAAATGTTTAAAATTTTCAATTTTAAAAGGAATTTTTGAGGAAATAGCAAAATGGGCTAGAGTAACTTCTCTTTCTTTTTGGTCCTACAAACGCGACTTTTTTGGTTGTTTGAAGGATGCGGGCTTTAATTTTTCGATCAAAAGACAAACATTCCATAAAATTTAATTTTCTTCTTAGTTTCTTTATCTTCATTGTCAATCTTATTCCTTCTATCTTCTCGATTCGAGACGCGCGTTTCTTTAATTTTGTATTTGATCTTCTCAATTGTCGATCTATCTTGATCGTGTTTCTTTATTGTCGATCTTCACTGTGATTTCGATCTTCATCAAACAATTTGCATAAATTGGGTATGTTGCTTTTATTTATTTCGACTGTTTCTTATCTTTGTTTGATATAATATCTTTTGATTATTAAATATATTTTTGTTCATCCTGGCTACACAGATTGTCATCTTCCAGATTTTGATATCGATTTTGCATTTATTAATATGGAAAAGTAAAATTTTAATGTTTACGAGTACAAATCCGTGCTACGCACATGGATTGCAACAATAATTTCTTTGTAATTATGAATAAACTTTTATTTACCTATGGAAAGAATTTTAGAAAATGAGTGAATCCTCCTTTGTCCCTAATCCTTTATTTAAAATCATTGTGTTTCATTGTTGCTTGTTGAATACAAAAGATGTATCTGCGTTCTTTGGTCAGAAAAAGAGGTATATGAATGGGAAATAAAATGACTATTTAATGAAAGAATAATGACTTCTCGTGTTTCGAAATTGTTATTTGAAAAGGGACTTTATTGTAAAGGACAAACTTCATAACTTTTTCAAGCTTAATGACAACCCATTAAAAAATTATTTTCAAGGACAATACATGTTGTAAAACTGATACCATACACATTGTAAAAACGATACTTAAAAATTGACAGCTAAATTCTGATATTATACACACTGTAAAACTAATACTTAAAAATTGGTAGTCAAATTCTGATATCATGTACACTATAAAACTAATACCTAAAATCTGATGCTTGATTTTATTAGACATTATTATAACATCTGAATAGTGTTGATACAAAGAATGTTTTGGGTTATCGTAAGGTAAAAACCATCCATGTTTATGTATGGATCGGTCTTACGATTATCCTTTCTTTTAAAAGGATTTTTAAAAGTTAAATCAAGTGGTTGAAGTTTACTTCACACCAGTCCCGTGACTGACCCAGAGTTTATTTTGTTTTATTTTACCCTAAACTCTCGCGTGCCCAAATTGGTACAGGCAGTCAAGTAGTTATGCTTTTACATATACACTTGGAGGAGTTTCGAGCAGGAGGCTTCAGCATTAGTTATCTATAGTTTATTTCCACTATGTTTTATTTGTTATACTATGATAACGGTATGTATATACAGTACAGATCTATATTTCAAAAGTTATGTTATATAATATATTTTATTCATTCCACTGTGAGATTTATGTCTTCTCTGATTTTGTGGTGATTGTGTTCTTCATTTTACTTCTATTCTAACTTTTCTTTCTTTCTATTTCTCACCCTCCAACTTTTTTCTATTAATGATCTGGCAAATTTTCGGTGCTTGGTTAGTTGACATGTGTTATGTGTCGATAATTAGGATCGGGAATTGGTCGGTTCGCTACATTATCCAATTCATACTGTATCTCAAATCCAATTTATTATCAATTATTTCAAAATTAAATTTATTATTTTACTATTCAAATTAAATTAATACTCAAAATTGTAGGATCTGAGTTATTTAAATTTTCAAATCAACATTTAAAACCAATTTTAAATGTTTGAACTAAAAGGCTAAAAATCTGGGTCGTTACATTTCTCGCCCCTTAAAAGAATTTCATCCTCGAAATTATTAAGATAGGAAAAATGCTACAAAGCTTCTAATTTTTCACAAATCCATTTAGTTAAAAACCTTCCATTCCACATTCTGAACTTTCAGTTCCAACTAATCTAATTAGTTTCAATCAAAATACGAGTTCATTCTTGTTAATAAAAAAATCAAAAGTCTCAAAAAAATTCTAACACCTTAAATTTTCAAAAAATTTCGGTAGAGTCTCTCATGTATGGAAGGACCTTTGCAATACTACCAGAGAGATAAACATATATACGTTGACCCACAAGGTCGTAAAATACAATTCATATACCAAATTTTTTATTATTGTGTAGGCGTACCTTATATAAGCATTATTAAATGAACTTGCTTTATACTTAAGCGATCTGCGCAAGCAAAACTGAGCCACACAGCTCCACGTACCTGTACTTAATTGGAACATGTAAGTCTCAACAGGAAGTTTAAATAATCATTCATTCCTTGAATTTGACATAACAACATCATTTTGTTTTGTTTTGAATGATCCACAACCAATATCCTTACATCCAATTTATATTTCATAAACACACATTCACATTTTGAGACGACCCGAACTTCCCCGTGAAGGAAAGCACGGATAGAATTGAGTATAAGAAAAATAGAATGCAAACGGAAGAACATTTCATTGTTATTACAACAATTCCGTCAGATACAAGGTTATACAGAGTATAAATGAATAAATTACATTCGATAAATATCAGAGATTACAATAAATTACATAGCAGCGGAAAAATATACAAAACACAACTGAAAGTGATACACGGATACAGAGCTTTCCGAGCATCGTTCCAGCTGTAAATCAGGACCCTGTGAATATAAATCTGCAAAACCAAAACTACTAGCTGCCCGTGCGGAAAATAACGGCACCCATAGTTTAGGTTAAAACAATAAACTCCAGGTCAGTCATGTGACTGGTGTGAGAACTAAAACAGTTATTTAAAACTTTACTTTAAAAAAAGAGTAATTCAAGGGACCACGCCGTATAACACGGAACGGGTTTCCTTCCAAGAATACTAGTGCATATAACAAAACAGCGCAATGCTCTTAGGAAAAATGAAGCTATTATAAGACCCAGGTCCCATCATACAATGCAACGCAAGCCGGAGGATAGGGTTTTCCCTTATAATAGCCAAACATGCTTGGTACGTCAAATCAAATCATTTGATACTATTCTAGGTGTATAGTGTCAAAACAATTTCAATCATAAATATCAATCAAAGACGGCATGGGTACCATATATCATGTCACCATACTAGTTCTACAATTAAAACCGCAGTATCACGTATTGGAAATTGGATTTCCGTCATGAGTCGAGGCAAGGGGCAAGCTCCTCTCCGCATTCGAGACACTCTAGCAAATGTCCCAGGACCCCACTATGATCCTTGGATCTTCAGGGCCGGTCCTCTCTTACTTTTGAGGATTGGCAATTCCTGAACACACGTTTCCCGGTCCTTACAGACCTATATCCGAGGCGCCTTGCATTCCAACAACCACACAGGTGAAAAGTATATAAATGTCAAGGCTGGTAGGTCGCTGACACCACCCTAGCTAGAAAGAAACGCCGTGCCCTCCCTGCAGTCACTATCCCGTTTTTGACTCATACCGAGGTGTGAGGCTCGCGAATTCACGTTATACACAAAGCTGCGCCACACAAGCTGTGCTTTGATCATCAACCACAAGACTTTGCTTTTCAACAGAAGCCCTGATCAATTGCCACTTACTCATGCCACACTGGCAATTCACTCCATGCGACTGATGTCCATCGATATACAACCTCTGAGCTCGTACGTCTCGGAGAAGGGCGTTAAGCAAAAGAATAAATTCTCCGCCGCCAAACAGATGTATATTTAATAGAGATCAACCAACACAGAATAAAATCCAATGTCAGACACACTATCCATTTACAAGTTCGTTCTGGGTCTGAACGAAACCGGAGGCACTTTCCTCGCATATCCATCCATCTCCAAGTACGTTTGGACTATCACCAACTGTTTCCCTCATCTTGGGTGTACAGCCCAATCGAGAACATCAGTAATCACCCAAACGATGTAAAGACTTCCGGTCTTCAACCACCGTCTTCATCTTCGACATCTCGTCGAATCGGTTATTCAGAATGGGTATAAACCCGGCCTTTCTGAATGACCCACGTATATGATAAACAATTGTTACACAAACCCAACAAACGCCTCATTCCAATTTAGAATATTCTTTTATTCACAAAATCACATTCTTAGGGGAAAGGTTCCCATTAATTTTATCCAAGATAAATTCTTTAAATTTATTCTTTAATCTTCCTTTGGATATCATTTCAAACTAGTCGGGATTAGCGAACCACACCGAAGTAATTATTTATTTTATTTCCCAATCCCAACCTATTCATCCCATGGAGCAAAACTGGTAATACTCCATATCTAACACTAGGGTGTTATTGGTAAAATTAATTACTATTTCACGTTCAAATCTAATTAAAGATTTAACTATCGCTTTGGAGCAAAACTGGTGGTACTCCATTCTCGATCACCTTTCAGATTTGATAATTTAAATTATCAATTCACTTTTCAATCTAATTAAAGATTCATTAGAACTCCACTTAGTTTTAGTCCTTTCAAAAATCAACATCTTGCCTTTAACTGGGTTAAAGAACCAATGTCATCTAAAACACGATTCACGATAAACCCAAATCACATTTGATATTAATTACAAGGCTCTGAATAGAAAATATTCCGGCTTATATTCAATATCAAATTTTGAAACCAACAAATATCGTATTGGAAATAACGATATAAAATATATCTTTCAAATTCCCATAACAATGTCTGTATAGTCACGAAATCCAACATCGAAATATTCCGAAGATAATTTCGATTCAACTCCAGTCCAATCCACGTATTGGGAATATTGATTATTTTTAAAATCACTTTCAAATTCAATTTATTTATTTCAAAAATAAATTGATTTTAATTCTAGTTCAAAACTAGTTCATTTCGACAAAAATATATTTTTATCCTTTCAAATGTGGAATTTTACACCCCAGTTCTTTCCAGTTCATATATTACGATTTTACACAAATTATAGATATTTTTAATAATTTTATCAAGGCCCGTACAGTCGATTTCCATCAACGGCCATCGAACTGCACTTACAGCGACCTTTTCCAAATTTGATTTGGATATAATTCCAAATCCAACCGTTAGATTTCAAATTTCTAATATTCATTGGAAAGCTCTTTTCGATACGAACCTAACGGTTCCGGTTTTAGGAGAATCCGACGGTCGGATCTCCCGCAACGTCAATTCGAAGTCAGTGGTTGAAATTCACGAACTGTCGCGGCACGGCGCTTTCTATTCAGGCCATTATATATAATATATATATATATATATATATATTATATATATATATATTTCGTCGATTTCCTTTTTAAAATGTATTTTGTAAATCTTTTTAAATTCGTTTTCAAAACCATTTCAATTCTATATTCAATTTCTAATCAAAATTGAATATTTCGTATCATTACTATATAAATGATTATATTTTCAAAACGTTATATTTTGAAATCACTTCCTTTCTATATTCATTATAAAAACGAATATAATCGATATAAATATCGTTCACGTCAAAATAGCGCAACTCTAATCAACACGGCTTCATATATTTCAATAAATTCGTTATTCTATTCAATAAATGAATATTTATTTTATTCAACACATGAATCTATATTTCTTTCAACACACGACCAATCTCAACATATGAGTATTGTCAACACACGACTATTTTTGTTATGTAAAATATTCTATAAAATTATGGTATCTATCGTTTGATTTTAATTAGACACCGCCGTGAAGTAGTTCTAATTTTAAATATGATAAAGATGTAAATTTTATTATTAAAATATTTTACTCAACACACGAATATTTTCAACACACGAACATCGTCAACACATGATTATTTTTCCCCGATTGGAATGAGGCCCAATCAATTACCATATAACGTTAATTATATGGATTCCATACAACACATGTATATAATAGCAACGATAAACCATCAACCATCATCCAAAGTGCACAACACAACTGCATAAGCATCAAATATAAATAATCAACGCTTACACAGCCTGTCGACCAATCGATCGACATACAATGAAATAATTGGGATTAGTGTACGCCAAATATCATCCCAACACCCGTGTGGGGTTTCAAATCAACAAACACAGATTTTTATTTGTGTAGTTGGGCGATGTGTAAAATTTATCGATCCAATCAATATCAGTCAAATCAGTGTATATAAACAAATCGGCCGATTTGTTTATAATTATTTATTTATTCACATTCACATTAAAAATTATATTTTTAACGATAATTAATTTATTTCCACCATCTACAATTTATTATCGATTTCACATCCATATCACAAACAGATTTCACAACACATCAATCAAACAAACAAGCCATCCATGGTCTGCGGATGACGGGTGTCGGGTGCTGCTGAGCACCGTCTGCATCCTAGTATATATATATATATATATATATATATATATGTATGTATGTATAACTAGAAAAAGAATTTTAGAGTGAGAAGTTCTCACCAATAGCTAATCCAATCATCCCGACTCTTCTTATGTAGAAGTCATCGTTATTCTCGCCTTTTGTCACTTTCGTTGCCCGTAGCCACTACATATATAAAAATCACATTTTTATATTCTTGCTATGTATATATAAAAAACGAATTTTTACTTCGCTATTCAATATATAAAAATAGAATTTTTACTTCACTATTCAATATATAAAAATCGAATTTTTACTTTGCTATTCAATATATAAAAATCGAATTTTTACTTCGCTATTCAATATATAAAAATCGAATTTTTACTTCGCTATTCAATATATAAAAATCGAATTTTTACTTCGCTATTATATAGATAAAAATTCTATTTTTACATCGCTACTATATAGATAAAAATTCTATTTTTACATCGTTACTATATAGATAAAGATATCGCCTTTTCAAATATAAAGATTTCGCCTTTTCAAATATAAAGATTTTGTTTTATATTTTCTATTTTATAGAAATTATATTTTCAATACACTACTAACATAAAAATAGTATTTTTATATCTTCTACTATATAAATGTCATAATTTTGATTCACTATATATATAAAGATCCAATTTTTAACACTTCTATGATCTAAAAATCATATTTTTATCCTTCTACAATATAAAAGATTATATTTTAATCATCTATATAATATGAAAATTATATTTTCAACCTTTACATATGATAAAAATTATATTTTTAACTTCCTTATCATATAAAAATCATATCTTTAACTTTCTTATCGAATAAAAATTCTATCTCTAATTTTCCTATCGAATAAAATTCAGTTTTTAACTTAAGAAAAATAAATAAAACTTGAATTTAAAACTTACATTGTTTTCGAACGGAGAGGAGGGGGGTTTTCTTGCTCACTGGTGACTGCTTTGGGTTGCGGGCTCGATCAGTTGGAGGAGAGGCAGGAGAAGAGGGCGCGGGGAGGCTGAGCTCGGTGGTGCGCGTCGTCGGTTGGCTGATTAAGGGGAAGCGGGGAGGCGCAGTCGGAGAAGAAGAAGGGGAGGAGGAAGGAAGTGCGGCGGCGAGTCTCTTTTTGGGTCTAGGACTTCACGGGGCTTCACGAGGACAGAAGTGGGAGAGGAAGGAACGGCGGCGGCAGGCGGTGAAGGGGAGGGGTTCGCAAGGAGGCTGGGAGGTGGAGGTCGAAAATGGAAGGGGGGCGCGCCTGATGGCGCGGTGGCGCGCTTCTCGGAGGGGCGGCGGCGCTCCTCCGTCCTCTTCTTTCTTTTTTTTCTTTTTCTCTTATTATTTAGCTGATTCGATTTCGAACGAGGGTGGGGGCAGAGAGAGTAAGTAAGGGAGAGGGTTTTATTTTTTATTTAATTATTTAATTTACAAAAAGTTGACTTTTTCATACGACCTCTAAACGAGGCCCACCGCCTGTCGTCCATAGCTAATTACCTTCATTCCGAACACAATGGGATATGTATCGTAGGCTGATTCGATCGTTACAATCAGTTTTCGTCAAAATCAACATATAACTCTATATATTGAATTTGAACGCGCATTTCAATTTAACGGGGTCACATACGAACTCTATAAATTGCAGAAAAATATTTTCTAGCTTCGTATTGACGATACGGTCCTAACAAAACTAATTTCGTCGAATTCTGAGACCGTTGGAAAAATGGTCATTTTCCAGTCGATTAAAATCAACTAAAACTGGTCAAACGCGTTTTCCTTTGCCACGCTCACATATTGATTCGAAAAATTATGAAATTTGAAACCTAGCAATAATTTGACATCACGGACCCAACAAAAGTGGTTTCGTCGAAATCCGAGGTCGTTTGCAAAATTTTCATTTTTAAGGGCCTGAATTCCATAGCGACTATTCAGAATTTTCATTTGGACATATCTTTTGATCCCCGCTATGAAATCTTGATTTTTCGGATTCGTTGGAAAGATATTCCCGAATAGATTCCATTATTTTTGGTTTCACTAAAATCCAGTTTATTTTGCACCCGGTATGTTCAATTGAATTTTGAAATCGAATTATCGAACTACCGCGCCATTTTCAATTCCTTTTATAATTATATATAATTATTTATATTCTAACGACGACGTATATAATATATACGTTCGAATTCTATTCAAAATAAATTTTTCATCGATATTATTTAAAATAATTCATTTTAAATGTTCAAAATTCACTAAAATTGCCAAAATAAAAATTTTAAACTGGCTCGCATTTCCGGGTTGTTACAATCTCCCCCACTTAAAACTTTTCTTCCCCAAAAAGGAACAAAGTCGAAAGTGGTTTGATTACTCAACTCTACGTTCGATCTGGCTTCCATTCTCCAACTTTTCAGTTTCTGAGAATTTTCAAATTCTTCAAAAATTTGGCTAACACCCGGAATTTTCGAAAAATTTCGCCATAACCTCCCCTGCACCAGGAGCAACGGGAAAATCCCGAAATTGCCATATAGGCCCTCTGATCTCAAAAAGAAAAAGAAAAAGCCAATAGGCTCATAAAATCATCATCACCCAAACAAAACAGTAAATTATAATAAACATGTACCTATTTGTTGGGTAAACAAATTTTATTCTCTGCTCTAGCCTCCTTGCTATGACCTGTTCAATGTAAGTACATGTATATGCAAGCAAATGCGACCAATTTTCAATACAATTCAATATTATTAAACAAATAAACAAACAACACAACCATCAATCAATTAGTGGATTAGAGTTTCAAACTCATAATTTTGATACATATACAGAAAATCATGTGTTTTTGATGCCAATTCACAACAATGTATTCTAGCTATATTTTGGTTCTCACACCAGTCTAATGGAAATATATAGAAATCACACCTTTGTCACTCGAAAATAAATACTGGTAACGCTGCAGCATTATCAAAACCATCCCCGGGCAACTAGAGTGTGATCCTATATCTATCTAGTATATTAAAACTTCGAATATACGTTCATGACACGTATACGCGAAATCTATATATACTCGATTGTCCAAATTCAAAATAAATAAATATTCAAATACGTATAAAGCGATTTAAATTTTAAAACAAAATTGTTTTTATTTGAAACATATACTCTTTACACTCGTTCTAGGATACTACTGATCCTATCTCTAACGAGTCATTCTAATTGGATATTACTAATCCAATATCTGATGAATTCTTTCATATGGTTCTAATGTGTCTTGTTCTCGAGCTCTGTAAACCAAAGCTCTGATACCAAACTGAGATGACCCGAACTTCCCCGTGAAGGAAACCACGGATAGAATTGAGTACAAGACAAAATAGAACGCAAACGGAAGAACATTCCATTGTTATTACAACAATTCCATCAGATACAAGAATATACAGAGTATAAATGAATAAATTACATTCGATAAATATCAGAGATTACAATAAATTACATAGCAGCGGAAAAATATACAAAACACAACTGAAAGTGATACACGGATACAGAGCTTTCCGAGCATCGTTCCAGCTGTAAATCAGGACCCTATGAATATAAATCTGCAAAACCAAAACTACTAGCTGCCCGTGCGGAAAATAAGGGCACCCAGAGTTTAGGTTAAAACAATAAACTCTAGGTCAGTCATGTGACTGGTGTGAGAACTAAAACAGTTATTTAAAACTTTACTTTAAAAAAGAGTAATTCAAGGGACCACGCCGTATAACACGGAACGGGTTTCCTCCCAAGAATACTAGTGCATATAACAAAACAGCGCAATGCTCTTAGGAAAAATGAAGCTATTATAAGACCCAGGCCCCATCACACAATGCAACGCAAGCCGGAGGATAGGGTTTTCCCTTATAATAGCCAAACATGCTTGGTACGTCAAAACAAATCATTTGATACTATTATAGGTGTATAGTGTCAAAACAATTTCAATCATAAATATCAATCATAGACGGCATGGGTACCATATATCATGTCGCCATACTAGTTCTACAATTAAAACCGCAATATCACATATTGGAAATTGGATTTCCGTCATGAGTCGAGGCAAGAGGAAAACTCCTCTCCGCGTTCGAGACACTCTAGCAAATGTCACAGGACCCCACTATGATCCTTGGATCTTCAGGGCCGGTCCTCTCTTACTTTTGAGGATTGGCAATTCCTGAACACACGTTTCTCGGTCCTTACAGACCTATATCCGAGTCGCCTCGCATTCCAACAACCACACAGGTGAAAAGTATATAAATGTCAGGGCAGGTAGGTCACTGACACCACCCTAGCTAGAAAGAAACGTCGTGCCCTCCCTGCAGTCACTATCCCGTTTTTAACTCATACCGAGGTGTGAGGCTCGCGAATTCACGTTATACACAAAGTTGCGCCACACAGGCCGTGATTTGATCATCAACCACAAGACTTTGCTTTTCAACAGAAGCCCTGATCAATTGCCACTTACGCGTGCCACATTGGCAATTCACTCCATGCGACTGATGTCCATCGATATACAACCTCTGAGCTCGTACGTCTCAGAGAAGGGCGTTAAGCAAAAGAATAAATTCTCCGCCGCCAAACAGATGTATATTTAATAGAGATCAACCAACCCAGAATAAAATCCAATGTCAGACACACAATCCATTTACAAGTTCGTTCTGGGTCTGAACGAAACCGGAGGCACTTTCCTCGCATATCCATCTATCTCCAAGTACGTCTGGACGATCACCAACTGTTTCCCTCATCTTAGGTGTACAGCCTAATCGAGATCATCAGTAATCACCCAAATGATGTGAAGACTTCCGATCTTCAACCACCGTCTTCATCTTCGACATCTCGTCGAATTGGTTATTCAGAATGGGTATAAACCCGGCCTTTCTGAATGACCCATGTATATGATAAACAAATGTTACACAAACCCAACAAACGCCTCATTCCAATTCAGAATATTCTTTTATTCACAAAATCACATTCTAAGGGGAAAGGTTCCCATTAATTTTATCCAAGATAAATTCTTTAAATTTATTCTTTAATCTTCCTTTGGATATCATTTCAAACTAGCCGGGATTAGCGAACCACACCGAAGTAATTATTTATTTTATTTCCCAATCCCAACCTATTCATCCCATGGAGCAAAACTGGTAATACTCCATATCTAACACTAGGGTGTTATCGGTAAAATTAATTACTATTTCACGTTCAAATCTAATTAAAGATTTAACTATCGCTTTGGAGCAAAACTGGTGGTACTCCATTCTCGATCACCTTTCAGATTTGATAATTTAAATTATCAATTCACTTTTCAATCTAATTAAAGATTCATTAGAACTCCACTTAGTTTTAATCCTTTCAAAAATCAACATCTTGCCTTTAACTGGGTTAAAGAACCAATGTCATCTAAAACACGATTCACGATAAACCCAAATCACATTTGATATTAATTACAAGTCTTTGAATAGAAAATATACCGGTTTATATTTAATATCAAATTCTGAAACCAACAAATATCGTATTGGAAATAATGATATAAAATATATCTTTCAAATTCCCATAACAATGTCTGTATAGTCACGAAATCCAACATCGAAATATTCCGAAGATAATTTCGGTTCAACTCCAGTCCAATCCACGTATTGGGATTATTGATTATTTTTTAAATCACTTTCAAATTCAATTTATTTATTTCAAAAATAAATTGATTTTAATTTTAGTTCAAAACTAGTTCATTTCGACAAAAATATATTTTTATCCTTTCAAATGTGGAATTTTACATCCCAGTTCTTTCCAGTTCATATATTATGATTTTACACAAATTATAGATATTTTTAATAATTTTATCAAGGCCCGTACAGTCGATTTCCATCAACGGTCATCGAACTGCACTTACAGCGACCTTTTCCAAATTTGATTTGGACATAATTCCAAATCCAACTGTTAGATTTCAAATTTCTAATATTCATTGGAAAGCTCTTTTCGATACGAACCTAACGGTTCCGGTTTTAGGAGAATCCGACGGTCGGATCTCCCGCAACGTCAATTCGAAGTCAATGGTCGAAATTCACGAACTGTCGCGGCGCGTTCTATTCAGGCCATTATATATATAATATACATATATTATATATATTTCGTCGAATTTCTTTTTAAAACGTATTTTGTAAATCGTTTTAAATTCGTTTTCAAAACCATTTCAACTCTATATTCAATTTCTAATCAAAATTGAATATTTCGTGTCATTACTATATAAATGATAATATTTTCAAAACGTTATATTTTGAAATCACTTCCTTTCTATATTCATTATAAAAACGAATATAATCGATATAAATATCGTTCACGTCAAAATAGCGCAAGTCTAATCAACACGGCTGTATATATTTCAATGAATTCGTTATTCTATTCAACAAATGAATATTTATTCTATTCAACACATGAATCTATATTTCTTTCAACACACGACCAATCTCAACATATGAGTACTGTCAACACACGACTATTTTTGTTATGTAAAATATTCTATAAAATTATGGTATCTATCATTTGATTTTAATTAGACTCCACCGTGAAGTAGTTATAATTTTAAGTATGATAAAGATGTAAATTTTATTATTAAAATATTTTACTCAACACATGAATATTTTCAACACATGAACATCGTCAACACATGAATATATTTCCCCGATTGGAATGAGGCCCAATCAATTACCATATAACGTTAATTATATGGATTACATACAACACATGTATATAATATCAATGATAAACCATCAACCATCATCCAAAGTGCACAACACAACTGCATAAGCATCAAATATAAATAATCAACGCTTACACAGCCTGTCGACCAATCGATCGACATACAATGAAATAATTGGGATTAGTGTACGCCAAATATCATCCCAACACCCGTGTGTGGTTTCAAATCAACAAACACAGATTTTTATTTGTGCAGTTGGGCGATGTGTAAAATTTATCGACCCAATCAATATCAGTCAAATCAGTGTATATAAACAAATCGGCCGATTTGTTTATAATTATTTATTTATTCACATTCACGTTAAAAATTATATTTTTAACGATAATTAATTTATTTCCACCATCTACAATTTATTATCGATTTCACATCCATATCACAAATAGATTTCACAACACATCAATCAAACAAACAAGCCATCCATGGTCTGTGGATGACGGGTGTTGGGTGGTGCTAAGCACCGTCTGCATCCTAGTATATATATATATATATATATATATATGTATGTATGTATGTATAACTAGAAAAAGAATTTTAGAGTGAGAAGTTCTCACCAATAGTTAATCCAATCATCTCGACTCTTCTTATGTAGAAGTCATCGCTGTTCTCGCCTTTTGTCACTTTCATTGCCCGTAGCCACTACATATATAAAAATCACATTTTTATATTCTTGCTATGTATATATAAAAATCGAATTTTTACTTCGCTATTCAATATATAAAAATCGAATTTTTACTTCGCTATTCAATATATAAAATCGAATTTTTACTTCGCTATTCAATATATAAAAATCGAACTTTTACTTCGCTATTCAATATATAAAAATCGAATTTTTACTTCGCTATTCAATTTATAAAAATCGAATTTTTACTTCGCTATTATATAGATAAAAATTCTATTTTTACATCGCTACTATATAGATAAAAATTCTATTTTTACATCGTTACTATATAGA
This sequence comes from Allium sativum, assembly GCA_030737875.1. Lineage (NCBI taxonomy): Eukaryota > Viridiplantae > Streptophyta > Magnoliopsida > Asparagales > Amaryllidaceae > Allium > Allium sativum. The sequence goes on from JASFAX010000069.1 coordinate 325,514, forward strand.
TAAAAAATCTATTTTTACAACGATGTTAATAGAATAAAGATTATATTTTTATCACGCTATTCTTTATAAAAAGATTTCGCCTTTTCAAATATAAAGATTTCGCCTTTTCAAATATAAAGATTTTATTTTATATTTTCTATTTTATAGAAATTATATTTTCAATACACTACTAACATAAAAATAGTATTTTTATATCGTCTACTATATAAAGGTCATATTTTTGATTCACTATATATATAAAGATCCAATTTTTAACACTTCTATGATGTAAAAATCATATTTTTATCCTTCTACAATACAAAAGATTATATTTTTATCATCTATATAATATGAAAATTATATTTTCAACCTTTACATACGATAAAAATTATATTTTTAACTTCCTTATCATATAAAAATCATATCTTTAACTTTCTTATCGAATAAAAATTCTATCTCTAATTTTCCTATCGAATAAAATTCAGTTTTTAACTTAAGAAAAATAAATAAAACTTGAATTTAAAACTTACATTGTTTTCGAACGGAGAGAAGGGGGGTTTTCTTGCTCGTTGGTGACTGCTTTGGGTTGCGGGCTCGATCAGTTGGAGGAGAGGCAGGAGAAGAGGGCGCGGGGAGGCTGAGCTCGGTGGTGCGTGTCGTCGGTTGGAGGGAGGGTCGGGTGGCTGATTAAGGGGAAGCGGGGAGGCGCAGTCGGAGAAGAAGAAGGGGAGGAGGAAGGAAGTGCGGCGGCGGGTCTCTTTTTTTGTCTAGGGCTTCACGGGGCTTCACGAGGACAGAAGGGAGAGAGGAAGGAACAGCGGCGGCAGGCGGTGAAGGGGATGGGTTCGCGAGGAGGCTGGGAGGTGGAGGTCGGAAATGGAAGGGGGCGCGCCTGATGGCGCGGTGGCGCACTTCTCGGAGGAGCGGCGGCGCTCCTTCGTCCTCTTCTTTCTTTTTTTCTTTTTCTCTTATTATTTAACTGATTCGATTTCGAATGAGGGGGGCAGAGAGAGTAAGGGAGAGGGTTTTATTTTTTATTTATTTATTTAATTATTTAATTTACAAAAAGTTGACTTTTTCATACGACCTCTAAACGAGGCCCACCGCCTGTCGTCCATAGCTAATTACCTTCATTCCGAACACAATGGGATATGTATCGTAGGCTGATTCAATCGTTACAATCAGTTTTCGTCAAAATCAACATATAACTCTATATATTGAATTTGAACGCGCATTTCAATTTACCGGGGTCACATACGAACTCTATAAATTGCAGAAAAATATTTTCTAGCTTCGTATTGACGATACGGTCCTAACAAAACTAATTTCGTCGAATTCTGAGACCGTTGGAAAAATGGCCATTTTCCAGTCGATTAAAATCAACTAAAACTGGTCAAACGCGTTTTCCTTTGCCACGCTCGCATATTGATTCGAAAAATTATGAAATTTGAAACCTAGCAATAATTTGACATCACGGACCCAACAAAAGTGGTTTCGTCGAAATCCGAGGTCGTTTGCAAAATTTCCATTTTTAAGGGCCTGAATTCCATAGCGACTATTCAGAATTTTCATTTGGACATATCTTTTGATCCCTGCTATGAAATATTGATTTTTCGGATTCGTTGGAAAGATATTCCCGAATAGATTCCATTATTTTTGGTTTCACTAAAATCCGGTTTATTTTGCACCCGGTATGTTCAATTGAATTTTGAAATCGAATTATCGAACTACCGCGCCATTTTCAATTTCTTTTATAATTATATATAATTATTTATATTCTAACGATGACGTATATAATATATACGTTCGAATTCTATTCAAAATAATTTTTCGTCGATATTATTTAAAATAATTCATTTTAAATGTTCAAAATTCACTAAAATTGCCAAAATAAAAATTTTTAACTGGCTCGCATTTCCGGGTTGTTACACATTTATCCCAATTGATTTTAAATCGGTTATTTCACTTTTAACTTATAAGTTACGCAAGTTAGTTTCGTTAAAATCTTTCCATTCCATTTAAGTTAACTTAAATTGAGTTTTAAACCATTGGATTCACATTTACTATTTCAATCAATTTAATTTGCACAAGTTAATTTTAAATCTCAGAATCCAAATTCCTAGCTTTTATTTCAAATACTTTTAAAATAATATAAATATATGCGAATATTTATAACCATTTAAAATTTCGAACATTTGAATATTTAAAAACTTATTTTCTTAAACACATGTTCACTAGCAATTTACTATAGTAACAATATGTCACGTAGAAACTCAAAAATAAAATATTGATGATGTGGCCATCCATCATCAGGACTATTTTCCAGTGACTGAAGTGAGTTCAGTGCTTAATCACTTTCAAAATCCATTTAAAAATTATTCTAATTCAAAAATGATTCTAATTCAAAAATTCCTTCAAAGTAATATTATATTATTTTATAATACTTCAGAAAATATCTTTTAAACATCCGAGATTTAAATCACAATTTTGGTAGAATCTAATTTCTGTTTAGCACATTTGCATATTCCATTCCTATACAAATTCTATTTGGTTATATACAATCATCTCAATATTATAATCTCATTCGATTATAAAAATAACAACCAACCATATCAATAATTTCATAAAATTATTCCTTTTATATAAAAAAAATAATTCTAGGTAAAATTATTTCATTTACCTGCTTAAAAACAATATCGTATAAAATTTCTCTGTTCAAGTATTTTGAAATCCTTATCGACCACATCAGTTAAATGCATCGATTTAGAATTTATATACCACTCAACAAATCAATCAACACAATATAAAACAATTTTTTTTATAACACCAACAAGTACGATCTCTCATATATATAAACACTCAAACTCAATTTACGATATTCCTAACCCCATCTCTATTGAGTTATGCTACAAAGCCAAGGTTATCACTTAGCCTTTAGCTCTGGTACCAACGTTAACGACTCGACTTTTCCATACCATTTAAGCTGACATCAAACAAACCATTTCCAACTCAAAAGGCACAGGAAAGCAGATAGTTAGGAGAAAGAAGTTAGTGGTTAAGAAAAAGAAAGAAATAATTGTTAGAATAGAAGATGAATAATAAGAGGAAGAATACCAACACTGTTGAATTAGACTAGAATAAAATCTCACAGCGGAGCGAAAAAAATAATATAATATATCAAAACTCTTTACACAAAGAAAAAAATGTATATATATGATTACACAATCATAGTACACAACTAGATCATACTATACTGATCAATACAGCCCATATAGCGGAAATAAAATTTATACCAGAAAGTAAGGGAATACATCTCGAATCCGGCTTCTCTTCTGAAGCTTCAAAAAATCTAATGCTACTTGGAAATATACTCGGTCTGACCCGAGAACATTTTGAGGAAAGAAAAATCAACCCGGATTCGTCTGGAATACTTTCAATGAAAATTTCATAGCACAAACAACTTGCTTAACTTTAGAAAAATCTTTTGAAAGAATGAAACTCTCGTAAGACACGACCACACATAAACATATTACATGTTTTTACCTTACGATAACCCAATCACTTTTTTTATCAAAGTCCAGTGGTATTATAATAATGTCTATCAAACCACAAATAAAATAAGAATATAATCGGAAAGCTTGCATCTCCCTTTCCAACGTAGTTGGTATACATTTAAAAACGTATGGCTCGTATTGGAGATTGGATTTCCAACATGACTAGGTATAATATGACCTCCGATCAGTGTCCTATAGAGATGAAACACTGAGGTTCAATAAGAACATTTTGTAACCCAGCCACACACAACCGGCCACTCATTTAACTAGAGTGTACCGAATATATCATCACCATGGTTGGGATCAGCAACCATAAATTCTGAAGCATACAATAAAGGGACAACCGATTCCTCTAGATCAGGTGATAATACCCCCTAGTGGGTATGTCCTACATAGCCATGTCATCTGCCCAATTTTAGTCATTTCCTGGTTGATGAGGCTTGAGGTCATGATTACCTTCTTAGGCCATCTCATTCAACTTTGAATGCCACATTGTCAGATCAGTCAAATTACTAATCGACGTTCACAAATATACTTTGGGTATTAAGCTAAAAGAAGTTACCTTCTCTGCCACCATACTCGGTATATTTGTAAAAATCAACATACATGATCTTAGGAAATACTCCGTCAGACATTCGTCCATATAATTTCATTCTGGGACTGAACGAAACCGGAGAAACCTCATATTGTAGAGGTTACTGCTACAAGTTTAATCCTGGTAATTAACTAGAGACATCAACGAGCAAATCTCTCGCTCTGAAGATCCATATCTTCAAATTGTCTTCAAATTATCTTCATAAGCATCCGTGCAAGTTAGTTTCATATGTAAAGTTGATTCGAAGTGGTTTTGGGTCCAGTTCCCATCCCGGTCTCCTCGAACCAACATGTCAATAGTCAAAGTGGGATATCATTTATAGTCGGGTTTTTAACTATCAAATCAAAACAGTACGGTCAAGTACATCAGCCACTCAGGACCTTTTTATTTAAAACCCTTTATTAAAACCAATTCATCGATTCTTAAAAAATGATTTCATATTCTTATGTCAATTGGATAATTATATTCTCAACTCTCACTTGTTTTCGTTACATTGAAATAAAATCATACCCTTATCTTCCCAAAATAAACGTATTCACAAAATCTCCTCTTATATCCTTTACTTTGAAAATATGGCAATATATTCACAAAACCTCTTTTTATTTCCTTTACTTTGGAAATGTCATTATATATTCACAAACCTATTTTTATTTCCTTTACTTTGGAAATATCGCTAAATATACATATAGCCTAATATATGGCCCAAACGATGTCATTCGACACATCGTTTATGATACGAAACCTGAACAGTTTTAATTACTTCAGACCTTGCGGATTTACGATAATGTTTATGGAAATAATAATTAAATTTCCAATGTCTGCTTCCATTTCCGAACTAATATAACCACTCGTTACATTTCCTTGAAAACCATAGCCATTTAATAATTCATTGAGATAAATATATTTCAAAAAAATCATATTATTTCCGTTGTCTAGAAAATAGTGATATATACTTAACCGAATGGTATAAGTATAATCACACTTCAAACCTGGCCAAACAATGTAAAATAATACATTGTTTAACATAAAACCCAATAGTTTTATTATATTTCAAAACCTTGCAAATAACGTTGCAATATTATTTATCTTATGGAAATAATAAATTATTCCCAATATCTTTTTACAAATTAATATCATCTCCAGATAATCCTGAAGTCATTCATGTTGGGGTATTTTATCTAGTGAAAATAAGGCTCAAGTCCCTAAAACTTATTGAAATACATGCCACATCCCTGTTAACTTTCAATTTCAATCCCGCCCCCTATTTTCAACTGCGACTCCTTCGTTCCAGGTACTTCCGCCTTCCAGCTTGAATATGTTCCGCCTTCTTCAATTTCTACAAAAAAAATGCGCTATAGATTAAAAAAAATATTCTAAAATCTGGAAATAGTCCCAGGAGTCCATGCGAAGAAAAAAAAATAGTTGCATATATGTATGCAACTATTGCCTATAATTGCATACATATATGCAACTTTTTGAATACACATGCACATATGTAAGCATGCCTGTTGAATAACTGCATACATATATGCATTTTTTCTGTATAACTACATACATGTGTGCATATATGTGAAAATATATGCAAAATTGAAAAAGTTGCACGTATGTATGTTGCTTTCAAATAAATGCATGTGAAGATGCATGTATTTTCAATATGTGCAAACGTGTATGAATTTGTACTGCAGTTTTGACACAGAATTGAAATAAATGCATACATGTATGCAACTAATTGAATTATATGCATCTTTTGATGCATTTTACTGCATTTCATTGTTTTTATGTAATTTTTGATTTTGACTTTGTTTTTGATGTTTTTTTGATCTGATTTTTTTCACGATTATTTGTTTTAATTAATTACGAATTTACGTGATTTTTTTATATCATTTTTTTGTGTATTTTCGAAAAATAGGGACTAAATTTACAATAAGTTTATGACCGGACTTGAGCCTAATTTAAAACGTTAATAGGGACCTGTAAACGCACCCTTTTATCTATCTCTCAAACCTTGATTCGACAACGTTCTTATCTTAAGATGGATAAAAGTTTGTAACTCAAACCGATATTAATAATAATATCAAATCAATTTCATTTACTATTTCATTTAAAATATGATTTTATAAACCATTCCTTACTTTTGAAAATCTCTTTCAATTATAACTTACTTCATTGATTAAGTAAATTGTTTACTAAAAAAATAACCTTTCGCTTTAAAACCTTTTTATACAATTCATTTATAACTTGGATTTTATTACAATAAATCATTTACCAAATTCTTTATCCAAAATCATTTAACATCTTACTACAAAACTTAATTTGGATTTTAATTACTACAATCCAATTACGTCCTTTATTTTACATTTTGAAATCTTCCTTTCAATTACAACGTTTCACTTAATTCAATTCTTAAGTAAATGTCTATTTTATAATCATCGTCTTAACTTTAAACCTCTTTTATAAACTATGTTTTTAAACCTTAGATATATTATCAAACCCCGTTGCAAAACCTTTCTAAAACTTCACTTAATATCTCATTACAATCTGATTACTTTCTAAAAGTAATCACTTCAATTATTATTAATTAAAATAATTATTAACTTCAACATTAACCGAAGTAAAAGTAGTTAACTTCATTACTAATTAAAATAAAATAGTTAATTTCTTTTTAAAATTTAATTAACTTCATTAGTAATAACCAACCCAATAATTATCTTTAAATACAGTTAGTTAGATGATTAATTAATTTTAAATATTACATTTAAACAATCATTTGTCAAAATTATTTCTATTAGATTAATTGAAAATCAAATTAATCTAATAATCAATTCCGGTTAAACAGCTGAATTAGTCAACTTGAAAACATCAATTAACTTGTTAACTGATTTCAACTAATCTTTCGTCTTCAATTAATTAATAATATAATTAATTTAATATAATATCGCTTAATTGTTTTCTTAAAAACAATTATTCCAAATCATTAACCCTTTGGTTAACTTCCAACTTACTTGCTTCTAAAATTTATCAAAACATAAGAAATTGGTATATAAATCATTTAATAATATTTTATAAAACCAATTATAAATATATTTTTATAAAGCTTCTGTTTTATACAACTTATAAAATATAATTGAAAATCTTGCATTAATTATAAAAATAAATTTTATAACTTCAACTACGTTAATTCACTTGACGACAAATCAACATCTCAAAACGATGGATTTTAGGTCATCTGCTGCCAATCACTTAACCAATATCGTCTATTGGTTAATAGCATATCAAATAATGAATTTAAATTCAACAATCAACATCCAATTCAATAATCAACATCCAAACAGGACTTAACATTACTAGGGTCAAACAATTCTTATACTAGTGTGTAACCCATGTATTGCACACGACACTATTGTTAACGCTAGTATTTATATTTTATTTATTATTAAAATAGTATGTTGTATATACTTTTTTCAAATGTAACTATGATATATCAATTACAAATTAAAAAGATAATCAATTATCGCTATATATATATTAGTTTCTTAAAAAAAAACTAAATCTCTTAATAATATAAATGTGAATAATTTATGTTATGTAAGATATAATTATTGTATATATGAGTGAATAAATAACATTATCATTCTTATTGTATAGTGATTTGTATGTAGATTCAACTTGCATTTTTGTAAAGATATATAAGTGAAGGAATGAATGTTAAATAATTTAAGTTATTTATATATTTAATAATCAACACAACTAATTCAAATAAAGAGTTGAAAAACAAGCCTTATACGTATTTGTAATTGAGAGGAGTGTTTATTTATTACTTAGTTTTAGATTTTAAACAATTTTATCTTTGTAATCAACCATATATTTCATGTTATTGTAAGGATCATACGTACAATTGTGATAATTGCAAAATAATATTATGTAGTGTCAAGGTGATTGTGATTTTGGGTATGGTTTGTAATGTATCGAAAGAGGGAATGCTAAAAAAATTTTAATCAATTAATTTGTACATTCTCATCTTAACGTTTTAGAATATAAGTTTGTCTTTTAAAAGTTTCTAAAAGTAAAATTATGTTATGCAATAAATAACAACGTTTTTGGAGTAAATGAACTAGGAATTAAAAGTGATATTATAGTATACATTTATATTACTTCATTTGACTAAAGAAATTACTTTATCATTATTTTTAATTGTATATAAATATTTCTTATATTGAAATTATCGTATTTTTAGGATTTATTTGATAGATTAATGAATGATACTTAACCAAATATTCAAATAGCTTAGATTTAAGATTTACACAGTTAACTAAATATATGGACTTGAGTGTAAAATATTCAGAGAGAACTGAGAAGAGTTTTTAACTAATTACAGAAAAAATGTTGAAGTTAACGAAATTCTACATTTGATAAATTTGTGGATGCATTATTACAACATATTTTTATTATCATTGTTAATGTATATAATTTGCGTTATACAATTTATATATTTTTGTGTTTAAATGTTTTTTTTACCAATTTGTTGACGTATATGTAGCATGTACATTGAAAGTTAGGATCAATTAATTAATTTAAATATGTGGGTCTCAATGTAAAATATCGGGAGAAAATTGGGAAATATTTATAGATAAATATAGATTTTTTTTTAAAGTAGACTTTTAATGTAGGATATTAGTAAATAATTGTAAAATGACATATATTAGAATTTTAATAAAATATCTGAAGTCAAAGACAATTAAGGAGAATGGAGATGGCTCCGAAAATTAATGTGAGGGCTTAAAATTCTTCTGCTTTACTATTATTTAATATGAATAATAGGAAACAAGCAACATATAAGATATTTGACGAGTCCAGTTGGATTCCTCCAACCTGTTTATCCTTGCATCATAGCTCATATTATCATTTAATGTATGCATATGAAATAGATAATCTAATCTAAATAACTTAAACAATGGAATTTAAATAAATAAAATAAACAATCAAACAATAAACATCCAAAGCGTCCAAACATCCAATTTATGCTAGCAATGATTGTAACACCCCGTAATTCTGTGACATTAAGATTCTCAAATTAAAGTATAATTAATTTTTAAAAGAAAAATTAAAAGAAAAAGATCCATGCAGTTGTTTAATTTAAGTATTGTAACTAACATGAAAAAGAGAAGTAAGGAGAGAACAATAATTATTATTGTTCTAAGACTTATTAAAAAAAGCCTCTGTAGCTCAGTTGGTTAAGGCATTAGATTTGTAGCATGGAGGTCAGGGGTTCGAACCCCGGCGGCTGCATAATTTTTTATCTTTGTTTTAGAGAGGGCCAACTGAACATGCAAATATATGTACGTATACAAATTCAAAATTTGAAAGGATAAGAACGTACATATAAGGAAATAAAGAAAATATATATATACATATGAGAATATAAATATATATATGCAAAAATATATGTATACGAAAGATAAAATTCAAGATAAGGCTACAGTCAATGAAATATGGCAACATCATTTGAATTTTGAAAATAAAATGAAAGTTGTGCGTATATATATACGCGTAAAATGGTCGTTAGAGGAATTGTATACATATAAGAATATTTCATGTGAATAAAACAGTTAAATTCAAAAGTTCGAAAATCAAACTTCTACGCCAAAACAATTCATTCGAAATTCAAATTTCTACGCCAAAATAGCTTGTAGGACCCAATGCTGACTCAGCACTGCGTGTATGATAAGGTTTGGCTAGATTCATCTACGTACCTGGACTATTTTCTTAACTGGGTTCAATGCTGACTCAGCGCTGCGTGTACGATAAGGTCTTGAGCAGCTATATAAACAGCCCTAGTCTTCATTCTCTTTGCACCAATTCTCTTCTATCCTTATGCTGCTAAGATTCATGGCTTCTTCCCCTCCTCTAAATTTTCTTAAATAATTAAAATAAAATATAAATTCAAGACATGGAGATGCTGCTCAAATCTGTTCAAGAGAAGATTCAAATCAAAGTGAAGAATTCAAAGGTTAAATCAACAAACCTCGAGCAACGGCATACGAATCTTAGCATCGTCGTTCTTCTATTCTAGATCTAATTTCTGTAAGTTGGTTATTTCTAGACTTGAACGTTTTATTTTTATTTGTGACATGAAATTAAAAGGATATAAGAAAAATGCCTAATCTCTTCACTTGGATCTGTGTCTATTTAAGTTTTTGGATCTAATTCTTGACTATGGCCCAGAACATACTATGACTTTGATTGACGGCCTATGACTATTGAACAAAGAGGATATGCCTATGCCTATGATCATGATTATGAGAACTATGACCATGAACCTATTGCCTTTGAATTACGAACATGAACCGTGATTTGGGACATACAACATATGACTATGACATTGCCTATGACAATGACTTATGACTATGGGAATTATTTTCCCTTTTGGACTACGAACATTGCCTATAACTATGAACTTTGCCTATGATTCATAATTAGGAAAATTGTTGCTTAAGTTTTGTGGCTATGAAATTGGGTCTAAACCCGATTATCTATTTTATTTGTTCCTTGTTTTTCTTTGGTTTTAGACTGTGGGAATTTACCTATTTAGTTAGGTCTACCCATGTTCTTGAACCTATTCTATCTATTGGTTTTAGACCGTGGGAATTTACCTATTAAGTTAGGTCTACCCATATTCTTGAACCTACGTCGTTATCCAAACCTTTTATGCCAGTTATTATCCCTTTTCATAGCATCTTTGGTTCATTCCCTATTTTCTACGAATCTAGATTTATTTACAATCTAGGTTAAATCACGATTATACGAACGGTGGGAATGCAATTTGGGGGAAATATGAAAATGAACATAAATGTAGTTATAAGCTTGGAAATTGGCATAAATTGGAATATGTATTATGGCATGTTCATAGGAATGCAAATTGGATAATTTTGACATATTAAATTTAGTATTAGCAAGTAAGCTAAATTTTAGGCATGAAATGTAAACTAGAATAATAACTCTAGTCTTACCATAAACCGTGAATTAGGAATGTTAAATCAAAATTGTACTAATATACTTATTCCAAATCTTTAATTAACACAATTTTGATTTAACATTCCTAATTCACAGTTTATGGTAAGACTAGAGTTATTATTCTAGTTTACATTTCATGCCTAAAATTTAGCTTACTTGCTAATACTAAATTTAACATGTCAAACTTATCCAATTTGCATTCCTATGAACATGCCATAATACATATTCCAATTTATGCCAATTTCCAAGCTTATAACTACATTTATGTTCATTTTCATATTTTCCCCAAATTGCATTCCCACCGTTCGTATAATCGTGATTTAACCTAGATTGTAAATAAATCTAGATTCGTAGAAAATAGGGAATGAACCAAAGATGCTATGAAAAGGGATAATAACTAGCATAAAAGGTTTGGATAACGACGTAGGTTCAAGAATATGGGTAGACCTAACTTAATAGGTAAATTCCCACGGTCTAAAACCAATAGATAGAATAGGTTCAAGAACATGGGTAGACCTAACTGAATAGGTAAATTCCCACAGTCTAAAACCAAAGAAAAACAAGGAACATATAAAATAGATAATCGGGTTTAGACCCAATTTCATAGCCACAAAACTTAAGCAACAATTTTCCTAATTATGAATCATAGGCAAAGTTCATAGTTATAGGCAATGTTCATAGTCCAAAAGGGAAAATAATTCCCATAGTCATAAGTCATTATCATAGGCAATGTCATAGTCATATGTTGTATGTCCCAAATCAAGGTTCATGTTCGTAATTCGAAGGCAATAGGTTCATGGTCATAGTTCTCATAATCATGATCATAGGCATAGGCATATCCTCTTTGTTCAATAGTCATAGGCTGTCAATCAAAGTCATAGTATGTTCTGGGTCATAGTCAAGAATTAGATCCAAAAACTTAAATAGACACAGATCCAAGTGAAGAGATTAGGCATTTTTCTTATATCCTTTTAATTTCATGTCACAAATAAAAATAAAACGTTCAAGTCTAGAAATAACCAACTTACAGAAATTAGATCTAGAATAGAAGAACGACGATGCTAAGATTCGTATGTCGTTGCTCGAGGTTTGTTGATTTAGCCTTTGAATTCTTCACTTTGATTTGAATCTTCTCTTGAACAGATTTGAGCAGCATCTCCATGTCTTAAATTTATATTTTATTTTAATTATTTAAGAAAATTTAGAGGAGGGGAAGAAGCCATGAATCTTAGCAGCATAAGGATAGAAGAGAATTGGTGCAAAGAGAATGAAGACTAGGGTTGTTTATATAGCTGCTCAAGACCTTATCGTACACGCAGCGCTGAGTCAGCATTGAACCCAGTTAAGAAAATAGTCCAGGTACGTAGATGAATCTAGCCAAACCTTATCATACACGCCGTGCTGAGTCAGCATTGGGTCCCACAAGCTATTTTGGCGTAGAAATTTGAATTTCGAATGAATTGTTTTGGCGTAGAAGTTTGATTTTCGAACTTTTGAATTTAACTATTTTATTCACATGAAATATTCTTATATGTATACAATTCCTCTAACGACCATTTTACGCGTATATATATACGCACAACTTTCATTTTATTTTCAAAATTCAAATGATGTTGCCATATTTCATTGACTATAGCCTTATCTTGAATTTTATCTTTCGTATACATATATTTTTGCATATATATATATATATATATTTATATTCTCATATGTATATATATATATATATTCTTTATTTCCTTATATGTACGTTCTTATCCTTTCAAATTTTGAATTTGTATACATACATATATTTGCATGTTCAGTTGGCCCTCTCTAAAACAAAGATAAAAAATTATGCCGCCGTCGGGGTTCGAACCCCCGACCTCCATGCTACAAATCTAATGCCTTAACCAACTGAGCTACAGAGGCTTTTGTTAATAAGTCTTAGAACAATAATAATTATTGTTCTCTCCTTACTTCTCTTTTTCATGTTAGTTACAATACTTAAATTAAACAACTGCATGGATCTTTTTCTTTTAATTTTTCTTTTAAAAATTAATTATACTTTAATTTGAGAATCTTAATGTCACAGAATTACGGGGTGTTACAATGATAAATTATAACTAAATGAATTTTATCACATTACGGTATTTCAGAAAGCATGAGAGTTAACTCACAGTTCATTTTCGATCGACGATTTCAGACTAATTTATATAATTTCAAACAAGCATTCGAAATTATATAAAAATCTAATTAACTCCAATTCCAACCAAACTAGCTCGTACGCGTAGTTTTTCGTCGCTACGATCCCAACGCTTCTTGTTTTTTTGATTATGTTCACGTACGACAAAGTTATAACTATTACAAATTTTTGATTAAATTTTAAACAACTTTAACCATTTAAATTACCTTAATTATCATTTACCCATAATCATGTTTTAATTAGCCGCTAATCCTTGTTATAGCATCGTGATCTCACTACTTCTAGGTTTTCAAACATACAATCGAAACAAAAAACATCGACCTCCTCTTTCACATGTCGCCACCGTCTCCGACCACCGGAGGTCAACCCCATCCCTTATGTCGTCCCATTGACCACCCAGCCACCCATTCCTACGACGCCAGCCGCTAACCCCTTCCCCACCGCCTGAATTTCAAACATGAACGGAAACCCTTCAAGCCACCACAACGATTGCCTTTGACCACCATAGGGGACCGCACTACCTAGATCGACGCGTCTCCTCCTCATCCTCCTTTCTCCTTGAGTGTCCAGGCCCTGAAACTCACTCGACCGCTGGCCATCGGCCTAAAACCGAAACTGCACAGCTTCCCTTTGTCTCGACTTTCACACTGCCACAGGCCACCAGAAAACCCCATAACACCACCGATAGGAACCCTCATTCCCCTCTCCAACTTTCGTGTTGTAGCTTTCATCTAATCCTCTCTGGTTTTGGAGATTAAAATCGAAGAAGAAGAAAAGGGTGGCAGCGTGAATTTGGACCAAGGAAGAAAGATTGATTAGAGGATAAACGTTTTAGGGTTATTTATAGGGTGGTTTTATTATTAAAATATTTACATGAAACTTACGTCTGAAGTTTCACGCTCAAACGACCACCTATGAGCTCTGATCGCGATGAAAATTGAAATCCTACATAATATTCCAGAAACGATGGAACTGGTTTCGTCAAATTAAAAGGCACTTGCAAAACCCTATTTTAATTTCACAACGTAAATCGATACAAATTTATATCGCGCACGATCACATAATAACTCCAATTGACTCGAAACTTGAAATCTTATAATAATTAATCATTATGGATTTAATAAATTTGGTTTTCATTGAAATCTGAGTTCGTTTGAAAATTGGATATTCTCAAATTCCATATTAAATCGATAAAATATAAATTGATTTCAAAACAAACAAATTCATCAACAATAATAACAATAATTATTGTATGTATCCAAGTAGAATTTATATAGCTTCAAAATAAACGAACTTGAATGTTAAAACCAACATTTTAATTTTCAAGTTAAATCAATATCTAATTTATTAAAAATCCTTTTATTTTATTAAATAAATCATTATGGGTCATAAACGATTATATCGCGATTTTTCTGGAAATTTGATTTGGACATGACTCAAAATCTACAAGGTGAAATCTCGGTTTTTCTCTTCCATTAGAAAACTATGACTCAGTAGACCTGGAAGATTCTTGTTTAAAAGAATTCTGACTTATACTTGATTCTGTACACCCAATTGAAGTTCAAATCGTAAATTACGAACTACCGCGACGCTACGAGCTCGTTTTTAATTAAATTTAAACCATATGTTCAAACTTTGTTTAATCAATAAATTCCTTATTATAAATTCAAATCCGAACCTAACTAGGACTTAATTAATTATCTAATTCATACTATATCTCGAATCCAATTTATTCTCAATTATTTCATAATTAAATTTATTATTTTACTATCCAAATTAAATTAATACTCAAAATCATAGGATCAGAGTTATTTAAATATTCAAATCAACATTTAAAACCAATTTTAAATATTCAATCTAAATGGCTAAAAATCTGAATCGTTAAGCCTTAATATCATTAGGAAAGAAAATTTCTAAAGAAGACCAAGTTAGATCTTGAATTCACTTCTTAGTGAATGGGATCAGAAGACTCTGGCAAGCGAAGAAGCCGATGATATTTCTATTATGGAAATAGAAGAATTAATTGGTAATCTAATGTCCAATGAAGTAAAATTGCAGGTTAGAAAGAGAATCAAGGAAATAAGAAGAAATCACTGACACTTAATGCTATGATTGGCAATGATGAACCAGATGATGATGTTGTTGATGATGATATCGAGTTTATTACCGAGAAGATCAAGGAATTCTTCAAGTATTGGATAATGAAAAAACTTCGGAAAGCAAACAACAATAATTATATAAATGAAAATGTTGTTAAATGTTTTGAATGTGATAAACTAGGTCATTTGAAAAGAGGTTGTCCTAATTTGAAGAAACCGAAGAACTTTTCATATACTTTCAATAAGGAGAGGAAACGGGCATTCAATGCAACATGGGTTGATTGAGATACACTAGCAAGAGATAGTGACTCGGAAAATGACAACATGTGCTGTTGGATACAATAATGTGTTATATGATTTTTGTTTGATGATAACAAACATATAGTATTATTTAAATGTGTTTGTAACTGTACTATTTTATATTCATTTCATAGAAATAAATATTTATTGAATAATATACTATTGTACACAATTAACAGTATATTTATTCAATTAAATGTTTTATTTCAAAATTTGAAATAGTACAACATTCTAACTCCACTATTGTATATTAACAGTTATAATATTTTATATGGAATTGTACTACTGAATTAATTTGAATACGATGGACAATTTGATTTGAACACAATAAAATAATATTTTATTTCAATCAAATTTGTCTATTACAAATATCAGTACAAATTTTCTCATTCTGTACATTTATTCCTCACTACAACTCTCATCACTCTGTATATCAGCTCCTCACTACGGTTCACTCAACATACATATACATTTTATAGACACATTCAATGTTACATATACATTCCGACACTTATATACAATATCTCCTGTCTTCACAGCTCACTGTCAGTCCAGTCATCATTTGCTTACTTGTCATATACAGAAACACACACACACACAGAGTATCTAGAACAGAAATAATAATCTAAACTCTTTTGAATATAATTTTTATTTTAAAACGTTTTTGCCTTAGAATTTTGGTGTGTTTCTCATCATTTTTCATGACTTGATTTGATATATATGCACTGATCAGCCTCAACATACTACACTGGTTTGTTGATCAAAACCAGTTGTTTCTAAACAGCCACAACATAGTGCAGCAGTCTGCTGATAAATAATTCACGCGTACAAGATATATGTATACACACACTGCTGTGTGTATATATACACATATAAATGTACAAGTAAATATGGTCGAGCCCTACTCAAAGAAAATATGTGGGCCATGCAAAAGTCAACAAAGTCAAACCAGAATTTCAAGTACAAGTGAAGCAGCTGTTCAAGTGCAGTAGCATGTTCATGTGCAATTTCAGTTTCAAACAACTCAGGTGCAAATATTTGCGAAGTGCCAAAGGCAAGGCTCGGTTAAAATAATTCAAGCCAGAGTAACAAACAGGTTCAAATACCAACATACATGGATGCTACAGCAACATGGTCGAACGCAGCATTAACATGGTGTGCAACTGGACAACATGGTTCAGAATATACTCAAATATATGATACATGAAAATGGGTCATAGGAGCATGGTGCAGACTTCAATTTCTATATGCATGAAACAGTTTTAGCTTGAAGACTTAGCGCCAACAAAACAAGAAACATGGCTCGACACATTTCAAGTTCAAAGAAAATTAACACAAATTGATTGCACTAAAAAGCAACGCAACACAACTTCAAGTGGAAATGCAAAGATACATGTTGAAGTTCAAGTCAGATTCCTTAAGTTTAAGTTCAAGCTACATGTGTAACACTGCAATGTCATAGCATATACTACTCAAATTAGTATGGTGCCAGCAAGTGATGATGGTGCGACTAAGTGTACAAGTGTAGCAAGTTTTATACTGGTGCATAGCTCAGCATGTTCATAGCAGTTTTAATTGGTGAGAATGGTCAAGCCAATCAATCACATATACTCAAGAACATGGAAAGTGGACATGTTTAAATTCATAAAGCAGGTTTAGCCAAGATTCAACAACACTAACAGGTCATACAAGTTAAGACATACAAGTCCAAGCAAGTAAAACAATGGAGCAAGAACCCAAAATTTCAAGTCAGCATAATACAAAAGTGGTACAAAATCCATACAGGAAATGGCAACATCACCAGTAAAGTCTTTGTTCAAATAATCATGGGAGACTTCAAATGTATTATCAGTTCTTAAGAAGCACGGCTAGTTAATGGTCCAATAGCATGAACAAATCAAACAGGAAAAGACAATAATGTACAGTTTTTTATATTTGGCAAGAGATCAATGCGGCAATTATTGGAAAAGTTCCAAATTTTGAAATCTTTTTTAAATGGGCAAGAAATCATCACAATATATTTGGAAAATCAGGGTAAAATAAAGAACAACTCAAAGTCAGAAAACCTCACGCAAATTTCCAGAACGATTGAAGAATTCAAACTCCACAAAGTCAAAGCCGATAAAATCAAGCTCCAATATTTCAGCATATATCAAAGCAAATTGAACGTATACGAAATCAGAGAATTAATTTTATCAAGAGCATTCATAATACCCTATAAATAGTCATCGATTCATCACTGGTAAAGGAATAATCGAAACCACAAACAATTCGAGAGCTATTCAAAGATATAAAATTCAGAGAACTCACATAGTTTCGATCGAGAGAGAGAGAGCACTCAAGCCAATCGATAGAGCAAAGCCACGAATTTGTTCAAAGCTTCAGAGAACCATTTTTTCCATCAACCAATATCGAGGAAATCAATTTTAGAAAGTAGAGAAAAAATCCTAGTTAGAAGCCGCCGCCATTTTCAAGCAAGAAAGGAAAGTGATCGGGTGATTAAACAAAAGGGTGGAACCAATTCAAAAGAGGCCGACTAAGCATCTAAGTGAAAAAGGGGATAACCCTTTATATTTAAATCCTAGGGTTTTTCTATTTTTAATTTATATTTGTTTTTTTTAATTTATGTTGTAAAAACAAACGAACAGTTTCTAGGTCTGTAAAATCTAGGGGAACGAATTACGGGATTTGTAATTCGGGGAAATCTGGTTTCGGGGATAAAAACCAGTGCAAGGTTTTGAGCGTAGTGCTAAGAACAGTTGGGAGCGAGTGTCACGAGTTGACAGGGGATTGTAAGCGTAGACATTGTTTTAACTCCTAGTAGAAACCTTGGGGAATGCAGCAGTAGGCAGGGGGCATATCTGTGTGTTATTTATTTTCCATATTTACTCTAATTATTATATGTGATTGTTATTATTTAATTATTCAGTAAAAACTGCAATAAACCCTATTCACCCCCCCTCCTCTAGGGTTAATTTAGATCCTACAAGTGGTATCAAAGTAGGTATTTTTATTTTATTTTAACTCTAGAGTCATGAATCTGTCTAGTAACGCCTTTTCTGAGGGTCGGTCTATAGCTGGGCCACCCATGTTTAATGGAACTGATTATGCATATTGGAAAGCTAGGATGAAAATTTATTTGAGTTCATTCGATTATGATGTGTGGGATATTATTGAAACAGGTTATAGATCTCCCACTATTATTGTAAATGGTGTTGAAATTCCTAAATCAAAAGATAGGTGGGATGTTAATGATAAAAAAATATTTTCAACTAATGCCAAAACAACGAATGCTTTAATTTGTGCTCTTGATAAAACTGAATTTAATCGAATTTCTCATTATGAAACTGCGCAGGAAATATGGCATACGTTGGAGGTCACACATGAAGGTACTTCTTAAGTTAAAGAATCTCGTCTGGCTCTACTCAGCAACGAATATCAAAATTTCTCTTTGCAAAAAGATGAAGATACAAAAGAGATGTATGGACGCTTCTCATCACTAGTCTACAATGCAGAAACTCTTGGAAAAATTTATACCAAAGTGGAATTGATCAGAAAAATATTGAGAGTGCTACCGATGAATTTTGAAGCTAAGGTGATGATGATTCAATAATCAAAAGATCTGAATAAAATAAGCATGGAAGATTTGATCGGGAATCTGATTACTTACGACTCGGAGTTAAAAGCAAAAGAAGAACGAAAGAATTCTGAATCAAAGAAAAAGACGATCGCTCTAAATAATACTGTTGAAAGTAATGATGAAGATTCCGCTGAAGAGCTAGCCATGGTTTTGAGAAAGTGGACCAAAGGAAGTTACAAGCCACAAAAGAAGAATTCAAAAACTAACAAGTCTGAAAGTTCAGAAAGTTCAGATGATGAAGTGTTTTGCTACAATTGCAAGAAACCCGAACATATCAAACTGAATTGCCCACAACTTAAAAATGAAAAGAAGAAGAAGAATTCCAGAAGAAAGAAGAAGGCTTTCGCTGCTACATGGGATGACGAGGAAGGAGAAGAAGTTTCTGAAAGTGATGAAGAGGAAGCTAATTTGTGTCTTATAGCATGATCTGATCCGGAAAGTAGTGAAGAGGATTCAAGCGAGGTATCGAATTTTACTTATAATGATTTAATTTTAATGTGTCACGATCTCACAAAAATCGTTGATTCTCTTGAACTAAAAGTTAAGAAATTGAAATCTAATGGGTCAAAACTAGTTCAAGAAAATAACAGTTTATACAAAAAACTTGAAAAAGTTAAGAATTCACCGTTTTCAGAATGCGAAAAAATGTCGATTTTTGAGTAATGATTTTTTGAAATTCAAAACTGATTTTGAGTTACTTAAAAGTGAAAACGTGAATTTGAAGAACGAAAATCGTGATTTTGAGAAGGAGATTGAAAAGCTTAGAGAATCTGAAAACCTTGATTTTGAAAAGCGGAAAACAATTTGAAATTGAAATTTCAAAGTCCAATGCTAAAATCAAAGCTCTTGAAAACGAAAATTTGGTTTTAAAACAACATGATGCTGAAAAGAGGAAAATTGCTATTAATCGTTATTCAAATTTAATGAAAGAAAATACCGATCTTAAATTTAAAATTCAACAGCTTGAGTCAACTTTGACTAAATTTTCTGAAGGAGAGAAATCATTGAATATGCTATTAAAAAACCAATTTTTTGTTCAGAGTAAAAAGGGACTTGGTTTTGGATTTGATCAAATTGAAAAACAAAATCCTAATGATTTTAAAAATCCTTTAAATGGTTATAAAAACGATCAACTGAAATTTTGAGATCTGATAATTTCAAAGGGTTTTTAAATCATAAATGAAATGATAACTCGTTTAAAAACAATTCATTTAAACATGTTTGGATTCCAAAAAATAACAAAATTTTTTTGAATAAGTCTAAAAGAATTTGGGTTCCAAAGGGTACTAGAGTGGATAGTAATGGATTGTTATATAAACGGGTTTGGGTACGTGTAAACAAAGACAAGAGTGGTAAAACAACTTTTGTGAGACAACTCAATCCTATAAACATTTAGGTACCGAGGGAGGCTAAGGAACAACTGTGCTTAAGAAAGATAAAATTCAAATTGATTCATATTATCGAATTATTTGGAGTTCCTTAGCCATAGATTTCAGAGTTGGAGATTCATTGGTTCACATCGATAAAGGTAAGTCAGGTATGATCTCTAAATTCGTGATTTTTATTCTTTTTAATTTTCTTTTATATTGATTGGTATTGACACTTCCATGATACTTTTGAGCATATCTTAAACAATGTAAATCGGAATTTTTATAATTTATTATTTTCTCGAATGCTAATGAAATTTCACACATTTTTGCTGTTTAGAGTTTCTTCTTATTCACTTTGGAAAATATTGAAAAACTGAACTCAATACAGCGGATTACTTGAAAGCCATGATTGACTAGTTGTGAAATTTTCATTTTTTTTACTTGGCTTGATTATATTAATTTTGAAATCATTCTTGATTAATTGTTGAATTTCTTAGATTATAAAATTTGATTTTTTTTTTCAAGTGATTTCAAATAATTACCTTCAGATTTGATCATTGACTATTTCTTGTGCTTGTTTAAAAATTCTCTGAAAATGTCACTTGTGATTCTTGCTTTGAAAATGATCTTGTGCTGCTCTGATAAGAAAATTGATTTGATTCGTTTAAATGTCTTGGTGATTGAACGATGAGTTGAAAAATCAGTGATTAAATATCATTAAATTCCATAGACAATTTGAATTAAATATATAAGTGGTTTTAAAATTGTCTAGGAGCAATCAACATTAGAAATATTAGATAATTTCATATTCTAATGATTGATTTTTGAAACAGATTTTCAACTTGCATTGATATTTTCAAAAACTTCTCTTGAAATCTATATTTTCAATTTTAAAATTATTTTTGATTATTTATTCAAAAATTGAAATTATTGATTGATTTGAACCGTTTTATGACTCATCAAAATTACTAATAGATTTATGAAATTGTGATGAGTTGTGACTATGGTATAATTCATAACTAGAGGAGATGTTATTTTAAATCTCATGATGATTGGACAGATTTTATAATATCTTTGAATTAGAGCTTATTTCACGACCATCTTCTATATCTACCATATTTCTGTCATTCATCATGGTTTTATTTAATTTGGGGAGTTCTAATTATTCTTGGACATAAAAATAAAATTAAAAGAAGAGAAAAAGAAAATTAAATATATTATTTATCCTTGGTATTCGCTCACATTTAAAAATCCTCGCGGTTCTGCGTGGGTGAATTACCTTAATCTCTATGTGCTTTCATTCTCACTTAAAAGACCTTTGGGCTGTGCATGGATGGAACTCATTAGAGAGGATAAAGTTAAGTTACTACTAACCCCATTTAAAAGACCTTTGGGCTATGTGTGGTTAGCAAGTGCTTAACACAGTTTGAGCTTATTTAAAATCTTTAAAATTCATAGTCAAATATTCATTTTTTATTGGACTCTCCTCATTCTATAAAATCCATCATAAATCCATTCATTCTGAAAGTGAAATTTGCTTCTGATTTAAAGATTATTATGATTTTTGTTTGATTAAATGGTTTTTACGCTATATATTCTCTATCTTGATTTGAATTTATATTTCAAGTCTATATTCATCACTGTTTCGATTTCTATTATTCTTTTGATGATAACAAAAGGGGGAGAATGGTTAAGATTTTGATTGATGAGTTTTTAATTCGAGAATATTTTACGATTGGAAATTAAATATCTAGGGGTAGAATGGTCAACTGAATTTCATTTTCCACATATATAGGGAGAGTTCAGTTGTAGGGGGAGCAAACAAATAGGGGGAGTAATATATTTCATGTTCAAACACATTTAACACATTCAAAATCTTGTATATGTTTGTCATCATCAAAAGGGGGATATTGTTGGATACAATAATGTGTTGTATGATTTTTGTTTGATGATAACAAACATATAATATTATTTGAATGTGTTTAACTGTACTATTTTATATTCATTTCATAGAAATCAATATTTATTGAATAATATACTATTATACACAGTTCACAGTATATTTATTCAATTAAATATTTTATTTCAAAACTTGAAATAGTATAACATTCTAACTCCACTATTGTATATTCACGGTTATAATATTTTACACGGAATTGTACTACTGAATTAATTTGAATACGATGGACAATTTGATTTGAACACAATAAAATAATATTTTATTTCAATCAAATTTGTCTATTACAAATATCAGTACAAATTTTCTCATTTTGGACATTTATTCCTCACTACAACTCTCATCACTCTGTACATCAGCTCCTCACTACAGTTCACTCAACACTCATATACAGTTTACAGACACATTCATTGTTACATATACATTCCGACACTTATATACTATGTCTCCTGTCTTCACAGCTCACTGTCAGTCCAGTCATCATTTGCTTACCTGTCATATGCAGAAACACACACTCACAGTATCAAGAACAAAAATAATATTCAAAATTCTTGCGAATATAATTTTAATTTTAAAAAAATTGCCTTAGATTTCGGAGTGTTTCTCATCATTTTTCATGACTTCATCTGATATATACGCACTAATCAGCCTCAACATACTACACTGGTTTGCTGATCAGAACCAGTTGTTTCTGAAGAGGCACAACACAGTGCAACAGTCTGCTGATAAATAATTCACGCATGCACGATATATGTATACACACACTATTGCCCTACTCAAAGCAAATATGTGGGCCATGCACAAGTCAACAAAGTCAAACCAGAATTTCAAGCACAAGTGAAGCAACACGTTCAAGTGCAGTAGCATGTTCATGTGCAATTTCAGATTCAAATAGCTCAGGTGCAAATATATGTGAAGTGTCAAAGGCAAGGCTCAGTTAAAACAATTCAAGCCAGAGCAACAAACAGGTTCAAATACCAACATATATGGATGGTGCAGCAACATGGTCGAACACAGCATTAACATGGTGTGCAACTGGACAGCATGGTTCAGAATATACTCAAATATATAATACATGAAAATGGGTCATAGGAGCATGGTGTAGACTTCAATTTCTATATGCATGAAACAGTTTTAGCTTGAAGACTTAGCGCCGACAAAACAAGCAATATGGCTCGACACATTTCAAGTTTAAAGAAAACTAACACAAATGGATTGCACTAAAAAGCAATGCAACACAACATCAAGTGTAACGCAAAGATACATGTTAAAGTTCAAGTCAAATTCCTCAAGTTTAAGTTCAAGCTACATGTGTAACACGGCAATGTCATAACATATACTACTCAAATTAGTATGGTGCCAGCAGGTGATGATGGTGCGACCAAGTGTACAAGTGTAGCAAGTTTTATATTGGTGCATAGCTCAGCATGTTCATAGCAGTTTTAAGTGGTGAGAATGGTTGAGCCAATCAAGCACCTATACTCAAGAACATGGCAAGTGGACATGTTTAAATTCATGAAGCAGGTTTATCCAAGATTCATCAACACTAACAGGTCATACAAGTTAAGACATACAAGTCCAAGCAAGTAAAACAATGGAGCAAGAACACAAAATTTCAAGTCAGCATATTACAAAAGTGGTAAAAAATCAATACAGGAAATGGCAACATCACCAGTAAAGTCTTTGTTCAAATAATCATGGGAGAATTCAAATGTTGTATCAGTTCTTAAGAAGCACGGAAATTTAATGGTCCAATAGCATGAATAAATCAAACAGGAAAAGACAATAATGTACAGTTTTTTATATTTGGCAAGAGATCAATGCGGCAATTATGGGAAAAGTTTCAAATTTTAAAATCTGTTTTAAATGGGCAAGAAATCATCACAATATATTCGGCAAATCAGGGGAAAATAAAGACCCATTCAAAGTCAGAAAGCCTCACGCAAATTTCTAGAACGATTGAAGAAATCAAACTCCACAAAGTCAAAGCCGATAAAATCAAGCTCCAATATTTCAGCATATATCAAAGTAAGTTGAACGTATACGAAATCAGAGAATTATTTTTTTCTAGAGCATTCATAATTCCCTATAAATAGTCACCTATTCATCACTGGCAAAGGAATAATCGAAACCACAAACAATTTGAGAGCTATTCAAAGATATAAAATTCAGAGAACTCACATAGTTTCGACCGAGAGAGAGCACTCAAGCCAATCAACAGAGCGAAGCCACGAATTTGTTCAGAGCTTCAGAGAACCATTTTTTCCATCAACCAACATCGAGGAAATCGATTTGAGAAAGCAGAGAAAAACCCTAGTTAGAAGTCGTCGCCAGTTTCAAGAAAGAAAGGAAAGTGATCGAGTGATTAAATAAAAGGGTGGAATCAATTCAAAAAAGGCCGACTAAGCATCTAAGTGAAAAAGGGGATAACCCTTTATATTTAAATCCTAGGGTTTTTCTATTTTTAATTTATATTTGTTTTTTTAATTTGTGTTGTAAAAACAAACGAACAGTTTCTTGGTCTGTAAAATCTAGGGGAATGAATTACGGGATTTGTAATTCGGGGAAATCTAGTTTCGGGGATAGAAACCAGTGCAGGGGTTTATGCGTAGGGTTGAGAACAGTTGGGAGCGAGTGCAGCGAGTTTACAGGGAATTGTAAGCGTAGAGATTGTTTTAACTCCTTGTAGAAACCTTGGAGAATGCAGCAGTAGGCAGGGTTTTGCCGAACCTGGGTATATATGTGTGTTATTTATTTTCCGTATTTACTCTTATTATTATCTGTGATTGTTATTATTTAATTATTCAATAAAAACTACAATAAACCCTATTCACCCCCCCCCCCCCCCCCGCCCCCACCTCTAGGGTTAATTTAGGTCCTACATGTGCTTCATGGAAATGGATGACTAGGTATGGAATTTTAACAAAGAAATTACTAATGTTTTAAATGATATGCATTAGGGATATAAAAAACATAGGAAAAAGTACAACAATAGTTTGGTAGAAATAGATAGATTAAAAATATTTAATGAAAGGTTAACTAAAGAAAAACAATGCCTAGAAGATGAAACTGAAAGACGTAATGGGTATAATGATAAAAAGGATTTAACACTTGGAAGTTTTGAAAAATTGAAAAGTGAAAAGTCCTTGAAACTAGAAAATCTTTCGATGAAGTCAGATATCACTGATATGAAAGATAAAATAACATCTCTAGACAATGTTTTTCTTAACCGTAGCAGGGATTTTGATAAAATAAAAAATAATATTGATAAATTTAACAAAAGGATGGATAATCTTGAAAAATTATTTTCTGCATCTAAACACACTAGGAATAAACATGAACTTAGATACACCCATATGGCTAAATCAAAGAAAAATAATACTAAAAAGTACTAAGTTTATTAAGGCTATCAAGTTCAAACCAAAACCATGGAAATTAAGTTAAATTTTCCAAATAGGTTTTGTATATAACAGTGTAGAATACACAATTATATGATTTTTGTTTGATGATAACAACCAAATATATATTATTTTAAATGTGTTTGTTACTGTACTGTTCCATATATATCAGACAGGAATATAATATTTATATTTAAATAAAATACGACTGTACAAAAATTCAAATATTCACAGTATTTTATTTAAATATAATATTTTATTTCAAAAATTCAGTACAACTATTTAATACTCCACTATTTAAATACATTCTCAGAATATTTGTACTTGTATATTGACTAAATAAAATAGACAAGTTTGTTTGACAACAATAAAATAATATTTTATTTCAAACAAATTTGTTTATTACAAATAACAGTACAAATTCATATATACTTACATGTTCACTATCTGACTCATATACAGTTCACTCTACACTATTTGTACATTCATTTACATTAACTATGTACAATTTCATACATACAGACACACACTGACACTCTCATTCACTGTCCTCAGTCTTCAGTCTTCAGTCTTCACAGCTCAAAGTCAGTCCAGTCACCATCTGCTTACCTGTCACAATAGAAACACACACACAGTATCTAGAACCGAAATAATATTCTAATTTCTAGCAAATATTATTTTATTTTTAAAATTTTATTTGCCTCAGTTTTCTATTGTCTTTCTCATCATTTTTCATGACTTGATCTGATTCATCTGTATATAGGCAGACAGTTTGCATATGTACAGGGACAGGAAATTTTCTGAATGGCTGCATATACACACATGTATACGTGTGCACTGCCACGCCAATTCAGTGTGCAACTGAGGAGTAGCCACGTGGACCTTCTCGACTCAGTGCACATGAAAATAAAGTCATTATGTCTCAAAGTTCAAAGCAAACATGAAACCAATGAAACCATCAACAAATATATGGAAGTGTAACATGATCAAGCAAGCATGGTCGAGGATAGATGCTCATATACAAACTAGACATGGTGGCAATGGCAAGAAGCAGTCAACATGGCAAACTGTGTATGCTCATAACAAAGTGGTCAAGCTCAGGGTCCAAGGATGTATGCAGCATGTAAAAATGGTGACAACAAGCAAACAGATTCATTAATGCATGGTTAACACAGTATACTACAATACAAGCAGCTAAGAACCAGTGAAAATGCCAAATGTATTCAAGTTCAACACAGCAGCAAGACCAAATCAGACTGGTACAAAGGTGGTGCCTACAAGACTACAAACTAGTGAAGACCACAATCAAATATACATGCAGAAATGGTGGCAAATCAGTTCAAAAGTGCATGTACAGCCAAACCCAAGTAAGCAAGGTCAAGCATAAGTCGACACAGCGTAAACATGAGTCGATACAGCATGTACATAAATCAGTGGAGCTCAACATGAAATTGTAGCAAGCATGCATTGGTGCAAGGTGATGGAACTAAACTGGTGCTACTCAATTCAAGTGGTTGAGCCATTCTCAAAGCAAAACTCAACAAGACAAGTGAACTACTGACATCATGATTCAGTTTACATATATAACCAAGGTGATGAAGCTCAACATATATGATTTCGATCAGAAAAGTTAAGGTGACAATATTACTCAGCATCATGGAGCAGTTGCATGTATGGAGTTAAAACAACAGAGCATGGTGGTACAGTTCAATTACAACATGGCATGACAAGTGTGTAACAAGCTAGCAACATGGCATGGCAAATCAATAAAGCATATGTAAGCACAAGTACATATAGGGTGATCAAGTGAATGAGCAGACATGGTTGAGAAAGATTTATTTCCAGTTTTAGTCGAGCAAAAGGGCAAAGCCAGCAGAGATGAAAATTTCAGCAAACAGTTTTTAAGGGTTGAAGAATAATTCAGCATGCAAGTAGAAACAGGAAGATGAATCATTTCTGGCAAGTAAAAGAATATCGGCAAAAATGTTTCCATTCACTGATAACAATATGACCAAGTGATTTCAGAAATCAGGAAGCAATCTTTGGCAAGTTTTTTCAATAAAGGAAACCAGCATTCAGAATTAAATTCAGCAATTCATTTTGGAGAAAATCAAAGTTATTATACTTGTTAAGGAATCATTTTCAAATTTCACAAACATTTCATAAATCATGTTCAAGGACACAAGATTAATTTCATTCCAGAAATGAATATATGATTGGCAAATCTTTTAACGGTTCCAGAAAATCAGTGAGAAATTTTCTGGAGTCAATCAATCAATTTTGGGAAAGTATCGATTATTTCAGTAATCTCGATTCCAGTTTTGTCAAGGAGTTAATTCAATCTTTCCTGAATTTATTCAATGAAAGACAATCAAATTGCAAAGGGGGCAATTGATTTTTACAAATTACTTTCATCGATAGCCATTTTTAAAACTAGGTTCACAATTTAAATCGAAGAACCAAAAAGGGAAAGCATGCAAATCAGGGAACAATCAACCAAGTCATTCATATCGAAATCAGAGAATCAAGGATTTTAAATCCTATATTAGCATCACCACTTCATTACAGGCAGAATTAGATTAAAAAAAAACCAAGCATAACAATTTCAAGCAGAAAATCAAGATCAAAAGTTTACTCACAGATTTTCGATCTCAATAATCTCCAAATCGTGAAGAGAGGAGCACCAGAAATTGATCAACAACATCAACGAGTTTTCAAGCATCAAAGAGTCATTTTTTTGGGCATACAATCGCGATTTTGGGATTTAATAAAACCCTAGCAGCCGCCATTTTTATAAAAGAGGAAACCGATCGAATAAAAGGAAACAAAGGTGAAACACATAACAAAAGGGGTCGGCCGACTTAAGTGGTTAAAGGGAGTTTAAATTTCATTTATTTTTAAACTAGGGTTTTGTATTTTATTTTTGTATTGTTTTTATTTTATTTTTGTAAACCGTTCGAACCAGTTTTCTAGAGTCTGTAAAATTCTAAAGAAACCAGTTAGTGTGTTAACTAGCAGTTTACTAGTCTGTAAAAACTACGGTTACTGGTTACGGGCTGTAATCAGGGAAAGCTGATCTAGAGGATTAGATTAGTCTAGGGTTTTGAGCATAGGTTTAGAATAGGAGCAGGGTTTGCGAGTGTACATGGTCTTGTATGTGGGATTTGTTCTATCACCTAGTAGAAACCTTAGAAATCCAGCAGTAGGCAGGGTTTTGCCGAAGCTGGGTATATCTGTGTGTGATTTATTTTCTGCATTTCCGTTTCTGCTATATTCTGTGATCTGTTTATTATTATATATCTCGTTAGATTTTTAATTCAGTTAAAAACTGTGATAAACCCTATTCACTCCCCCTCTAGGGTTAATCTAGATCTAACAAGTGGTATCAGAGCAGGTATTCTGTTAACTCTAGAGTAATTGTGATTCCTAGTTGTCAGTCGATTGAGAGTCAGTCCAGTTTATCTCCAACTATTTTCAATGGAACAGATTTTTTAAACTGGAAATCTAAAATGGAATTTCATTTAAAACCTGTTAATATTAAATATTGGGATGTTGTTATCAATGGATTTGATAGTGTAGATATTACTTTCAATACCCGTGCTATGAAAGTTATATTTGATTACCTTAGTACTGAACAGTTCAATCTTATCTGCCATTGTTTATCTGCACAGGAAATCTGGGATACTCTTAATACGAAGTATGGAAGATCTGACAACGGTAGCTCAAAACCCGAGAAAGTCAACTCAGATTCAGAGTTCTGTTTAACAGGATTTACAAATGAAAATTCAGAAGGATCAGATGATGGAGAATCAACAGATGCAGAAACAGAAAATTTATCATACAAAGATTTAGTTTATATATGCGTTGATTTGACTAAATCTGTTGATAAACTTCAATCTAAAAACAAATCTCTAAAATCTAAGAATTCTGAGTTGACCAGCAAAATGGATGATTTGGAATTACAACTAGAACATTTTAAAAATTCTTCAAATTCAAATTGCAAAAATTGTTTGAAATTGAAAACCAATCTTGTTCATCTCAATAAAAATATTCAAAAGTTCGAAAAAGAAATTCTGATCTTAAAAGAAAACAAGATTGAGTTATCAAGTTTGAATAATTTTTTACAAAAGGAATTTGAAATTTTTAAGACTGGTATATATTCCAAATTTGAAATTGCTGAAAAGGAGAATTTGTTTGAAATCCGATTTGATTTTAGAAGAACTTGAAAATGAAATTGAAAAATCCAAGAAATTTGAGTCTGAAAAGCAAAAACGATTTGAACTTGGAATTTCTGAATCCCAAACCAAAATTAAATTGCTTGAAAATGAGAATTTGGTTTTGAAACAGTCCAATGCTGAACAGAAGATCGCTATAAATAATTCCTCAAATTTATTAAAAGAAAATAGCGATCTAAAATCCAAAATTCAACGATTAGAATCAACTTTGGATAAATTTTCTAATGGGGAAAAATCATTGAATATGCTGTTACAAAACCAAGTTTCTGTTGGAAATAAATCTGGTCTTGGCTTTGGGAATATCAATCGTTTTGATAGGATGAATTCAAGTGATTTTAAAGACACTTCAAATTATCTTGGAAAAGATTGTTTTGAATTTTTAAACTCCGGCAATTCAAAGGATTTTTTGAAACATAAACAAAATAAGAATTTGTTTTATAACAAACTATTCTATCATTCTTGGACCTCAAAAAGAAGTAAAGTGAATTCGTCTAATTTCAAAAAGATCTGGGTCCCTAAAGGTACTTTGGTAAATTCTGATGGATTGTTATATAAACAAGTTTGGGTACCTAAAGCTATGAACAAAATGGTGAGTGGTTTTACAAATTTCGTTAGACCACTCGATTCTCTAAACTGTTAGGTACCAGAGGTGGCTGAGGAACTGCTAAGCAAAAGAGATTTGGGTTCAAGCTGCTCAATACTTCTGTAATGATTCACAGTTCCTTAAGCCAAGACTGTTGAGTTAGAGATTCTGATTTACATTGGATTCTAGTATGATCTCTAAACTCACCTTTGTAAATAGTTTTCTATTTTTTTCTCTCCTTCTACCCCTTCTATTTTTTTGGTTTGTTTTGATTTGTTACTGCTATATCTTCATTTCTTATTCTGTGCTTCTTAAACTTCCAGTTGCAGTAATTATTTGGAAATTTGCTTTATGTGAATAAAACTCTCTTGTTTTAACCATTTCCAGATCTTGAATTTAAATCTGTAATTATTTGCAATTGTTTTGAAGTTTAATTTTTTATTTTTGAATTCTTAACAGTGTTGAAGCATTAATATCATATCTTGAACACTGTTATTTTGAATTCTAAATTTTTTGAAGATCTGAATAATTAATGAAATTTCACACACTTATGCTGTTTTGAGTTTCTTCCAATTCATTTTGGAAACGCTTAAAATATTATACTCATTACAGTACACTGCTTCTTATCATTCGTGATAATTTCATTGATTTTCGGATTGGCTTGAATCACAGTGATGCATCTTGAATTTCACCTTTATTCATGATTATTATGGTTGAAATTTGTTTGTTTGAAATCATCTGAAATTATAGATATTTTGAATATCACACACCATTTAAATTTGAAATTATCAATCTTGTGTGAATAATTCATTATATCTCAAAACCTGACATTGATTCAAGTGATTTCAAATAAAAAAAATTCTAAATTTTCTGGATCATGAATACCTCTCAAACTAGATGTAACTGATCTGAAATTTCTTTTATACTTGTCAGAAATATCTTGAAAATTTCTTTTGAAAAATGGTCTTTGAAAATCATTGTTATTTCATGATGATTTGATTTAAATATTTGTTCGCTTAAAATCATTTGAAATTATTGATTTACTGAATCACACATATCTTGAATGTGAAACTAATAATTTGGTGTGATCAATTCATTGAATCTAGAGTTTTTCATATTCCTCAAATGATTTCAAATAAACGATATTTCTAATCTTCGATCATGAATGATCTTATGTGACCATCCTCTGACAAGTCAGCTGTGATATTGTTTTCTGTGCTGCTCTGATACTGTTTCAAATAACTACTTGTTCTTGTCTGCAGCTTTGAAAATTGTGCAAACTAGTTAATTCAGTCTGTTTGGGCTTTGTGATTAAGATTTGTTAATAGAGACACCAAGTGGTATCAGTTTAGAAGTGCTGAATATTTTTTTGTATATATTTTTGTCTTGTATACATCCCTCTAAATTACTCTTGTAATTGATATTCAATTTTAAAATTATTTATTTTTTATTCATTCAGAAATTGAAATCAATATCCAATTTGTGCTATATTTATAATTCATCAAAATTGTTATCAGATTTTGAAATTATGATGAATTGTGACTGCAGTATAATCCAAAACAAGAGGAGATTTTATTTAGACTTTCATGATGGTTGAATAATTATTATAATATCTTTGAATTGGCGATTATTTCACGACCATCTTCATTATCTACCATTATTCTGGCATCCATGATAATTTTATATTAATGTGGAAAGTTAATATTTTTTAAAATCTTTTTGAATAAAAAGTGGAAATATTTGTGATAGAAATTGGACTATGTTATTATTCAGAATTAGTGATAATTGAAAATTTTCAATGATCTCGGTACAGTCGAGCATATTTCATAATATAATTAATTTAGAAATTTATTTCACAGCCCATTTCTGTACCTACCCCATTTTCTATCATCCATATATTGGTTTTATATACCGAGGAGTTTTTCTTTTGAAGCTGAAAACGATAAATAAATAATTAATACATAAGTATGTCTCTAACCTCATTTAAAAATCCAAGCTCTGGTCATGCATGGTTATGAGACAACTTATAATTTAAGCTGCGACTGACCTCATTTAAAAATCCAAGCTCTGGTTATGCGTGGTCAGTGTGCTCTTAAATAAAATAAAAAGAAAATGAAAAATGTGCTATAAATAGAAATTAATTTGAAATTCTTCTTGGTGAATAAAAACCAGCCTATCAATTCATCTTTCTAATCTGTGAAATATGTTGATATCTTATGACGTATTATGATTTGTTGATAGGTATTGGGATTTAAGATTATTCGATTTTGTCACTTAAATTGAATAATTAATTATAGTCCAAATCCATCACTGTTTTTATGCTTTATTTTTATAAAAAATCTTTTGAAAATAATTGGAAATGATTTGTATTTTAAAACTCTCTCCATTATGTATGAAATTCATCGTAAAACCGCCATTCTCTACAATGTGAAATATGCCACTAGTTCTTAGTTTATTATGATTTTTGTTTGACTGATTGAAATTTATGATGACTGTTCTTTCTCTTAAACGGAAATTGTATCTTCTAGTCATTCTTCATCTATATTTTAAGGTCTGAATCCTTTTGATGATAACAAAAGGAGGAGAATGGATTAAGATTTTGATTTATGAGTGAATATTTTATAAATATTTTAATTTGAAATTTCAATTCACTCTATATTCTTTTCACTCATGCACAGTTATAGGGGGAGTCTCTGTTGTAGGGAAGCTTTCAAATAGGGGGAGTTATGTTCTTTTCACTGTCAAACACATTTACTGTATTCAAAACCTAAATATTTGTTTGTCATCATCAAAAGGGGGAGATTATTGTATATAACGGTGTTGAATACACAATTATATGATTTTTGTTTGATGATAACAACCAAATATATATTATTTTAAATGTGTTTGTTACTGTACTGTTCTATATATACATCAGACAGGAATATAATATTATATTTAAATAAAATGCGACTGTACAAAAATTCAAATATTCACAGTATTTTATTTAAATATAATATTTTATTTCAAACATTCAGTACAACTATTTAATACTCCACTATTTAAATACATTCTCAGAATATTTGTACTTGTATATTGACTAAATAAAATAAATAAGTTTGTTTGACAACAATAAAATAATATTTTATTTCAAACAAATTTGTTTATTACAAATAACAGTACAAATGCATATATACTTACATGTTCACTGTCTGACTCATATACAGTTCACTCTACACTATTTGTACATTCATTTACATTCACTATGTACAATTTCATATATACAGACACACACTGACACTCTCATTCACTGTCTTCAGTCTTCAGTCTTCACAGCTCTTAGTATGTCCAGTCACCATCTGCTTACCTGTCACAATAGAAACACACACACAGTATCTAGAACCGAAATAATATTCTAATTTCAAGCAAATATTATTTTATTTTTAAAATTTTATTTGCCTCAGTTTTCTGGTGGGTTTCTCATCATTTTTCGTGACTTGATCTGATTCATCTGTATATAGGCAGACAGTTTGCATATGTACAGGGACAGGAAATTTTCTTAATGGCTGCATATACACACGTGTATATATATACACGTGTGCACTGCCACGCCAATTCAGTGTGCAACTGAGGAGTAGCCACGTGGACCTTCTCGACTCAGTGCACATGAAAATAAAGTCACTATGTCTCAAAGTTCAAAGCAAACATGAAACCAATGAAACCATCAACAAATATATGGAAGTGTAACATGATCAAGCAAGCATGGTCGAGGATAGATGCTCATATACAAACTAGACGTGGTGGCAATGGCAAGAAGCAGTCAACATGGCAAACTGTGTATGCTCATAACAAACTGGTCAAGCTCAGGGTCCAAGGATGTATGCAGCATGTAAAAATGGTGACAACAAGCAAACAGATTCATTAATGCATGGTTAACACAGTATACTACAATACAAGCAGCTAAGAACCAGTGAAAATGCCAAATGTATTCAAGTTCAACATAGCAGCAAGACCAAATCAGACTGGTACAAAGGTGGTGCCTACAAGACTACAAACTAGTGAAGACCACAATCAAATATACATGCAGAAATGGTGGCAAATCAGTTCAAAAGTGCATGTGCTGCCAAACCCAAGTAAGCAAGGTCAAGCACAAGTCGACACAGCGTAAACATGATTCGATACAGATTGTACAAAATCAGTGGAGCTCAACATGAAATTGTAGCAAGCATGCATTGGTGCAAGGTGATGGAACTAAACTGGTGCTACTCAATTCAAGTAGTTGAGCCATTTTCAAAGTAAAACTCAACAAGACAAGTGAACTACTGACATCATGATTCAGTTTACATATATAACCAAGGTGATGAAGCTCAATGTAACACCCCACATTCGTTAGTGTCACTCACAAAGGGAATGCACTAAGTTCTGTGGAGCATTATGGGTAAAAGATGCAGATAAATTACAAGACAGACAAACATTAAACAGCGGAAAATAAAACTTTGCTTTATTGAAAAAATAATTTGTACAAGGTTCCTTTACAATATCAGAGTATCAACTGTCTTTACAAAATAAAGAAGCATAAAATACATTTATATTCCCCAATGTAACAAAAGCCAACCATAGCAATCCAAAGCCGATGCATCCAAGATTCTTCAAGCTTGGAAAGAGAAATCATCCCAAAACAAATCTGAGCTATCCTATTTCCTCCTTAACAACCTGGGGGGGGGGGGAGAACGGAAGAAAGAAGACGAAAGAAAAACAGAGTCAGACATAAAGCCTGAGTAAGTTCAGTAACTTCTAGCATGTGAACATGGAAAACAAAACGACATGAATTAACTGAATACAAGATTACACCATGACGATAGGGTCAACAAGATTAGACAAGGTAGTCACAAGATATGCTAAGATAAACTGGATACGCTCTAATACTTTCGCTGCTTCGCTATTTACTTGTTATACTGGTTTCTATATCTCTGCACCGCCTAACTAGTGTTTCACTAGTAACGATAACGTGATCCCAATCCCTGTATTTTCCATCGCCTTCAGGCATCCATTTATTAGTTGTTACCTAGATCTAATCTAGGGTTTTCTATCCACTGCTTTCTAGATTTAACTATAGTTTTACGCTATCTGCTGAACGCTTTTCGAGTTCAGGGTTTATGCCACCTAGTCCAACTAGGGATTACGCTACCTGTCGAACAATGCCCCCAAGTCTAGGACACACTACCTAGAGTGGTATATGTTCCTAGGCTTCCCCACGTATGTATCGCGAATCGTTATCGCTTGTCTAGATGCACATGTCCTGTAATGTGCGATCCGAGTCCTGTGACAGGGCAAATCAAGGAATACAGAACTCGGTCGGGAGCTTTCAGATATCTACCGATGCAGATGCTAAGGTCTGTTTTTACTCCAGTGGCTATGGTCCCACTTGACCCCTCCCTCAGCTAATGAAAGGCACACCTTGTAAAATGAGAACTATACGCCGGCCCCCGGTGCCCCACTATCCTATGGCCATCCGCAACCATAACTAGATAGCAAGTATATGGTCTTCTGGAGTTCTCCGCCTTTCCGCTTCACGTATCTCGATTGACTCAAGATGGATGGTAGACGACGAGTTGCTATCACAGGGCTACCGTCTTCTCGCCGAATCACGTTGGTCTATCCTAGTCTTTAGGTTGCCACATATATATTGCAACCAAGGCATACCCTCGGTTCTTCTAACGCAGACCTTAACCTCTGTGAGCCCAGGATGATCATCTGCAGCCTCACAGAGGGATACCAAGAGTACCCTCACGTCCCCTCGAAGCCTCGGGCTTTGTAACCCAATTCGTTGGAGCCTTCTTAAAACCAGATGGATGTCTGCTCCTTCGTGTTATACTAAGAATTACTACTTAGTTCTACTAACTAAGGTTTACCACTTAGTTGCCAAATTCCTTGTTTTCTTAACTAAGTTTTACTACTTAGTCCCTTTTTCAACTGAGGTCTACTACTTAGTTTTCTTTCTCGCCAGGTTGGGTTGGTTAAGTGTATTTAGTCGATTCAAGCTATCTTAACCCTCTTCCCTTATCCTATTACACTGGTTAAGTGTTATCCCTTCATGCTTTTTACTTAACCCTATTCATTTATCATATTCTGATGGTTAAGTGTTCAAGTTTACTTAACCCTATGGTCTAGTCCAGTTAACATATTAATTTGGCTAAGTGTATTACTTAACCCCAACCTCTAGTCTAATTAACATGTTAAATTGGCTAAGTGTATTAACTTACTTAACCCCACCTTCTAGTCTAGTCAACATGTTAATTTGGCTAAGTATTCCCATGGACTTAACCGTCCCATTCTAGCTTTAACTGTGCTAAGTTGGTTAAGTGTTCCTTAACCTTCCCATTCTAGCTTAACCGTGTTAGGGTTGTTAAGTGTTCCTATGGACTTAACTCTCCCATTCTTGTTCTAGCTTTAATTAATAAATTAAAGCCGCAACCTCTCACATTAGACAGATATTGCTGCGGTTACTGGATGTGCCGGTCGGTTCCGGGCAGGTTTACACCGCAACTCAGTCTAACCTCGGGTTAGGCATATTCATGTTTTCTAAGTTCAAAGGGTTTTTGATTAATTTCCAAATCTGGTTTTGAAAACAACCATCCCATCCTTCGGATCAGTTAGGGATAGCCAGGGAGGGCAGGAAACTTGTATTTTCCAAACGCAAGCCTAGACACTATCCTCTCTGTCACCCTAGAACCTTCTAGTCTATGTGTTACAAAAAGGGATGTTATCAAAATACTTTTCTTTTGTTTATAAATTGTTAACAATTTATTTCAAAAGCCCATTTCCCCTTTTTAGACAAATTTGGCCTATATTTATTTGTCAAGCCTACTAGTATACTTATATTCTAGGCCCAAGTCCTAACCCAACATGCAGTTTAGGCCATTTCCTATTTCATTGCCGAAACTAGATTAAATATCCTAGTTTATAATCTATGGCCAAAACTTAACCAAGTTACATATTTTGTGGTAAATGAACAATTTAACATTTATGACGAATTCTATAAGTAAATTACTCCTAATTTACTTATTTAATTACTACTCTTTTAATGTACGTTGTCACATTTATTATTATGGCCCATTCTCTCTTATTTATCATATTTATACTTTTTGGAATCTAAATTATACCAAATTTAGTGTCGCTAACCATAATTTATTCTAAACATGACAATTGCTCACAATTATGAATAAATTCAAAATTGTGCTAATATACTTATTCCAAATCAACCTTAATTAACCCAATCTTGGTTTAACATCCTAATTCACAATTTATGGCAAAACTAGAATTATTTTTCTAGTTTACATTTTATGCCTAAAATTTAGCTTACTTACTAACGCTAAATTTAATATGTCAAAATCACATATTCCCTAATCCATGTCAAATTTCCCCGTTTTCATTTTAATATGCATGTCATAATACATATTCCAAATTATGCCAATTTCCAAGTTTACAATTACGTTCATATTCATTTCCATGTTTTTCCCCAAATCGCATTCCCACCGTTCGAATAATCGTGATTCAACCTAGATTATAAATAAATCTAGATTCGTAGATAAAAAGGGAATGAATCAAAATGACAAGAAGGAAAAATTGGCATAAAAAGGTTTGGATAACAATGTAGGTTCAAGAATATGGGTAGACCTAACTAAATAGGTAAATTCCCACTGTCTTAAAACCAAAGAATGGGCAAAATAGGTTCAAGAACGTGGGTAGACCTAACTTAATAGGTAAATTCCCATTGTCTTAAAACCAAAGAAAAAAAACCAAGGAACAGGTAGAATAAATAATTGGGTTTAGACCCAATTTCACAATCACCAAACTAAAGCAATATTTTCCTAATCATGAATCATGGGTGTCAAAATCACAATTGTCCTCATTATGTCATAAGCAATAGTTTATGTCTAATTCAAAGGCTTATGTTCTTGGTCATAAGTAATGTCCATGGTCATAGGCAATATAGGCGATGTTCATAGTCCAAAAGGGAAAATAATTCCCATAGTCCTAAGTCATTGTCATAGGCAATGTTTATATGTCCCAAAATCAAAGGCTTATGTCATAGTCCAAAGGCATATGCTTTCAAAGGCCACAGTTCTATAGTCATAGTCACGGTTACAGTCTTATTTGTCCTCGAATCATAACAGTTCTTAATTCAGTCCAAGAGTATAAACACAGATTCGAAGAGAGAGAGAGAGAGACTTGGCATATTCCTTTATTCCTTTAATTTCATGTCACAAATAAAACAAAATATTCAGATCTAGAAATAACCAACTTACAGAAAATAGATCTAGAAAAGAAGGAAAGCGTGGCTATGATTCGTGCGTCGTTGCTTGAAACTTGTTTGAGCTAGCCTTTGAATTCTTCACTTGAAACTTTGATTTGAATCCCTCCTTAAAAGTCTTTTAGCAGCATCTCCTCGTCTTGAATCATATTTTATTTTATTTATTTAAGAAAATTTAGAAGAGGGGAAGAAGCCATGAATCTTAGCAGCATAAGGATAGAAGAGAATTGGTGCAAAGAGAATGAAGACTAGGGCTGTTTATATAGCTGCTCAAGACCTTATCGTACACGCAGCGCTGAGTCAGCATTGAACCTAGTTAAGAAAATAGTCCAGGTACGTAGATGAATCTAGCCAAACCTTATCATACACGCAGTGCTGAGTCAGCATTGGGTCCCACAAGCTATTTTGGCGTAAAAGTTTGATTTTCAAACTTTTGAATTTCTGGAATTTATTTAACTGTTTTATTCACATGAAATATTCTTATATGTATACAATTCCTCTAACGACCATTTTACGCGTATATATGTACGCACAACTTTCATTTTATTTTCAAAATTCAAATGATGTTGCCATATTTCATTGAACGTAGCCTTATCTTGAATTTTATCTTTCGTATACATATATTTTTGCATATATATATATATATTTATATTCTCATATGTATATATATATATATATTCTTTATTTCCTTATATGTACGTTCTTATCCTTTCAAATTTTGAATTTGTATACATACATATATTTGCATGTTCAGTTGGCCCTCTCTAAAACAAAGATAAAAAATTATGCCGCCGCCGGGGTTCGAACCCCCGACCTCCATGCTACAAATCCAATGCCTTAACCAACTGAGCTACAGAGGCTTTTGTTAATAAGTCTTAGAACAATAATAATTATTGTTCTCTCCTTACTTCTCTTTTTCATGTTAGTTACAATACTTAAATTAAACAACTGCATGGATCTTTTTCTTTTAATTTTTCTTTTAAAAATTAATTATACTTTAATTTGAGAATCTTAATGTCGCAGAATTACGGGGTGTTACATTCTCCCCTACTTAAAAGGATTTCGTCCCCGAAATCTTCAAGCTAGGAAGAATGTGTCCTACCATCCAATCACCCATCTACTCAACCATTCAATCACAGGCATTCATTGTCCTTAAAAGATTTCTAATGCTTTCATGTTCATATGCATAGTGTGTGTGTATGTCTCTATCTAATGCAAAATCAGACGGTCTACTGATTCAGTTGACCTCCTTAATGCAAATCATGTTAGTGTCATGCGTCCAATCATGCATGCAAACATCCCTAGTCATGTAAATACTACATGCGTGCACAGCCATTCATCCATATGCAACGTCCATATGATATCATATCAAGTTCAACTTATAAACAAATGCATATATGTAAATGCAATATGAGAGCGTCCGAACTTGATCTAGTGCCTAATACGTATGCATATGCATCCACAAGCAACCATTTGCAACCACTTGCAACCATTCAACCATAACATGTTTCAAATACATGTTTACATCCATTGGCTTCTACCTAAGGATTGCAGATACGACCTAGAGGATATACTTTGGAAAGAGAGAAACAACTACGCGTAAAGCTCCTAAACAGAGAAATCAAGAATGCACCCTTAAGGAAAAAGGGCATGTTGCTAGTATCTAGCCTTCTTGAGCTTTACTCCACTGTATCTTAACCAATTTAACTTCACGATTGTGAAGTTTCCGACCTCCAATTCCAAAATAAACAGATGTCAATCACGGTACCAAGTATATGTACTAAGATGATTAGAGGTTTCCCTCTTATCCGTCATGCCATAACTATAAGAGTCGAAAGGTCACTACATGCTCTTTGGGGTGCCTACCACAACTATTCATCTCTCCCGCAAACCATCCAAACCGAACTCGACATTCCTCAAGTACAAGCCCCAAAGGCCTAAACCAATATCAGACAAGCACCCAAGGAATATCTCCCCGAATTTAGACGATCTACGTGAGATGATATAAGAAAACTCGATAGCTATTCTCAAATCCCTACTAAAAAAAATAAACTGGTCGGACCACCAATTGGATTTGAGACTCTAGTGGGATCTTTCTACTATACAAGTACTATGGTGCAGAGACCTAACTATGGAAGTGGATATGAACAAATGAGAAGCGCTAGAACCTAAGGAAATATCATGAACAGAAAACTAGACTCTTCCAACCGAACTACCTTTCTCCTAGGTGCGCTTCGTGGCGAAAGCATGTACTTGTCCTTCTGAAAATCTTGTCCTCGTTCTTGCCCTTGTCCTTAAGTATATGCCCTATCATACCCTAGTAAAAATACTTCCTCTTGTCTTAGGTTTTATAATTTCTTCCTCCTTCGTGTGCTAAGTCTACATCCATGAATTCCTCATCCTAGGGTTATGCTCCTTAGCCAAACTCCTCATCCCCTTCCGTGTGTAGTCATGTTGACAAATCTCTCGAAAACTGCCTCCATCGTCCGGAAAACCTTATAAGCTTTGAAAGAAAACTGCCCGTAGATGAAACAACTACGGCTATGGATGGAAGCCGGGCACTACTTTGCCCTTCGATGAGGTTACCTCCCAGAAAGCCAGGAGCCCCAGAGACTCAAGAAAGAAGGAGACAAGAATTTAAACAGAGGAAGAGAAGATAGTGCGTATGGCTTTGGGGAATATGCCTTTAAAACAAATCTCTTCTTTTGAAAATACTTCTTTTAAAACCATTAGAAAATAATTTTTCAAATCCTTTATCTGATCTGGTAACCTTCAGCTCTGATACCACGTGTAACACCCCACATCCGTTAGTGTCACTCACAAAGGGAATGCACTAAGTTCTGTGGAGCATTATGGGTAAAAGATGCAGATAAATTACAAGACAGACAAACATTAAACAGCGGAAAATAAAACTTTGCTTTATTGACAAAATAATTTGTACAAGGTTCCTTTACAATATCAGAGTATCAACTGTCTTTACAAAATAAAGAAGCATAAAATACATTTATATTCCCCAATGTAACAAAAGCCAACCATAGCAATCCGATGCATCCAAGATTCTTCAAGCTTGGAAAGAGAAATCATCCCAAAACAAATCTGAGCTATCCTATTTCCTCCTTAACAACCTGGGGGGAGGGGGGAGAACGGAAGAAAGAAGACGAAAGAAAAACAGAGTCAGACATAAAGCCTGAGTAAGTTCAGTAACTTCTAGCATGTGAACATGGAAAACAAAACGACATGAATTAACTGAATACAAGATTACACCATGACGATAGGGTCAACAAGATTAGACAAGGTAGTCACAAGATATGCTAAGATAAACTGGATACGCTCTAATACTTTCGCTGCTTCGCTATTTACTTGTTATACTGGTTTCTATATCTCTGCACCGCCTAACTAGTGTTTCACTAGTAACGATAACGTGATCCCAATCCCTGTATTTTCCATCGCCTTCAGGCATCCATTTATTAGTTGTTACCTAGATCTAATCTAGGGTTTTCTATCCACTGCTTTCTAGATTTAACTATAGTTTTACGCTATCTGCTGAACGCTTTTCGAGTTCAGGGTTTATGCCACCTAGTCCAACTAGGGATTACGCTACCTGTCGAACAATGCCCCCAAGTCTAGGACACACTACCTAGAGTGGTATATGTTCCTAGGCTTCCCCACGTATGTATCGCGAATCGTTATCGCTTGTCTAGATGCACATGTCCTGTAATGTGCGATCCGAGTCCTGTGACAGGGCAAATCAAGGAATACAGAACTCGGTCGGGAGCTTTCAGATATCTGCCGATGCAGATGCTAAGGTCTGTTTTTACTCCAGTGGCTATGGTCCCACTTGACCCCTCCCTCAGTTAATGAAAGGCACACCTTGTAAAATGAGAACTATACGCTGGCCCCCGGTGCCCCACTATCCTATGGCCATCCGCAACCATAACTAGATAGCAAGTATATGGTCTTTTGGAGTTCTCCGCCTTTCCGCTTCACGTATCTCGATTGACTCAAGATGGATGGTAGACGACGAGTTACTATCACAGGGCTACCGTCTTCTCGCCGAATCACGCTGGTCCATCCTAGTCTTTAGGTTGCCACATATATATTGCAACCAAGGCATACCCTCGGTTCTTCTAACGCAGACCTTAACCTCTGTGAGCCCAGGATGATCATCTGCAGCCTCACAGAGGGATACCAAGAGTACCCTCACGTCCCCTCGAAGCCTCGGGCTTCGTAACCCAATTCGTTGGAGCCTTCTTAAAACCAGATGGATGTCTGCTCCTTCGTGTTATACTAAGAATTACTACTTAGTTCTACTAACTAAGGTTTACCACTTAGTTTCCAAATTCCTTGTTTTCTTAACTAAGTTTTACTACTTAGTCCCTTTTTCAACTGAGGTCTACTACTTAGTTTTCTTTCTAGCCAGGTTGGGTTGGTTAAGTGTATTTAGTCGATTCAAGCTATCTTAACCCTCTTCCCTTATCCTATTACACTGGTTAAGTGTTATCCCTTCATGCTTTTTACTTAACCCTATTCATTTATCATATTCTGATGGTTAAGTGTTCAAGTTTACTTAACCCTATGGTCTAGTCCAGTTAACATATTAATTTGGCTAAGTGTATTACTTAACCCCAACCTCTAGTCTAATTAACATGTTAAATTGGCTAAGTGTATTAACTTTACTTAACCCCACCTTCTAGTCTAGTCAACATGTTAATTTGGCTAAGTATTCCCATGGACTTAACCCTCCCATTCTAGCTTTAACTGTGCTAAGTTGGTTAAGTGTTCCTTAACCTTCCCATTCTAGCTTAACCGTGTTAGGGTTGTTAAGTGTTCCTATGGACTTAACTCTCCCATTCTTATTCTAGCTTTAATTAATAAATTAAAGCCGCAACCTCTCACATTAGACAGATAATGCTGCGGTTACTGGATGTGCCAGTCGGTTCCGGGCAGGTTTACACCGCAACTCAGTCTAACCTCGGGTTAGGCATATTCATGTTTTCTAAGTTCAAAGGGTTTTTGATTAATTTCCAAATCTGGTTTTGAAAACAACCATCCCGTCCTTCGGATCAGTTAGGGATAGCCAGGGAGGGCAGGAAACTTGTATTTTCCAAACCCAAGCCTAGACACTATCCTCTCTGTCACCCTAGAACCTTCTGGTCTATGTGTTACAAAAAGGGATGTTATCAAAATACTTTTCTTTTGTTTATAAATTGTTAACAATTTATTTCAAAAGCCCATTTCCCCTTTTTAGACAAATTTGGCCTATATTTATTTGTCAAGCCTACTAGTATACTTATATTCTAGGCCCAAGTCCTAACCCAACATGCAGTTTAGGCCATTTCCTATTTCATTGCCGAAACTAGATTAAATATCCTAGTTTATAATTTATGGCCAAAACTTAACCAAGTTACATATTTTGTGGTAAATGAACAATTTAACATTTATGACGAATTCTATAAGTAAATTACTCCTAATTTACTTATTTAATTACTACTCTTTTAATGTACGTTGTCACATTTATTATTATGGCCCATTCTCTCTTATTTATCATATTTATACTTTTTGGAATCTAAATTATACCAAATTTAGTGTCGCTAACCATAATTTATTCTAAACATGACAATTGCTCACAATTATGAATAAATTCAAAATTGTGCTAATATACTTATTCCAAATCAACCTTAATTAACCCAATCTTGGT
This sequence comes from Allium sativum, assembly GCA_030737875.1. Lineage (NCBI taxonomy): Eukaryota > Viridiplantae > Streptophyta > Magnoliopsida > Asparagales > Amaryllidaceae > Allium > Allium sativum. Next base: position 370,411 of record JASFAX010000069.1, read on the forward strand.
TTAACATCCTAATTCACAATTTATGGCAAAACTAGAATTATTTTTCTAGTTTACATTTTATGCCTAAAATTTAGCTTACTTACTAACGCTAAATTTAATATGTCAAAATCACATATTCCCTAATCCATGTCAAATTTCCCCGTTTTCATTTTAATATGCATGTCATAATACATATTCCAAATTATGCCAATTTCCAAGTTTACAATTACGTTCATATTCATTTCCATGTTTTTCCCCAAATCGCATTCCCACCGTTCGAATAATCATGATTCAACCTAGATTATAAATAAATCTAGATTCGTAGATAAAAAGGGAATGAATCAAAATGACAAGAAGGAAAAATTTGCATAAAAAGGTTTGGATAACAATGTAGGTTCAAGAATATGGGTAGACCTAACTAAATAGGTAAATTCCCACTGTCCTAAAACCAAAGAATGGGCAAAATAGGTTCAAGAACGTGGGTAGACCTAACTTAATAGGTAAATTCCCACTGTCTTAAAACCAAAGAAAAAAAACCAAGGAACAGGTAGAATAAATAATTGGGTTTAGACCCAATTTCACAATCACCAAACTAAAGCAATATTTTCCTAATCATGAATCATGGGTGTCAAAATCACAATTGTCCTCATTATGTCATAAGCAATAGTTTATGTCTAATTCAAAGGCTTATGTTCTTAGTCATAAGTAATGTCCATGGTCATAGGCAATATAGGCGATGTTCATAGTCCAAAAGGGAAAATAATTCCCATAGTCCTAAGTCATTGTCATAGGCAATGTTTATATGTCCCAAAATCAAAGGCTTATGTCATAGTCCAAAGGCATATGCTTTCAAAGGCCACAGTTCTATAGTCATAGTCACGGTTACAGTCTTATTTGTCCTCGAATCATAACAGTTCTTAATTCAGTCCAAGAGTATAAACACAGATTCGAAGAGAGAGAGAGAGAGAGAGAGAGAGAGAGAGACTTGGCATATTCCTTTAATTTCATGTCACAAATAAAACAAAATATTCAGATCTAGAAATAACCAACTTACAGAAAATAGATCTAGAAAAGAAGGAAAGCGTGGCTATGATTCGTGCGTCGTTGCTTGAAACTTGTTTGAGCTAGCCTTTGAATTCTTCACTTGAAACTTTGATTTGAATCCCTCCTTAAAAGTCTTTTAGCAGCATCTCCTCGTCTTGAATCATATTTTATTTTATTTATTTAAGAAAATTTAGAAGAGGGGAAGAAGCCATGAATCTTAGCAGCATAAGGATAGAAGAGAATTGGTGCAAAGAGAATGAAGACTAGGGCTGTTTATATAGCTGCTCAAGACCTTATCGTACACGCAGCGCTGAGTCAGCATTGAACCTAGTTAAGAAAATAGTCCAGGTACGTAGATGAATCTAGCCAAACCTTATCATACACGCAGTGCTGAGTCAGCATTGGGTCCCACAAGCTATTTTGGCGTAAAAGTTTGATTTTCAAACTTTTGAATTTCTGGAATTTATTTAACTGTTTTATTCACATGAAATATTCTTATATGTATACAATTCCTCTAACGACCATTTTACGCGTATATATATACGCACAACTTTCATTTTATTTTCAAAATTCAAATGGTGTTGCCATATTTCATTGACTGTAGCCTTATCTTGAATTTTATCTTTCGTATACATATATTTTTGCATATATATATATATATATATATATTTATATTCTCATATGTATATATATATATATATTCTTTATTTCCTTATATGTACGTTCTTATCCTTTCAAATTTTGAATTTGTATACGTACATATATTTGCATGTTCAGTTGGCCCTCTCTAAAACAAAGATAAAAAATTATGCCGCCGCCGGGGTTCGAACCCCCAACCTCCATGCTACAAATCCAATGCCTTAACCAACTGAGCTACAGAGGCTTTTGTTAATAAGTCTTAGAACAATAATAATTATTGTTCTCTCCCTACTTCTCTTTTTCATGTTAGTTACAATACTTAAATTAAACAACTGCATGGATCTTTTTCTTTTAATTTTTCTTTTAAAAATTAATTATACTTTAATTTGAGAATCTTAATGTCGCAGAATTACGGGGTGTTACACTCAACATATATTATTTCGATCAGAGAAGTTAAGGTGACTATATCACTCAGCATCATGGAGCAGTTGCATGTATGGAGTTAAAACAACAGAGCATGGTGGTACAGTTCAATTACAACATGGCATGACAAGTGTGTTACAAGCTAGCAACATGGCATGGCAAATCAATAAAGCATATGTAAGCACAAGTACATATAGGGTGATCAAGTGAATGAGCAGACATGGTTGAGCAAGATTTATTTCCAGTTTTAGTCGAGCAAAAGGGCAAAGCCAGCAGAGATGAAAATTTCAGCAAACAGTTTTTGAGGGTTAAAGAATATTTCAGCATGCAAGTAGAAACAAGAAGCTGAATATTTCTGGCAAGTAAAAGAATATCGGCAAAAATGTTTCCATTCACTGATAACAATATGGCCAAGTGATTTCAGAAATCAAGAAGCAATCTTTGGAAAGCTTTTTCAATAAAGGAAACCAGCATTCAGAATTAAATTCAGCAATTCATTTTGGAGAAAATCAAAGTTATTATACTTATTAAGGAATCATTTTCAAATTTCACAAACATTTCATAAATCATGTTTAAGGCCACAAGATTAATTTCATTCCAGAAATGAATATATGATTGGCAAATCTTTTAACGGTTCCAGAAAATCAGTGAGAAATTTTCTGGAGTCAATCAATCAATTTTGGGAAAGTATCGATTATTTCAGAAATCTCGATTCCAGTTTTGGCAAGGAGTTAATTCAATCTTTCCCGAATTTATTCAATGACAGACAATCAAATTGCAAAGGGGGCAATTGATTTTTACAAATTATTTTCATCGATAGCCATTTTTAAAACCAGGTTCACAATATAAATCGAAGAACCAAAAAGGGAAAGCGTGCAAATCAAGGAACAATCAACCAAGTCATTCATATCGAAATCAGAGAATTAAGGATTTTAAATCCTATATTAGCATCACCATTTCATCACAGGCAGAATTAGATTAAAAAAACCAAGCGTAACAATTTCAAGCAGAAAATCAAGATGAAAAGTTTACTCACTGATTTTCGATCTCAATAATCTCCAAATCGTGAAGAGAGGAGCACCAGAAATTGATCAACAACATCAACGAGTTTTCAGGCATCAAAGAGTCATTTTTTTTGGGCATACAATCGCGATTTTGGGATTTAATAAAACCCTAGCAGCCGCCATTTTTATAAAAGAGGAAACTGATCGAATAAAAGGAAACAAGGGTGAAACACATAACAAAAGGGGCCGGCCGACTTAAGTGGTTAAAGGGAGTTTAAATTTCCTTTATTTTTAAACTAGGGTTTTGTAATTTATTTTTGTATTGTTTTTATTTGTTTTTTGTAAACAGTCCGAACCTGTTTTCTAGAGTCTGTAAAATTCTAGAGAAACCAGTTAGTGTGTTAACTAGCAGTTTATTAGTCTATAAAAACTAGGGTTACTGGTTACGGACTGTAATCAAGGGAAAATTGATCTAGAGGATTAGATCAGTCTAGGGTTTTGAGCGTAGGGTTAGAATAGGAGCAGGGTTTGCGAGTGTACATGGTCTTGTATGCGGGATCAGTTCTATCACCTAGTAGAAACCTTAGAAATGCAGCAGTAGGCAAGGTTTTGCCGAAGCTGGGTATATCTATGTGTGATTTATTTTCTGCATTTCCGTTTCTGCTATATTTTGTGATCTGTTTATTATTATATATCTCGTTAGATTTTTAATTCAGTTAAAAACTGTGATAAACCCTATTCACCCCCCCCCCCCCTCTAGGGTTAATCTAGATCCAACAATAGGTTCATTAACTTATGGGTTCCAAAATGGTCGGGTAATACTAAAAATGAAAAAAAAATAGACAATTTTATTAATAAGGTTCATTTTTCTAATGATTATATTTTGAAAGGGCATTCAAACTCTTCATGGGTTTGGTATCCGTGAACTTAACCCCATAGACCCCAAAATAAAAAAGGGTACCAGTGTGTATATTTTATAGTTTTTCAGGTATCAAATAGCAAATGTTCAAAGCATATGACAAAAAATCTATTGAATCTTGGATAAATATGAGAAGAATTTTTTATTAGCATCGGCAAAGTCTGTAACTCTAAAACTCATCTTATTATTTAATAAAGTTTATTTCATGTTTTGAATTTATTTGGTTTCCTCTCTTGAGTTTATTTATTTATGTGCATTTATCTTTATATACAAACTTTACATATTGTTTAGTAGTGAGTAAAACAACTCTTTTTGCCCTTTTTGTTGATGACAAAAGGGGAGAAAAAGGGATAAATATACTAGACAAAATGATAGGGGGTTCATAGAGTTAGGGAGAGTCAAATATAAAAGTATTATATTTTATCTCTCAAATATTTATATGGTTGTTATCAACAAAAAGGGGGAGATTGTTAATACCCTATATATTGATTTTGATGGTAACAACTATATAAACATTACTACTAACATGTCTTTGAGTTGTGCAGTTACATAAGATATATTATAGTGACATTTACAGAGATAACAGAATACAAAAGAAGAACTATAAAAGAAAGTTAATCAGAGAAATGGAAGAATTACAGAGGAAGGATAATCAAAGTGATTGAAGACCAAAAATATTAGAGAAGAATGATGGAGGACAAATGTAACAACCCGCATTTTACGTATCGGAATATCGTAAAATGTTTTTATTTTTCCCCTGAGGATTAGATCATTCTCATATTTTTAATATGTTGCTTATGGGGATGTGAGACATGTCCATAATTTTTACCAATTTTGTTTGTGACCATTTTGCCCCTATCAGTCTTGTGCAGGGCATAACTTTTGACTCAGGTCGAATTAGGTGTTGAGACCTGTGCCATTGGAAAAGAATGATGATTCACTTTCCGTAGAGTGGTCACATTAAAGATTTGGCTCAGCGGTTTGGGAGGAATCATTGGTTTAAGTTTTAACAGTTGGTTGTTCATGTTTGCTAAGCCAAAATGGGCTGATTTGGGAAGACCCATTAGTGGGCTGGTGGAGGCTATAAATAAGGGGTAATGTAACACCCCGAATTTTCTATTAACACTAAAGTTGCTAAAATATTAATAAGTGTGTAAGAGAGGGGATGTATCTAATATGAATATAAAAATATTAATAAGTGTGTAAGAGAGGGGATGTATCTAATATGAATATAAAAATATTAATAAGTGTGTAAGAGAGGGGATGTATCTAATATGAATATAAAAATATTAATAAGTGTGTGAGAGAGGGGATGTATCTAATATGTATATAAAAACAATAATAAGTGTGTAAAAGGGGGGGATGTATCTAATGTGTACATTGTAGAATATATATATATATATATATATATATATATATTGCTGAGTGTTTGCTGAGTCACTTCTGACTCATTGCTGAGTCAACAAGATAAACCCCATCTTGTCTGAACGGCTGCGGTTATTTCTAGGTTAAATCTAATGGCCTAAATGAATTCTAAAATCTATAAATAAGTGGGTAGACCCTAGACCTAAATCACTTGTAAAATTAGAGAAGCTACCGTCATGCTGCTGCCATGGAGTTCAGCATAGCCGTCACAAACTAAGAAGAGGAAGCCTAATCATCTACAACTAAATCTACACAAATCAAATCAAAAGATCTCTCTTTCTCTAATTCTTTTCTTTTGTTGGTGAGTATGATGATTCTCATAAGACTATTACAAACTAATTTGACTCAGTTATGAATGGATCACAAGAAAGTGATGTGATTTGTAATTGTAAATTCTATATATTGTGGATCTCTTATTATGTTATAAATTATATATGCTATGTCATGCTATGTTGTAAATTCTCTTATGCTATGTCGTGCTATGTTGAGAATCATGTCAAGCTATGTTATACTATCATACTATGCCATGTTATAAATCATGCTATATTATGTTGTAAAATCATGATGTTGTTGGAACATGCTTAAAGTTATGTTTTTTTTAAATGGATCTTGTTTATGGGAATTTGCCTATTAGGTTAGGTGTACCCATAAACTTGAAACTATAATTAAATAAAACTTGAATATGGGAATTTGCCTATTGAGTTAGGTGTACCCATATAAAACCATGTTGTTAAAAAATTAAATGATGTTGATTCACACATGTTCATATGTAAGTTTATGAAAATTGATTGAGATTATATTAGGTGAATTTTGAACAAGTTGACACCTTTAGGTCCATGACATGTATAATCTATGCAAGTTGGACATATGCAAGTTTCACCCCTTATTATGATTCATTTGGTCACATATACATGTTGATATTATGATAATCTCTTTTATGCTATGAGTTAGGCTATTCGAGTCTAACATATATTTTGCGAATAAACGTTCAAACGTGGGGTAGGGGTAATATTAGGAATTAATAAATTGGGAGCAATTTTGTAAGATGTTGCATACCATGAATGAATGTCCATAATTGAGTCAATTATGGACATTGTTAAAAATTGGAAGTAATTAATAATTCAAGTAGGGAATTATTAAAATTGGGGGAAAGTGGATTGTTATTAATAATCAATGCTTAGGACACGAGGTTGGACCCGTTTGTGATGTAAACCTGCCCGGACCCGCCCGGCAAATCCAGTAGTCACAAATGTCGGCCCAATGTGAGAGGTCCTAGGCCCAAACTAAAGCATAACAGTTGTAAAGACACGAGGTTAGACTCTTTTATGGTGTAAGACTGCCCGGACCCGCCCGGCAAATCCAGCTGCCATAAATGCCAGTCTAATGTGAGAGGTCTTTATGAGGTTATGGCCTTAATGAACTAAGAAATACTTAACCAGATAATCATGTAAGGTGGGACATGGGGGTTAAGTAGGTGCCTTGGGTGGCATGAGGAATCTGGTGGTTGCCTTTTGAGGCATTTGAAATACGATTAGACTTAACCAAACACACATGTAAATGAACATGACTAAGTGGGTTAAGTGGGATGGACTAATGGGGACAAGCTTAGGTTGAATGCTTGTGGTAAATAGTGGGGGCCCATTTCAACCAGTATCCCAAAACGTATCTTTGTGGGCTCGACCCAAGTCGAGGACGGGACACGCATACTGGGTTTGACTATAAGAGGCCAAAACAGGGAGCGGTGGCAACGCAAGTCCAACGGGTTTCATATGCGTGTGTGGACCCGGGCTGGTAGGTAAGACGTTGTTGCATCGTGTAGGTATAAGCCGTGCATGTCCGTTGTATCAGGTTGCCACTTTAGGGGAGTGATACACCCCACTGTGGGGCCAGCACGGGTATCTACGAGTTAGGGAGCCGATCGAATAATGGAAAGTAGGGTACACCTAGTGGAGATAGGGGCAGGCGGCACCTATGTAGTCAGCTAGGGGTACGTAAAGCCATTGGGAAAGTTTCGAAGTGAAGCTAAGTGGGATGAATCTTTAGGGTGACTGGTGTGGTGCAGTATAGTGTTTATCCTTTAGTATTTAGGAGCGCCTATAACGTTGCCTTTAGCGATTGTCTATGTCCTTAATCTGCTCTTCATAGACATTTTCTTGTTTTCCAGCTTATGCCTTAGTCCAGTTATTTTGGTAATAGTATTGTAGAATTATCATATTCACCAGACTTTATGTCTGACCCCCTCTTTTCCATCCTTTTTCTCCCTTCAGGTCCGCAGGTTGGGCCAAGTTCTAGTGGAGTCTAGTTGGATCGCTTATCTTCTGGAAAGCTTGGACTGCTGAAGTAAAGTCCAGCTTGTTATCTTTCTTTTTAATGGCTATTCATGTAATGGGATTATGTACTTGTTTTATCAAGATAGATATTGTACTTGACATTGAATATGGTGTTATGATGTAATCAAACATGTTTTGACTTCTGCTACAATGAAATAAAGTTTTTTGAATTTCCAAGTACTATTTTATATCTGTCTTGTTGTAATTTTATTGTTCTATATTCACTTAAAACCTCCATGGAAGTTAATGCATTCCCTTTGTGAGTGACATTAATGGACGTGGGGTGTTACACGTGGTATCAGAGCATAAGGTTACCAGAACAGATAAAAAAAATTTAGAAAAATATTTTTTTTTTCTAAAGTATTTTTGGAAGAAGTGCTTTCAAAAAAAAAACATGTTATTTAAAGAGAGTTTCTATGAAAAACATAATCCCAAATAGCCACATCCTTATCTTTATCTTTCGAATTCTCCATTTTGAATCTTTCCTTTTTCGTTTCAGCATGGATGAAGATCTTAATCTCCCAGAAGGTGTGACGATTCCAGGGTGGTTTAGGAGATACTTGGAGGCTAGGGCCACCACTGCAGGCCCAGCGGATACTCCTCCACCCCTAGTTGCACCCATTCCTCCTCCTCCTCCTCGTGTTGACACTTTTGCAAAGACGTGCAAGGAATTCAAGGCTATGGGAGGAAAAACTTTTCAAGGGACTGAGACGTTTGTGGAGGCCAGAGATTGGCTTAAGGAGACTGAGGAATTGTTGGATATCTTTGAAGTGGAAGATGGGAGGAAAGTCCGTTTAGCTGCTTGGTTAATGAAGGGAGAGGCCTCGTTTTGGTGAGAGGTCACTAACGGGGAACGTCCAGTTGATTCATTGGCGGATTTCAGACGAAGGTTTGAGGCAAAGTTTCTTTCAAGGGCAGAGGAGAACTTAAATATGGAAAAATTCCTGGCACTAAAGCAAGGGAGCTCATCAGTAAAGGAATATGTCAATAAATTTAATCAGTTAGCAAGGTTTGGCTTGGAGTTGGTGAACACGCCAGAGAAGAAAGCTTTGAGGTTCGTTAGAGGCTTGAATGAACCGTTGCAAGGGTTGGCTATGACCCACATCCCTATGGGAGCCACCTTTGAAAAGCTAGTAGAAATGGTACTTATGCATGAGGATAAGGCAGTTGAAAAGAAAGGGGATCAGAAGAAACCCCAACAGCAAAATAAGAAGGGTGGTAAAAACAATAATGGCAAAGGGAAGAAGAAATGCTTCAATTGTGGGACGCCTGGCCATCTCAGCAAAGATTGTAGAAAGAAAAAGAAGACTGGTTGTTTTCATTGTGGAGATGCGGGACATTTAGTGAAGGACTGTCCAAAGAAGGGGCAGAGGGCAGGGTCTACCTCGGGAGGACAGGTGCAGGCTCTTATGGCACCAGGGCAGGCAAGGGGGCAAGTTCAGGCTATTGCGGCCCCACCGCTGCAAGAAAGAGGTAGAACAATTTCTTTTGAAAGCTTAGTTTTTCTGTTTGATCATCCTGTCCGTACCTTATTCGATTCTGGCGCATCTCATTTGTTTATCTCTGCATCATTAGTTGAATCACTGCACTTGAACACCAGTTTAGTAGAGGATCCCCTGGTCGTTTCAAATCCAATTGGGGGTTCGGCTCATTTGACCATGATATGTTTGGATTTGAAAATCTCTATACTTAGCGTTGAATTTAGATGTGATGCTTATGTATTGGGCTTCATGGGCTATGGGCTAATTTTAGGAATGGATTGGTTGTCTAGAAATAGGGCCATTCTTGATTGTGAAAGGAGAGTAGTTAGGCTTGTGACTCGCCTTGGTAATGCTCTCGACATCTTTTGTAATCCCATAAATTCCGTTATGCTAAGTTATCTTGAATCGCTTGACGCGTCTGTAGAGAACCTGCGATCGGTAGAAGTGGTCCGGGAATATCCGGATGTGTTTGAGGAGGTGAAGGGCTTACCTCCAAAGCGGGAGATAGACTTTCGAATTTATCTTGTGGATAATGCTAAACCCGTATCTTTGCCAGTGCGCCACATGGCTCCTCGTGAAAGGAGGGAACTCAATAAGCAAGTAAAGGAGTTGCTTGAGAAGGGGTTCATAAGACGTAGTATATCGGAGTGGGGTGCTCCAGTAGTTTTTGCCACAAAGGCGGATGGGTCTCTTAGACTTTGTATGGACTATAGAGAACAAAACAAGCTTACTAAAAAGAACCGACACCCACTGCCGAGGATTGACGATCTCTTTGATCAGTTAGTTGGCGCCTCAGTGTTTTCGCAGTTGGACTTAGCCACTGGCTTTCATCAACTGAGAGTGGCTAAGGATAGTATAGATAAGACTGTTTTTAGGACTCCTGACGGATTCTATGAATGGCTAGTGATGCCCTTTGGTTTGACAAACGCCCCTGCATATTTTGTTGATTTGATGAGTAGGGTGTTTAGGGAATACCTTAACAAATTCGTGGTAGTCTTTGTGGATGACATCTTAGTCTTTTCTAAGAATAAAGAAGAGCACTCCCTACATCTTAGGGAAGTGTTGGAAACCCTTCGAGCGCATAACCTTAAGGCAAAATTTTCTAAGTGTCACTTCTGGAGGAAGGAAGTACGGTTCTTAGGGCACGTGGTTTCCAAAGAAGGGATAGCAGTGGATCCCGCAAAGGTGGTGGCCATCCAAGATTGGAAGGTCCCTAAAAATGCAACCGAAGTAAGAAGTTTCTTGGGGTTGGCTGGCTATTATAGGAAGTTTATCAAAGACTTCGCAAAAATATCAGCTCCATTAACACGGTTAACGAAGAAGAACCTGGTTTTTACGTGGGACAAAGATTGCGATGATGCGTTCCAACGTTTAAAGAGAGCCTTAACTTCAGCCCCAGTCTTAGTGCTGCCAGACGGGAATAAACCGTTTACCATCTATACTGATGCTTGTGGGACGGGACTTGGCGCGGTCCTCATGAAAGAGGGAAGAGTAATAGCCTATGGTGGAAGGCAGTTGAGGGTTCATGAAAAGAATTACCCCACGCATGACTTAGAGCTAGCCGCAATTGTTTTCGCGCTTAAGTCTTGGCGTCACTATCTTCTTGGTGAGAAATTCGAACTGTTCACTGACCACAAATCATTAAAATACTTATTCTCTCAGAAGGATTTGAATTTAAGGCAGCAACGGTGGATGGAATTCTTAGCCTCCTACGATTTTGAAATAGCATATACCCCGGGCAAGGGTAACGTGGTGGCAGACGCCTTAAGTAGGAAAAGGTTGTCCTTGAGTCCGTTGTTTGTTGAACGACAAAGCTTAGAATTCATCTCTATGTTTGACTTTAGACCCTCCGTTGACTTAGTACCCGGTCTGTTAGCATCCTTGGAGGTTAGACCTACACTTCTAGGATGGGTTGGTGAGGCACAGCGAGACGACCCACAGTTGGTTGAGATAGTAGAAAAGCTCAAAGGGGGGGGGAGTCGTCAAGCCATCTTCGTAGGTATACCCTAGACGATAAGGGTTGGTTACGAAGGGATAATAGACTTTGTGTACCACAAGACGAAGACTTAAGGAAGGCCATTCTTGATGATGCTCATCGCTCAAAAATGACCATTCATCCCGGCGGGGATAAGATGTACAAAGATATGAAGCGGGTTTTCTTTTGGGCCGGTATGAAAAAGGATGTGGCCTAGTACGTCGCTAGATGCTTGGTGTGCCAACGAGTTAAAGCAGAACAAAAGAAACCCGGTGGGTTGCTTCACCCATTAGAAGTTCCACTATGGAAATGGGAAAGCATCTCAATGGATTTTGTGGATGGATTACCAAGATCAAGGAAGGGTAACACGGGGATTTGGGTTATAGTAGATAGACTTACTAAAAGCGCCCATTTTATTCCCGTGAAAAGTAAGAGGACTGCTCCGTGGTTGGCTTCTGTATACATTAAGGAGATAGTTCGTTTGCACGGTATTCCTTCTAGTATAGTAAGCGACCGTGACCCCATCTTTACTAGCGAATTTTGGAAGAGTTTACAAGAGGCGATAGGGACTCAGCTATGTTTGAGCACCGCATATCATCCTCAGACAGACGGCCAGACCGAGAGGGTGAATCGCATTCTAGAGGATCTTTTAAGGCTTTGTATCCTAGACTTTGGGGGTACATGGGAAGAGCACCTTCCGTTAGTAGAATTCGCATATAACAATAGCTTTCAGTCTAGTATTAGCATGGCACCTTTCGAAGCTCTTTATGGAAGGCCTTGCCGTTCGCCTACATGTTGGTGGGAATCTACCGATAAAATCCTACTTGGGCCCGATATGGTTAGGGAAACCTCGGAAAAGATTGAGTTGATTCGAAGGAGGATGAAAGCAGCACAAGATAGGCAAAAATCGTTTGCTGATAAGAGGAGGACAGATCTTGAGTTTGACATTGGGGACATGGTTTTTATCAAGGTATCTCCGTTACAGAATGTTGTTCGCTTTGGGTCCGTGGGGAAATTAGCACCAAGGTTTGTAGGGCCGTTTCCTCTAAAAAACAGGATTGGGAAGATGGCATATAGGGTGGAGTTGCCTGAGAAACTTAGTGGAGTACATGACGTATTCCATGTATCACATTTGAGGAAGTGTTTGCACAAGACCGCGGAGGTGGTAGAGCCGAGCTTGCTTAAAGAGGTGGAAATAGAGCGTGATGCAACAATTAGACGAGCTCCTACATGCATTCTTGGGTCGGAGATCAAAAAGTTGAGGAATCGAGAGGTCAGACTGGTTAAAGTGCAATGGGGAAATGATGAGAGCAACGCAACTTGGGAGACAGAAGAGAAGATGCGTTCGTTGTACCCTTTTCTTTTTGAGGGTATGTCTTTTAATTTCTCCTTTATCGCTTAGCTTATCTTATCTTATCTTTAGTATGTCCTCTCATTAGTATCTTTGACCTTTAGTTAGGATAATCCTATGGTTGAAACATGTGTTTGAGACATGTTATGTATGATGGATGCAAAATGGATGCAAGTGTTTGCTAGTGGTTGCTCGTGGATGCATATATACACACACTTTAGGCACTAGATCGGCTCAGTCACTTCATATTGCATATTGCATATATATGGATGTATTTAGTATAATGGATGTATAATGGTTGTACCATCATATGGATGCTGCATTCGGTTGAATGGGTGTGCACGCATATAGAAGTAGTATGTAAGCAATTAGGATCTTTTGCATACATAATGGATTCATGACACTTACATAATTTGCATTAAGGAGGTCAACTGAATCAGTAGACCGCCTGATTTCGCATTAGGTAAGGACATGTACACACACTTGCATATGATCATAAAGCATTAGAAGTCTTTTAAGGACAATGGATGCCTGTGTATGATGGATGAGTAGATGGACGTTTGGATGGTAGGATATACATTCTTCCAGACTTGAAGATTTCGGGGACGAAATCCTAAAAGGAGGGGAGAATGTAACACCCCGAATTTTCTATTAACACTAAAGTTGCTAAAATATTAATAAGTGTGTAAGAGAGGGGATGTATCTAATATGAATATAAAAATATTAATAAGGGTGTAAGAGAGGGGATGTATCTAATATGAATATAAAAATATTAATAAGTGTGTAAGAGAGGGGATGTATCTAATATGAATATAAAAATATTAATAAGTGTGTGAGAGAGGGGATGTATCTAATATGTATATAAAAACAATAATAAGTGTGTAAAAGGGGGGGATGTATCTAATGTGTACATTGTAGAATATATATATATATATATATATATATATATTGCTGAGTGTTTGCTGAGTCACTTCTGACTCATTGCTGAGTCAACAAGATAAACCCCATCTTGTCTGAACGGCTGCGGTTATTTCTAGGTTAAATCTAATGGCCTAAATGAATTCTAAAATCTATAAATAAGTGGGTAGACCCTAGACCTAAATCACTTGTAAAATTAGAGAAGCTACCGTCATGCTGCTGCCATGGAGTTCAGCATAGCCGTCACAAACTAAGAAGAGGAAGCCTAATCATCTACAACTAAATCTACACAAATCAAATCAAAAGATCTCTCTTTCTCTAATTCTTTTCTTTTGTTGGTGAGTATGATGATTCTCATAAGACTATTACAAACTAATTTGACTCAGTTATGAATGGATCACAAGAAAGTGATGTGATTTGTAATTGTAAATTCTATATATTGTGGATCTCTTATTATGTTATAAATTATATATGCTATGTCATGCTATATTGTAAATTCTCTTATGCTATGTCGTGCTATGTTGAGAATCATGTCAAGCTATGTTATACTATCATACTATGCCATGTTATAAATCATGCTATATTATGTTGTAAAATCATGATGTTGTTGGAACATGCTTAAAGTTATGTTTTTTTTTAAATGGATCTTGTTTATGGGAATTTGCCTATTAGGTTAGGTGTACCCATAAACTTGAAACTATAATTAAATAAAACTTGAATATGGGAATTTGCCTATTGAGTTAGGTGTACCCATATAAAACCATGTTGTTAAAAAATTAGATGATGTTGATTCACACATGTTCATATGTAAGTTTATGAAAATTGATTGAGATTATATTAGGTGAATTTTGAACAAGTTGACACCTTTAGGTCCATGACATGTATAATCTATGCAAGTTGGACATATGAAAGTTTCACCCCTTATTATGATTCATTTGGTCACATATACATGTTGTTATTATGATAATCTCTTTTATGCTATGAGTTAGGCTATTCGAGTCTAACATATATTTTGCGAATAAACGTTCAAACGTGGGGTAGGGGTAATATTACGAATTAATAAATTGGGTGCAATTTTGTAAGATGTTGCATACCATGAATGAATGTCCATAATTGAGTCAATTATAGACATTGTTAAAAATTGGAAGTAATTAATAATTCAAGTAGGGAATTATTAAAATTGGGGGAAAGTGGATTATTATTAATAATCAATGCTTAGGACACGAGGTTGGATCCGTTTGTGATGTAAACCTGCCCGGACCCGCCCGGCAAATCCAGTAGTCACAAATGTCGGCCCAATGTGAGAGGTCCTAGGCCCAAACTAAAGCATAACAGTTGTAAAGACACGAGGTTAGACTCTTTTATGGTGTAAGACTGCCCGGACCCGCCCGGCAAATCCAGCTGCCATAAATGCCAGTCTAATGTGAGAGGTCTTTATGAGGTTATGGCCTTAATGAACTAAGAAATACTTAACCAGATAATCATGTAAGGTGGGACATGGGGGTTAAGTAGGTGCCTTGGGTGGCATGAGGAATCTGGTGGTTGCCTTTTGAGGCATTTGAAATACGATTAGACTTAACCAAACACACATGTAAATGAACATGACTAAGTGGGTTAAGTGGGATGGACTAATGGGGACAAGCTTAGGTGGAATGCTTGTGGTAAATAGTGGGGGCCCATTTCAACCAGTATCCCAAAACGTATCTTTGTGGGCTCGACCCAAGTCGAGGACGGGACACGCAAACTGGGTTTGACTATAAGAGGCCAAAACAGGGAGCGGTGGCAACGCAAGTCCAACGGGTTTCATATGCGTGTGTGGACCCGGGCTGGTAGGTAAGACGTTGTTGCATCGTGTAGGTATAAGCCGTGCATGTCCGTTGTATCAGGTTGCCACTTTAGGGGAGTGATACACCCCACTGTGGGGCCAGCACGGGTATCTACGAGTTAGGGAGCCGATCGAATAATGGGAAGTAGGGTACACCTAGTGGAGATAGGGGCAGGCGGCACCTATGTAGTCAGCTAGGGGTACGTATAGCCATTGGGAAAGTTTCGAAGTGAAGCTAAGTGGGATGAATCTTTAGGGTGACTGGTGTGGTGCAGTATAGTGTTTATCCTTTAGTATTTAGGAGCGCCTATAACGTTGCCTTTAGCGATTGTCTATGTCCTTAATCTGCTCTTCATAGACATTTTCTTGTTTTCCAGCTTATGCCTTAGTCCAGTTATTTTGGTAATAGTATTGTAGAATTATCATATTCACCAGACTTTATGTCTGACCCCCTCTTTTCCATCCTTTTTCTCCCTTCAGGTCCGCAGGTTGGGCCAAGTTCTAGTGGAGTCTAGTTGGATCGCTTATCTTCTGGAAAGCTTGGACTGCTGAAGTAAAGTCCAGCTTGTTATCTTTCTTTTTAATGGCTATTCATGTAATGGGATTATGTACTTGTTTTATCAAGATAGATATTGTACTTGACATTGAATATGGTGTTATGATGTAATCAAACATGTTTTGACTTCTGCTACAATGAAATAAAGTTTTTTGAATTTCCAAGTACTATTTTATATCTGTCTTGTTGTAATTTTACTGTTCTATATTCACTTAAAACCTCCATGGAAGTTAATGCATTCCCTTTGTGAGTGACATTAATGGACGTGGGGCGTTACAGGTAAGTGGCATGGAGAATAGTTTATTTTCTCCATTCTCTCAATTGGAAGGGCTAGAGGTCCTCCATTCCTTCATTGCCTACACCTTTCCACCATTAAAGCTTAGAGAATCGAAGATCTACATTGTTTGAAGCTAGATCTACGCCATTCCTAGAGAGAGAGAGAGCATCGAATTGAAGAGTTTAGAGCAAATTCTTCGCTGTCTGGATTCATAATTCATGGCTTTTAAGTTGTTTTGGAGAATTGGTGAGTGATATGCATCTCTCACACAGATTCAATCAAGTATATGAGTGTTTGATCTTGTTTTTCAACAAATCTAAGTCATTTTCCTTAGTTCTACATCATGGTAAGTCCATTTTCATATGAATCGCCATAGGATCTAATTTAGCAACTTAAAACCAGTAATTTCTATGTTATTTCATATGATTATGCAAGTTAGATCCATAATTTTGTTCATATGTTCATTTATCATGATTTTGGTGAAATTGCAAAATTTTGGTGAAAATCGTCATATTCATGCGGTTAATGATTTCATAACATGCTAATGGTTGTATTGGATGAATTAGATGAGTTGTTTTCGTAGATAACGTCGATTGGCGAAGTTTTGGTCAAAATTGGGCTTGGATTGGGGTTGTACAGGCTGTGGGTCGGTCGGAGTCCTTGTAACAACCCGAAAATTCAAAACCAATTTAAAATTTTTATTTTAGATATTTGAATGGATTTTGAATATTTAAAATGATTTATTTTAAATAATAATGACTAAAAATTTATTTTAAATGAAATTAGAACGAATAAATTTATTTATTTATTTTTGAAAATTGGTTCTCTTTATTGCTAAACCAAATTAAAGACCTACTTTACAAGCCTCGTTAAAACCTTGCAATCCCCCTAGTGGGTACCTTACAAGGAAAAAGAGTACTCATAAAATAGGCCAAATACAAAACAAGAACTAGCTAAAATAGTTGAAAGAAAATACATCAAAGTAATAACATAAAACAAAGAAAGAAGGTCCATCCTCTTGGCCCACCTTGAACCCAATTAACCCACCGCCAACAAACTTGTTCAAACTCATCAGTTTAACCGGCATCAGTAAGTTCAATACCCCATTTGCTTAACAGTTGTACGCTCCTCGAGTTCCGTGCAGTCTTCGTTCCATTTCCTTGAACTAGATCCACAATCTATTTTTCAATTCTCATAAGTAAAATTGAAGCGGACGATCTCTTGCTCTGAAAGATCCTCATGTTCCTTTCTCTCCAAAGAAAGTAAATTGCAGTGGTGAATGCTCCAAAAGCTATGTCTCTGGTTTGATCTTTGTTTGGGAACCGCAAAAATAAATTCCATGCTTCCCCTTCAACATTAGATTATAAAAACATCAGATTATATATTATATAAATTTATTTTAATTATAAAACAAACTTGAAATGGCGCGGTAGTTCAAAAATTCGATTTTAAATTTCAAAAGAATGTACAGGGTTCAAAATAAATCGGATTTCAGTAAAACCAGAAATATTTGAATCTGTTTAATTATATCTTTCTGATGAATGTGAAAAATCCAGATTTCATAATATGAACTAAAAGTTATGTCCAGTTTAAAATTTAAAATAGTCGCTATGGAATCTATATATATTAATATAATATATAACCCTTAAAATAGCCATTTTGCAAATGAACTCTGTTTTCGACGAAACCACTTTTGTTGGATTCAGAATGTCAAATTATTGTTAGATTCCAATTTTCATAATTTGTGGAACTGATCTGTGAGCGTGTTGAATTTAAACGTATTTGGTACTTTCAGTTTGAATTTAATCGACTGGAAAATGGGCATTTTTCAAACGGCCTCCAACTTTGACGAAATTAGTTTTGTTAGGACCGTATTGTCAAAACATAGCTAGATTTATTTTTTGGAATTTTTGGAGTCAGTATGTGGCCCTGGTAAATTAAAATGTATGTTGAAATCAATTTTGAACGTTATATTAATTTATGTTCTAATTTTGATGAAAACTGATCGAAACGATTGGACTGGCTTACGAAACATATTCCATTGTGTCCGAAATGGGGGTATTTAGCTAGAGGAGACAGTCGTTGGGTTTGATTTGGAGTTCGTATTAATAAGCAAGTATTTAATGAATTAAATAATATTATTAAATATATATATATTAATTTATAAAACCCTAATCCCTTCACAAATTAAAACCTCCGTCAGCTCCCAAAAATCAAAGGCAATATCGCTCCGTCCTTTCTCCCCTCCAATCTCAACATCTCCTCAATAAAAATCAAAAGTTTTAAAGGCAAAACGAAGAGCTCGACGAGCTCTAGATGATGGACGATGGAGATCTGAAATGGTGGAGGGTTGAGCGTGGATTTTGGATGAGAAAGCACGCAGTTAGTAGCGATTTGCGGCGTCATCAGGGTTGCGGGTTTGTCGAGGCAGCCACCGGGGGGTGAGGGGAGGACGGCGCACCTCAGGGTGCTGAAGGATCGAAGGCCGGTGGCCTTGAGTGGCGAGCGACGGTGGTTTCTGGGCATGAAGATGGGGTTACGGGTTTTGTTCAGAAGGATTTCGAGAAGAAGGTTAATTAGGGAATAAAATTAATTAATTAATTAATTATAGAGCTAATTTTATTATTAATGTAATTAAATTTTAAATAGTCATATCTTCTTCATACGAGGTCCAAATTCGACGATTTAAAATGCGTTGGACTCGTCTCGACGAGCTCTACAACATGGAACTGACTAGAAGCGATTTGGAGAAAATTAGAATTTCAAGCAAATTTTAATCCAAACTGTACATAAATTCAGAAATAAAGACTAGCGGAGTGGAAACGAATGTGAGAACTTTTTCTCACTCAACTACTTTTGTTATGTAATTATATCATAGGTTACAGACGGGGCATAGTAGCTCCTCACACTACTTCTTGTACAAACTTTGGATGATTTGTGCGAGATGATTGTGATGTGAAAAATATATATATTGTATAAAATATATATACGTTGTATAAAGAAATATATATATGCATTGTATAAAAATATACATGCATTGTGAAATTATATATACGTGTTGTGAAATTATATATATGCGTTGTGAAATAAAATATACATATACGTTGTATAAAATTATATATGCTATATATAAAACAGTCATGATATGGAAATATTATTAGTTCGATAAAAATATAATTTTTATCGTATATATTCAGTATATAAAATAGCCATGTAACGAAATAAATATTTTTTCGCTAAAAATATTAATTTTATATGTTATATATAAAATAGTCATGGTATGGAAATATTATTAATTCGATAAAAATATAATTTTTATCGTATATAAAATAGCCATGTAATGAAATAAATATTTGTTCACTAAAAATATTATTTTTAGTGTATATATGCGATATATAAAATGGTCATGTAATGAAATAAATATTTGTTCGCTAGAAATATTATTTTTAGCCTATGTATGAAATCCATATAAATAAAATATATGGTAATTGACTGAGTCTGATTCCGATTCAGGAATAATGAATATTTTAAAATAATGAACATTTTAAAATAATGAATATTTTAAAATAATATTCAGTAAAGGATTAAAATGTGAATTTGATGTCCGATTTTGGATGGCCACGAGAATATTGAAATGTGTGAAGCCGTGTTGATTACATATGCGTCATTTTGACGTGAACGATATTTATATCAAATTTATTCATTTTTATAATGAATATCGAAAAGGAAATGATTTCAAAATCTGACATTTTGAAAATATTATCATTTAAATATTATAATGATAAGAAGTATTCAATTTTGATTTAAAATTGAAATGAAAGTGGGAATCTTTCAAAACGAATTTATAAATGATTTATAAAATACATTTTAAATGGAAATCGATGAAATATATATAATATATATATTATATATATTTAATGGCCTGAATAGAACGCGCCGCGCAGCGACCGTTCGCGAATTTCGCCATTAACATTCAAATTGACATTACGGGAGATCCGACCGTCGGATTCTCCTAAATCTAGAACCGTTGGGTTCGTATCGGAAAGATCTTTCCAATGAATATAAGAGACTTGAAATCTAATGGTTGGATTTAGAGATTCTTCCAAATCAAATTTGAAAAAGGTCGTTATGGATGCAGTTCGGTGGCCGTTATTGGAAACCGATTGTACAGGCCTTGATAAAATTATTAAAAATATTAATAATTTATGTAAAATCATAATAAATGATTTGGAAAGAATTTGGATGAAAAATTCCATGTTTGTAAAGATAAAAACATATTTTTATCCAAATGAACTAGTTATTAACTAGAAAGATAATCCAATGTTTTTAAATAAATAAATTGGATTTGTGAATGGTTTTAATCTAACCAGAATTTTCCAATGTATGAATTGGAATGGATTTGAATAGAAATTATCTTCGAGATATTTCGATATTGGATTCCGTGACTATACAGATATTGTGGAGGAATTTGGAAGATAGATATA
This sequence comes from Allium sativum, assembly GCA_030737875.1. Taxonomy (NCBI): domain Eukaryota; kingdom Viridiplantae; phylum Streptophyta; class Magnoliopsida; order Asparagales; family Amaryllidaceae; genus Allium; species Allium sativum. The sequence continues at coordinate 391,041 of JASFAX010000069.1, forward strand.
TATCGTTATTCCCCATACGATATGTGTTGGTTTCAGAATTGGATATTGAATATAGCCCGATATAATTTCTGTTTATAGCCTTATATTTAATATCAAATTGGATTTTGGGTTTATCGTGAATGGTGTCTTAAATAACACTGTTCTTAAACCCTGTGTGAAAAAGATAAATCTTTTAATTAAGATTATTAGAGTTTCCAATTGTATTCAGTAATTGGAATGAAATGGAATGTGAATTGGGTTTATTGTGAACTGTGTTTTAACGACATTCGTTCTTTAACCCGATTAACAGAGAAATGTGATTTGGAATATATAAATTGTAACACCCCACCTCCGCCGGGGTGGCTCTTGCAAGCACTCTGACTTTGGAGGGGCGTTTGAATCAGGTAAACATGCATAATGATATATCAAGGCAGAACAAGAACATATGTATATATGTAAACAGAGTAAATAACATAGATAAAACAGCGGAAGATTTCATACTATTTCAAAACATGTCTGGTACAACATAGCTTTCCAAATAAACAAGTCTAGATAAAAACAACATCAACTGAAAAACTGAAATACATAAGTACTATCCCCAAAATAAGTGATAACCATAGCTAGCTTCATGTCAAGATCGTACATGAGCTAAAATCCCACAAGCAAGCAATCCGAAATCCAAGCTAAGCTCCAATATTCCCTCCCTGAGAACCTGGGGGGGAAACGGAAGAAAAGAGGCGAAAGAAAACGGGTCAGTCAAAAAGACTGAGTAAGCCCTACTACAATCAATGTAAACTAATAAAGTTAACTGGCATGAGAAGCAGATATGATCATAAGGATAACAACATACTGGAATGGTGATTAACTAACAAGGTAGATAAAGGTGTCATCGCATAATCAGGATTAAGGTTTTTGCACCATAGGTGTACTAGCAAACTAACATGACTGGAATAAACAAGTATTGATCCCTTGGCCTAAGCTTTGGCCCAATAACATGAAATGACCCTAATACAAGGTCCAACCAAACGGTCTAGTCGATCGGCTCCCTAAGCCTAACTCGTCACGTGTTGGTGTCAATACGGCCCAAACATAATTGTAGTCGAACTGTGCCGGGTCCACCCTTCGGGTGTATCAAGCCCTAGGGTGCCAACCCCTGGACACCATAAACATGAGTGCACAGTCTCGATCTACTGGTACCCATGGGTGACTTCTCCAAATACGGACTGCGTGCACGACCATAGTCCGTCCGGAACTACATCGGCGTACCACCCGACCGTCATTTATTGGTCGCTTACCTCCAGCCCAGTAATCGTGCCCCCTCCCTAGCCTAGTCCCTAGGGTCTTAATGATACAAACTTGGGATTACTGCTGGAGTGGGCCCCCATTGCTAGGATTTTTCTAGTGGGTTAAGTAAGGTTTAACCCTCTTGATAATCATGGATTAACTTGGTTAAGTGTAACGATGAGTTCACGACTTAACCCTGATTAATCTACCAAGCCCAAATTGGTTAAGTATTAAGTGGACCATGACTTAACCCTAATCATGTGGCATTAATTAATTTAATGCGCCTTAACCTCTCACATTAGACCTTGTTGTGGTTACTAGTTAAGCCGGGCGGGTCCGGGTAGCTTTACACCACAACTTGGTCTAACCTCGGGTTCAAGGTACAACATGACCAACTTCTCACATTGGGTCCTATTGTTTGTAGCAACTAGTTAAGTCGGTCGGTTCCGGGTAGGTTTACGCTACAAACTCAACCCAACCTCGAGTTGGTCACACTTATCTTTTCTAAGTGTCATGTCCATCATGTTTCCAAAACATGTTACAAATTTTCAAGCAATTGGGTAGACCTAACTTAATAGGTAAATTCCCAATGGGTAGACCTAACTTAATAGGTAAATTCCCAAGCTTATGTTTTATGTCTTTTAAGTTTACCCAACCCCAAACGCAATCCCATCGCTTACATATCGCAATAGCGCATAAAGGATAGAAAGAGGGAACTTGGCATAATCACGACATAAAGGTGTTGAAGCCACAAGTTCAACATGGTGGCATATGAAATGGACATATGTTCATATACTTGCATATTACATTTTTAGGCCTCAAAAGCATGCATAAAACCAAACTTGGCATATTGGTGATACATGGTGCTAAATGACATGTAGAAATGGCCATAAGTTCGCATCTAGCCTCACATGCAAGTTATCATAAGAGATATGATAACTTACATGTTGCCAAAATGCAACCTTTGGCATAAAGCTTGAAGCTTTATGTTCATAAACCCAAGATAAGCTTGCATAACATGATAGCATGAACAAAATGTTCAACCCAAACTTGCATAACATAACTTGGCATACTTGCATATAAACTTGCATATCACAACATGATAAACTTGCATATAAACTTGCATATCACAACATGGTAAACTTGCATATAAACTTGCATATCACAACATGATAAACTTGCATATAAACTTGCATATCACAACATGATAAACTTGCATATAAACTTGCATATCACAACATGATAAACTTGCATATAAACTTGCATATCACAACATGATAAACTTGCATATCATATATTTAACTTTAGAGTTTAAGTATGAAAGTAGAATAGGGCTTACAATGCCAAAGCCCTTATGAAATCAAATAAACCCAAAATGCAAGCAAAACCCTTGAGCCAAAATGATCAAAACTCTTTCTTTATGATGCAAATATAGAAACTTGACTTGAATGCAAGCTAATGATGCTCATACAAGCTTGAAAACACTTGTATGAATGGAAAATCTCTTAAAAATTTATTTAGGAATTTTATGAAGAGAGTGGAGGCCATGAGAGGATTGATTTTGCCATAGTTTAGTTGTAGGATTGTTTAATGATGATTTAGGGTTAGGTTAGGGCCTTATTTATAGATTAGGAAAGTGTTTTAGGCCATAGGATTAAACCCTAGTTGCAATCTCAGCCCTTAAAACCGAATCTGGCCCCCAAGCTCAACATAATCTCAAAATGGTGCACCAGGCTAAACAGCCCGGCTGGACCAAGTCGACAGCCAAGTCGACAGGGCTGTCGACTTGGGTCCAACCAAGTCGACTCCCAAGTCGACAGGGCTGTCGACTTGGGTGCTCTGGCGGGAATTTTCCCGCCTGGCCCAAACTGACCCAATTTTTCAAATTCAAACTTGAATTTGAAATCTGTTTTTACCTAGAAATTTTCTGAAAACTTCGTTGGGCCTTAATCGGGTCATAGGGACTCCGATTTTCGAAAACTCGGACTCTATTTCGCGTATTTTTCCGAGACGAACGCAATGGCATAGCCCGTTTCCCTTGATTCAGATTTTTGAATTAAATTCTGCCTCGATTTACATCATTACAGGTTATTGAAAATACGGGTTGTTACATTCTCCCCTCCTTAAAGGATTTCGTCCCCGAAATCTTCAAGTTAGGAAGAACGTATCCTACCATCCAACATCCATCTACTCAAAACATCATCCACGAGCAATCATTGTCCTTACAAGATTCTAAATGTTGTATGAACATATGCAAAGGTGTGTGTATATGTACTTATCTAATGCAAATATCCTCAATGCAAATTATGTTAGTGAAATGAATCCATATGTATGCAATTCCTAACATAATGTATAACATCTATATGTGTGCACATAACATACATCCATATGCAACATCCATGTGATAGCACAAAAATTTCCTTCCATGAATAAGCGTAAACACTCATGCATATGCAATATGAGGAGTGTGTGAGCCGATCTAGTGCCTAACGTGTATAATGCATCCACGAGTAACCACTTGCAAACACTTGAAACCACTTGCAACCATCAAGCATAAAATGTTTCAAACACATGTTTCATCCAAAGGGTTTCTACCTAAGGTTCTCATGACGAGATTAACACGATAAACTTGATAAATATGGATAGCAAAGAGAAAGATATGCTAATAAAGAAAATAGATTGAGAGTGTACCCTCAAAAAGGAATGGATAAAGCCCACGCATCTTCTCCTCGGTTTCCCAAGTTGCATCTTCTTCGGCTTCACCCCATTGAACCTTCACCAACTTGACCTCTCGATTCCTTAGCTTCTTGGTCTCCGTCCCCAAGATACGAATCGGAGCTCTCCTTAAGGTAGCCTCTTTCTCCACTTCTACATCTTTCAGAACACTTGGCTCAACAACCTCTGCTGATTCATGTAAGCACTTCCGGAGATGCGAGACATGAAAAACATCGTGTACTCCGGCAAGCTTCTCGGGCAACTCCACTCTATAAGCCATCTGCCCGATCCTCTCTATAATAGGAAATGGTCCAACAAACCTCGGTGCTAACTTTCCAACGGCTCCAAATCGGACCACATTCCGCAAAGGAGAAACCTTCACGAAAACCATATCCCCAACATCAAACTCCAAATCAGTTCTTCGCTTATCAGCATAGGATTTCTGTCGGTCTTGGGCCGCTTTCATCCGTCTCCGAATCAACTCGATCTTCTCGGATGTATCTCTGATCATATCAGGCCCAAGTATAAGCTTATCTGTAGTCTCCCACCAACATGTAGGCGACTTGCACGGCCTCCCATATAAAGCTTCAAATGGTGCCATCCCTATGCTTGCCTGATAACTGTTATTATATGCAAACTCAACAAGAGGAAGATGGTCTTCCCAAGTACCACCAAAATCCAGAATACAAAGCCTCAACAGATCCTCGAGTACCCTATTCACCCTTTCGGTTTGACCGTCCGTCTGTGGGTGATAAGCCGTACTTAGATTCAACCTCGTGCCCATAGCTTCTTGCAAGCTATTCCAGAATTGACTTGTAAAGATTGGGTCACGGTCACTGACAATACTAGAAGGGACTCCATGTAGTCTCACAATCTCACGAAGATATACAGACGCTAGCCAAGATGCAGTCCTCTTGCTCTTCACCGGAATGAAATGAGCACTCTTCGTAAGTCTATCCACAATAACCCAAATGCTCGTATTCCCTTTCCTTGACCTTGGTAGCCCATCGATAAAATCCATGGAAATACTCTCCCACTTCCATAGTGGAACGTCTAGAGGATGCAATAGCCCACCGGGCTTCTTCGACTCGGCCTTAACTTGCTGGCAAATGATACATCTAGAGACAAACTCTGCCACATCCTTCTTCATCCCAGGCCAAAAGAAAATGCGCTTCATATCTTTATACATCTTATCTCCGCCCGGATGTATAGTCAACTTAGAGCGATGCGATTCCTCCAGAACTTTTCTTACTAAATCTTCTACCATTGGAACACATAACCTTCTATCTCTCCTCAGCCAACCCTTGTCATCAATAGAATATCGAGCGAGATGACTAGACGCCTCTCCTCGAATCAGCTTATCCATAATCTCAACTATCTGAGGGTCTTCTCTCTGCGAAGCCCCAACTTGATCAAGAAGGGTAGGTCTGAGTTCCAGAGATGCTAAAGAACCGGTCATCGACTCAATCGCCAAAGAGAAATCAAAGGTTGCCACATACTCTAAATTCTTCATCTCAACGAATAGAGGACTTAGGGTCAACCTTCTTCTACTCAATGCATCTGCTACCACATTCCCCTTGCCAGGGGTATAAGCTATCTCAAAATCGTAGGACGCCAAGAATTCCATCCATCTTTGTTGCCTCAGATTCAGATCCTTCTGAGAAAAGAGATACTTCAATGACTTGTGATCGGTATAAAGCTCAAATCTTTCTCCCAAAAGATAATGGCGCCAAGCCTTGAGTGCATATACTATTGCTGCCAACTCTAAGTCATGAGTGGGATAATTCTTCTCATGCACTTTGAGTTGTCTACCGCCAAAGCATATCACTCTTCCTTCTTGCATCAAAACAGCCCCTAACCCCGTGCCACATGCATCGGTGTATACTGTAAATAACTTCCCTCCATCGGGCAAAGCTAGAACAGGTGCTGATGTGAGAGCTCTCTTGAGCTTCTGAAAAGCAAGCTCGCATTCTATGCTCCAAGCAAAAACTAAATTCTTCTTCGTCAATTTAGTGAGAGGAGCGGATATCTTCGCGAAGTCCTTGATGAACTTCCGGTAAAAACCCGCAAGACCTAGAAAACTTCTCACTTCGGTTGCATTCCTTGGGGGCTTCCAATCCTGAACTGCAACTACCTTAGCGGGATCCACCGCTAAGCCTTGCTTAGACACTATATGCCCAAGGAATCTAACTTCCCTTCTCCAAAAGTGACACTTGGAGAACTTGGCCTTCAATTGATGCGCTCTAAGCGTATCCATCACCTCCACAAGATGCCTTGCGTGCTCTTCCTCATCCTTAGAGAAGATCAGAATATCATCTACGAAGACCACAACAAACTTGTTCAAGAACTCCCTGAACACCCTACTCATCAAGTCCACGAAATATGTGGGTGCATTAGTCAAGCCAAATGACATGACAAGCCATTCGAAGAATCCATCCGGAGTCCTGAATGCAGTCTTGTCTATACTATCTTCAGCTACCCTGAGCTGATGGAATCCCGTAGCAAGATCAAGCTGAGAGAAAACAGAGGCACCGACAAGCTGGTCAAAGAGATCATCAATCCTCGGTAACGGGTGTCTGTTCTTCTTAGTCAGCTTATTCAACTCTCGATAGTCAACACAAAGTCGGAGAGAACCATCTGCCTTGGTAGCAAATACCATAGGCGCTCCCCATTCAGATATACTTCGTCTAATGAAGTTCTTCTCAAGCAACTCCTTTACTTGCTTACTTAGCTCCCGCCTTTCACGCGGAGCCATGTGCCGAACGGGCAAAGAAACCGGCTTTGCATTATCCACCAGATAAATGCGGAAATCAATCTCTCGCTTAGGGGGGCAACCCCCTAACTTCATCGAAAACATCCGGATACTCTCGAACCACTCTCACAGACTGAAGAGTTTCCATTGACGAGTCGAGTGATTCAAGATAGCACAGCATGACGGGACCTCTCGGATTACAAGAAATTTCTAGGGTGTTTCCGAGGCAAGTCACGAGCCTCACAACCCTATGCTCACAATCAAGAATGGCTCCATATCTGGACATCCAATCCATGCCCAATATCAATCTGTATCCCCTAAAACCAAGAACATAAGCACTGCACAAGAACTCTACACTCAGTATAGAGATCCTCAAATCTCCACATATCATAGACAAATGGGCGGAACCCCCAATAGGATTTGAGACACAGACGGGATCATCTACCAAGCTAGTACTAAGGTGCAAACTATCAACAAGATCAGATGAGATAAAGCTATGCGATGCACCAGAATCAAACAAGGTACGAATTGGAAAATCAGAAATATATACAAGGCTCTCAACAGAAATACTACCTCGATCGGGAACTGGAGCGGTATTGAGAGCATGAACTTGCCCTCCTGAAGGTCCAGCACGCTGAGTCTGACCCTGGCCTTGCCCTTGCTTCTTCGGGCAATCGTTACTGAAATGTCCAGTCTTACCGCAGAAAAAGCATTCATCATTCTTCCTTTTCCTCTTCTTACACTCCTTAATAAGATGCCCAACTGAACCGCAATAATGGCACTTCTCCTTGTTGTTCTTGCCCTTGTTGTTGTTCCCCTTGTTGCCTTGACTCTTGTTCTTGTTCTGATTGCCTTGACTGCTTTGACCACTTGGATTACCCTGATTTCCTTTTCCCTGGGAATCAGTCTTCTTGGCTTGAGTATCATTCATCTTGGTTTCTTTCTTGACATCTCCCTGAAGTAACGCCATATCAACCAAACTCTCAAACGTGGCCCCATGGGGAATATGTGACATGGCCAATCCCTGTAACGGCTCATTCAATCCTCTAGCAAAACGAAGAGCCTTCTTCTGAGGAGTATTCACCATATCCAAGCCAAAACGAGCTAACTGATTGAACTTGTTCACATACTCTTTGACAGACATATCTCCTTGTTTCAAAGTTATGAACTTCTCCATTTGCATATTCTCCTCAGCAGAAGATAGAAACTTAAGCACGAACCTTGCCCTGAAATCGGCCCAAGTCTCAACAGGCCTAGTACCATTGGTGACTTCCCACCAATAAGCGGCTTCATCCTTCATAAGCCAAACCGCCAACAAGATCTTCCTCTGATCGTCTAACCCAAAGATAGCAAACAAATCCTCGGTCTCTTTCAACCAATTTCTGACCTCTACAAAAGTCTCAGTGCCTTGAAAGTTCTTGCCACCCATTGCTTTGAAATCTTTGCAAGTCTTTGCGAAGTCAGCTTGAGGATGCTGAGGGGGAGGAGGAAGAGGAACCTCAACGACAGGAGGATGAGGAACATTGACTACCGGAGGAGGAGGACGAGGAACATTAACTACTGGAGGAGGAGGAGGAGGAGGAACATCTGCGGGGCCGGCTTCGGTCGCCCTAGCCTCCAAAAGTCTCCTATACCAAACAGGTACGTGTACTCCCTCCGGAATAGCAAAGTTATCGGCCATACTGAAAACGAAGAAAAAGACAGATTCAGAATGGCGAAAAAAAACGAAGGAATTTTGCTAATGGCTTTTTGGGGAATAGCCTTTAAAATAAACTAGACTTTTCTTTGGAAAATACTTTATACTTGGTTTTGAAAATAGTTTTCAAAAAGTTTTCTTAAAAACCTCTTTGTTCCTTCTCGTAAACCTGGCTCTGATACCAAATGTAACACCCCACCTCCGCCGGGGTGGCTCTTGCAAGCACTCTGACTTTAGAGGGGCGTTTGAATTAGGTAAACATGCATAATGATATATCAAGGCAGAACAAGAACATATGTATATATGTAAACAGAGTAAATAACATAGATAAAACAGCGGAAGATTTCATACTATTTCAAAACAAGTCTGGTACAACATAGCTTTCCAAATAAACAAGTCTAGATAAGAACAACATCAACTGAAAAACTGAAATACATAAATACTATCCCCAAAATAAGTGATAACCATAGCTGGCTTCATATCAAGACCGTACATGAGCTAAAATCCCACAAGCAAGCAATCCAAAATCCAAGCTAAGCTCCAATATTCCCTCCCTGAGAACCTGGGGGGGAACGGAAGAAAAGAGGCGAAAGAAAACGGGTCAGTCAAAAAGACTGAGTTAGCCCTACTACAATCAATGTAAACTAATAAAGTTAACTGGCATGAGAAGCAGATATGATCATAAGGATAACAACATACTGGAATGGTGATTAACTAACAAGGTAGATAAAGGTGTCATCGCATAATCAGGATTAAGGTTTTTGCACCACAGGTGTACTAGCAAACTAACATGACTGGAATAAACAAGTATTGATCCCTTGGCCCAAGCTTTGGCCCAATAACATAAAACGACCCTAATACAAGGTCCAACCAAACGGTCTAGTCGATCGGCTCCCTAAGCCTAACTCGTCACGTGTTGGTGTCAATACGGCCCAAACATAATTGTAGTCGAACTGTGCCGGGTCCACCGTTCGGGTGTATCAAGCCCTAGGGTGCCAACCCCTGGACACCATAAACATGAGTGCACAGTCTCGATCTACTGGTACCCATGGGTGACTTCTCCAAATACGTACTGCGTGCACGACCATAGTCCGTCCAGAACTACATCGGCGTACCACCCGGCCGTCGTTTATTGGTCGCTTACCTCCAGCCCAGTAATCGTGCCCCCTCCCTAGCCTAGTCCCTAGGGTCTTAATGATACAAACTTGGGATTACTGCTGGAGTGGGCCCCCATTGCTAGGATTTTTCTAGTGGGTTAAGTACGGTTTAACCCTCTTGATAATCATGGATTAACTTGGTTAAGTGTAACGATGAGTTCACGACTTAACCCTGATTAATCTACCAAGCCCAAATTAGTTAAGTTAAGTGGACCATGACTTAACCCTAATCATGAGGCATTAATTAATTTAATGCGCCTTAACCTCTCACATTAGACCTTGTTGTGGTTACTAGTTAAGCCGGGCGGGTCCGGGTAGCTTTACACCACAACTTGGTCTAACCTCGGGTTCAAGGTACAACATGACCAACTTCTCACATTAGGTCCTATTGTTTGTAGCAACTAGTTAAGCCGGTCGGTTCCGGGTAGGTTTACGCTACAAACTCAACCCAACCTCGAGTTGGTCACACTTATCTTTTCTAAGTGTCATGTCCATCATGTTTCCAAAACATGTTACAAATTTTCAAGCAATTGGGTAGACCTAACTTAATAGGTAAATTCCCAATGGGTAGACCTAACTTAATAGGTAAATTCCCAAGCTTATGTTTTATGTCTTTTAAGTTTACCCAACCCCAAACGCAATCCCATCGCTTACATATCGCAATAGCGCATAAAGGATAGAAAGAGGGAACTTGGCATAATCACGACATAAAGGTGTTGAAGCCACAAGTTCAACATGGTGGCATATGAAATGGACATATGTTCATATACTTGCATATTACATTTTTAGGCCTCAAAAGCATGCATAAAACCAAACTTGGCATATTGGTGATACATGGTGCTAAATGACATGTAGAAATGGCCATAAGTTCGCATCTAGCCTCACATGCAAGTTATCATAAGAGATATGATAACTTACATGTTGCCAAAATGCAACCTTTGGCATAAAGCTTGAAGCTTTATGTTCATAAACCCAAGATAAGCTTGCATAACATGATAGCATGAACAAAATGTTCAACCCAAACTTCCATAACATAACTTGGCATACTTGCATATAAACTTGCATATCACAACATGATAAACTTGCATATAAACTTGCATATCACAACATGGTAAACTTGCATATAAACTTGCATATCACAACATGATAAACTTGCATATAAACTTGCATATCACAACATGATAAACTTGCATATAAACTTGCATATCACAACATGATAAACTTGCATATAAACTTGCATATCACAACATGATAAACTTGCATATAAACTTGCATATCACAACATGATAAACTTGCATATAAACTTGCATATCACAACATGATAAACTTGCATATCATACATTTAACTTTAGAGTTTAAGTATGAAAGTAGAATAGGGCTTACAATGCCAAAGCCCTTATGAAATCAAATAAACCCAAAATGCAAGCAAAACCCTTGAGCCAAAATGATCAAAACTCTTTCTTTATGATGCAAATATAGAAACTTGACTTGAATGCAAGCTAATGATGCTCATACAAGCTTGAAAACACTTGTATGCATGGAAAATCTCTTAAAAATTTATTTAGGAATTTTATGAAGAGAGTGGAGGCCATGAGAGGATTGATTTTGCCATAGTTTAGTTGTAGGATTGTTTAATGATGATTTAGGGTTAAGTTAGGGCCTTATTTATAGATTAGGCAAGTGTTTTAGGCTATAGGATTAAACCCTAGTTGCAATCTCAGCCCTTAAAACCGAATCTGGCCCCCAAGCTCAACACAATCTCAAAATGGTGCACCAGGCTAAACAGCCCGGCTGGACCAAGTCGACAGCCAAGTCGACAGGGCTGTCGACTTGGGTCCAACCAAGTCGACTCCCAAGTCGACAGGGCTGTCGACTTGGGTGCTCTGGCGGGAATTTTCCCGCCTGGCCCAAACTGGCCCAATTTTTCAAATTCAAACTTGAATTTGAAATCTGTTTTTACCTAGAAATTTTCTGAAAACTTCGTTGGGCCTTAATCTGGTCATACGGACTCCGATTTTCGAAAACTCGGACTCTGTTTCGCGTATTTTTCCGAGACGAACGCAATGGCATAGCCCGTTTCCCTTTATTCAGATTTTTGAATTAAATTCTGCCTCGATTTACATCATTACAGGTTATTGAAAATACGGGTTGTTACATAAATCTTTTAATTAAGATTAATGGAATTTTCCAAAGTAAAGTTTTCCGATTTAACAAAACAAATTGGAATGGAATGGAATTCGATTTGGTAATAATTAAAGTGAGCTTCTGTGGAGAAAGACTGTTAATATATATGGAATTTAAAAGGCTTTGTCGTTATTCCATTTATATTATTAGTCGGATACGAAAATTGATATCGATTATATATTGATCTATTTTCCGTGAAGAGTCCATAATTAATGGAATGTGATTTTTGGTTTATCGTGAACTATGTTTTAAATGACATTGGTTCTTTAACCCAGTTAAAGACAGGATTACATGTCTAACACTGTATTTTGAACTATATTGTTGATTTTTGCTAAATATATATCTGTTTGGTGGCGGAGAATTTATTCTCTTGCTTAACACCTTTCTCTAAGACGTACGAGCTTAGAGGTTATATATCGGCAGAAATCAGTGGTACGGTGTAGATTGTCGATTTGGCATGTTTGTGTTTCCAAAGTTAAGCAATCATTAAATAATGATTGTTGGAAGATTAAAACTAAGTGGAGTTTTAATGAAGCTTTAATTAGATTGAAATGTGAATGTGATAATTTAAATTATCAAACTTGTGAAATGATCGAGAATGGAGTACCACCAGTTTTACTCCAGACAATAGTTAATCTTTAACTAGATTTGAACATGAAATGGTAAATAATTTTACTAATAACACCGTGGTGTTAGATATGGAGTATGACCAGTTTGCTCCGTGGGATGAATAGGTTGTTATTGGGAAATATAATAAATGATTACTTCGGTAAGGTGCGCTAATCCTAACTAGTTTGGAAAACCTTAATTTGGTTTAAATTGTGAAAAGAATATTATGGATTGGAATGAGGCGTATGATGTGTTTTTACAGCACTTGATTATAAGATACGTGACTTATTCTGAAAGGCCGGGTTTATACCCATTCTGAATAATTGATTCGACGACAAGTCGATGATGAAGATGATGGTTGAAGACCGGAGATCTTCACATCATTTGGAAGATTACTGATGTCTTGATTGGGCTGTACACCCAAGACAAGATAATAAGGGGTGATCGTCCAAACGTACTTGGAGATCGACCGGATATGCGAGGACCTCTCCTGTATTGGACATATTGGATGAGGAATAAGGTGCCTCCGGTTTCGTTCATACCCAGAATGAACTAGTAAATGGATGTGTGTCTGACATTGGATTTTATTTTGTGTTGATTGATTTATATTAAATATATATTTGTTTGGTGGCGGAGAATTTATTCTCTTACTTAACACCCTTCTCTGAGACGTACGAGCTTAGAGGTTATATATAGATAGACATTGGACGCATGGCGTGAATTGTCAGTGTGGCATGCTGAGATGCAAATGATCAAGGCTTTTGTTGAAAAGCAGAGTCTTGTGGTTGATGATCAAAGCACGGCTTAAAATAGCATAGCTTTGTGTATAACATTAATTTGTGAGCCTCACACCTCGGTATGAGTCAAAAATGGGATAAGGGACAGCAGGGAGTGCATGACATTTCTTTCTAGCTATGGGTGGTGTCATGGTATGGAGCCCAGACATTTATTTATTTTTACCTATGTGGATAATGGATTGCGATGCACCTCGGATATATCGGTCACTACGGGGCCGATGGATAGGTCCGATAAGACCGGGAAAAGTGTGTTCAGGAATAACCAATCCACTAACATAAGGGTGGACCGACCCTGTAAGATCCAAGGGTTCACTGTGGGGGATCCTGAGTCATCTTGCTAGAGGTGACTCGAATCGGTAAGGAGTACATCCCTTGCCTTGACTCATGACGGAAATCCAATTTTCAATACGTGGCATTTCGATTTTAATTGTAGAGCGTAGTATGGCGACATAGTAGGATGGTGTACTATGTTGTCTATGATTAGTACATTTATATTTGAAGTGATTTTGACACTATACACTAATATCAAAATGATTTGTTTTAAACGTACCAAGCATGTTTGGCTATTATAAGGTAAAACTCTATCCTCCGGCTTGTTTTGCATTGTGTGATGGGACCTGAGTCTTATAATAGCTTCATTTTTCCAAAAAAGCTTTGCGCTGTTTGTTTTATGCACTGGTATTCTTGGGAGAAAACCCGTTCCGTGTTATATGGTGTGGTCCCTTGATTTACTCTATTTCTAAAGTAAAGTTTTAAATAACTATTTTAGTTCTCACACCAGTCCCATGACTAACCTGGAGTTTATTGTTTTAACCTAAACTCCGGGTGCCCCTATTTTCCACACGGGCAGCTAGTAGCTGGGTTTTTGCAGATATTTCTTTTCCAGGATCCTGGATTTAAAGCTGGAGCTATATTTGGAAAGCTTTGTATCTGTATGTTTCTTTCAGTTGTGTTATGTATTATTTTTCAGCTGCTAATGTAATTTAAATCTCTGATATTTTTCTGATGTTTACTATTTATTAATGCTCTGTTATATTCGGTACTCTGATGTAATTATTGTAATAACCAATGAAATTTTCTGTCGTTTGGGTTCTGATTTGTCGTGTTCTCATTACAATCCGTGTTTTTCGGTCTCCTCGGAGGCTAACGAATTCGGGTCGTAACAGTCCTTGTCTTGGGGAGCAAGTCAGGCGGGTCGGTCGGCATTGGTAGTGATGGGTCGGTCGGCCTGTTTCAGTGGGTCGGTCGATCGGTGAGGTACGATGGGTCGGTCAAGAGTATAGAAGTATGGGTCGGTCATTGCCTAGGAAAGATGGATTGGTCGATTTGTCATGAAACCTGGGTCGGTCATAAGGAGGGTGGTCGGTCTTCTTTGGGTCGTGCAAGGAAGAAGGGGTGGGTCGGTCATGTATGAAGTGGATCAGGTCGGCATGTTATGGGTCAGTCGGTTGCAAGATGGGTCGGTCGGTCATGTGATTTTGTGGTCGGTCGGTCATGAATGGTAATGATGGGTCGGTCGCGCTCGTTTATGAAAAATTATATTTTCGGGTACGACCCAGATTTGAACAAAAGGGCTTGAAAAATATTTTTTTCGAGCAGAAGTGCCCGAACCCGTGCCGCAGCGCTGTCATGTTATTTGTTTCAGTGATGTTGTAACTTCAACGTAAGTTCAAATAGGAATATTTGAAGCATCGAATGTGTTCGTTGATCGATGTGGAACAACGAATGAGATGACAGCTCAAAGGTTATGAGTTGGTGGATAATGGTTGCTCGAGAAGGTCGCTTGAGCTATGGCCATTGAGTTGGATGACTAGAGATGCGAAGGCCGAGAGATTATCGTTGTCGTAGGTTCTAACAGGATCAAAGCAAGGGTACAATAGAGATATCTAAAAGACCGGAAGGTTGCTGATCCTGTATCCTGGGTACCGTTGAAAGGCCTACGTATCGTTGAAAGACGTATGGAGATTATGTTAGAACCGGGGTTACCATTAGCCCTTGACATATGGCAAGGTTGGTCGTCATACGATTAACGATGTTTCGAAGCAGGGTTGGCGGTGATAGCCAGAGTCTGTCTTAGTTGATTAGTTGCCTTGTTTGTACTGTCTCACGTAAATTTTCCAATGTCGAAGGAGATGTTTCTTAGGTGCTTGTCTGATATTGGTTTAGGCCTCTAGGGCTTGTGCTTGAGGGATGTTGAATTCGATTAGGATGGTTTACGTGAGATACATATAATCTGGATGCTATGAGTGTTAGTGGTGTTTGCTTCCGATTGCCATGAATGAATGGTTGTTTTGGTTTCCATGAATGAATGGTTGAAGTGTTGTTGTAAAGGCTATCACTGTTCAATGTGGGGAAGATAAAGTTGAGTTCTTCTCTGGTGTTGTGGGTAGATTGGTATGTTTATCTATCCATTCTCATGTACTTTATTGTTGATGTTTGTTAGCTATTTTGTCGCTCAATAAGATTGTTGTCTGACTCAAGGTTTTATGTTTCCCTCTTGTTACCTAGGGCTGTTCATCCGGTTGTGGATGGACAGACTAGGTGGCAAGTGATGGGTGATAGTTTAGTGAGGACGATGTTGTAGTTCGAAGGCTCGTTGGAGGCTTACATACCAGTTTTATTACTACCTAGTATTTCTGTTTCCGCTGTTTAAGTTGCTAAATGAGTGTTGTAGTGAGGCTTTATGTACAGACTTTGATATTTCCTATGATGTTTGAATAATCTTTTAGGATGTTGTGAAAGTTTAAAAAGTTTGTTATATGATGCTTTACTATATTTCCTATTATTACATGTTGTATATTTTCTACTATATTTTATCCTTGTGTTGTGAGTTCTACGACAGGTTCTGCTTGTGTTATCTTACCTTAATGATCGTCCATAGCTGCCTGGTACGTCTTTCAACCCATTTTTCCTCTTGTTAAGTGCAGGGGTTATGGGCGACCGTCACAACAGAGGTATCTGAAGTGGTGAGGAGTTATTGAGCCATAAAATATCTTGTTAAAGATCTTATGGAAATTATATTTGAAGCTCATCTATCATTGACCTCAATCGTATCACCAAAATCAACAAATATAAGATTTGATAATAGAGGGATGTTGACATGGGGGTAGTACATGTTGACATTGTAAGGGAAAATTTGATACCAGAAGCATGTTGACATAAGGGGTAGTTTGTGGGGTAGTTTATGTTGACATGGGGGTATTGCATGTCGACATGGTGACCGTTTTTCAAAATCTTGAATTTCAAATGAAGAGATATTTCCCTTCATCTCTTAACAAAAAGACACATCTCTTCATCACTATTTAAAGGCTTCTAAAAACGAATTTTAACATCAATTTTTCTCATTTTCTTTTACTTCTTCTCCATACATTTACTATACAAATCCATTGAATGCTTTTCAACTATCTTTGCAAATCCACTCTTTTTCACTCCAATCCTTCAAGGATTTGCAAACCACACAATATCATAGAATTATACTTGAATTCACATCAGTCTCTCTCTGATTTCATCATATTTCCTCAAAGAATTCAAAGACATATTGTCATTGGAGGTCTATAGAATAATTGTAGTGAATCTGCAAGAATTTGTATTGAAGATACGACTACTTGTCATAGTTTGTTGTTGTTGATAAGGAGGTAGTATATCTTGTGGACCGTAAAATCAAGATTGTAAAGGAGTTCTTGCCACGCGTGGAAAGCAAACGATTATAGTGAAATTCTGCACGGTGGGAAGCGGGACTAGATGTAGGATTGGTTAATCTGAACCAGTATAAAGATCCTGGTGTTATATACGTTACTGCATTTTATTTTATTACTTGTTTCTTTCTGTTTTCAATTTCAATAAATATAATGTTAAATTCATAAATACATTTCACCTCTCTAGTGTCTGAATAGCCTTAAAATCCATCTAACAGTGTTGTATACACCCCAGTTTCCAACACAGTAGGGGGTGGGTTGCTCCTGCGGTGAAGATACGGTAGATTCGACCTTTGCACATTTTTTCTAGCGATAAACTACATGAAAGGCATTCTCTTACCTTATCATTGTATGTAATCTATTCTTAAATAAATGTCTATCAAACTTACTTTTATGTTTAATATGCTAAAATGCAATTAATGTAACTATTCATTTAAACCGTATACATTACTATAATACCATTGGGTATTTTAGTAAAACGGTTGGCTCGTGTTTATATGCAACGTACCCTTACAAGATATCTTTATTTTTAAAAACGTTTATAACATTAAAAATCAACATGATTCATGTTTTCTTACGTTGATTTACCTAAATGATCCGCACGTTCAGATCAACCCAGTCATACTTCCAAATTTAGCTGTGGACGCTGTGAAGCTTTTGAAGACGAGTCGGATGCCTTCAAGACATTTATGTATTTGCGTTGCATTTGTTGTTTTGTATTGTTATGATCAATGATGTGCTCGTTTATTTTGATTGATTTATGTATTATTAGATGATTTCTTTTTATAACGATCTATTATATATTACTCATCACTTTATTTCACTCCAAGAATTTCTCTTCCACACTTTTATCCAAATATGAATGCTTTGCATGTATTAATGTGAGTTTCGAGCATCAACAAAAAGGTGGATAGCTGTAAGTAAGATTGGGGAAAATACCTGAATTTAGGAATTGTAATTATGTTTTATTTTTTTCCATGAATTTAATGTGATAGTTTAATCAATCCAGTCATGTTTTAATCCTTTGGAACATTAAAGTCTCAGCTCAATTCCATATCCAAAACCATAATTGCACACAGAGCTTGCTGAAAGAAGAAAATTCAAAGGATGCTTCTACACATAATTGGAGTAACAGCTATTGAATCCTGTGCAAACGTTTCATGATATAGTATCAATTCAATAAAAATATCTGCATATTTTTATTAACCATTGAGATGACCACTAAATACTTTTAGTGAATATCAAACTCAGGTAACGACTG
The DNA here is from genome assembly GCA_030737875.1 of Allium sativum. Taxonomy (NCBI): domain Eukaryota; kingdom Viridiplantae; phylum Streptophyta; class Magnoliopsida; order Asparagales; family Amaryllidaceae; genus Allium; species Allium sativum. The sequence goes on from JASFAX010000069.1 coordinate 409,170, forward strand.
TATATACAAACTAGGGAAAATTAAGTGAAGTGATAATTTTTGCAATCAGCATTAATGATGCATCATATATGATCTACCCCTTCCCAATTACTCCGATAATAGTGAATAATTTGAACCTTGCATCAATGGATACGCATTTCAATTTTGATACAAATATCATAGATTCAAATGCATAAGACTTGTAAAATAACCTAATACATTCTCACACTCCTATCTACCCCAACCATGCGCACCCTAACCTGAAGTATACACTTCTTCCTTTTGAGACAAAGAGAAGGGGGGGGGGGGGGGGGGTGTATACGTCAGTTACGTTGTGTAAGGAAATCAAGCATTACAGCAAGTACCGTTACGCAAAATATAACATCAGACATAACAAATTTACCAAAATGAAAAGAGTCACGCTGCTACAGTAAAAATAATAATAACACACTACACTAACAGAAAATGAACACGCATGGAAGACAGCTTTAAAAATTTTGTCCTTCAACAACTACTGATCACTTCCAACACCCAAAATGCATTGCGCAAGATGAGTCAAGTAAGGCTCACTTTGAGAATTGTCGCTCAAAACTGGAATTAAACTCTGAAGCTCGCCATTGAACACTTCGCTGAATTTTCTGTAATGAATTTTGTATAACAATAGTTAATTGCTTATCTGAGATTACCCTAACTTCGAACTTTCATTAGAATATCATAGCAGCACTAAAGCGTTAGCATCTTTGAAACCACTTTAATTATTCATGGGCGCAGAGCCGTAACAGTTAAAAGAATTTTATCGCATATAGTGACTTATTCTCTTGTTTTTAATACAGTATGCTTTCACTTGAACTTCACTGTTTTATTTTGGTTGATTTTCTTTTTAGCTATATTGATTGAATCAAACTGTTTTGAAATTCAAGCCATGTTATGTTGAAAATTGTGCTGCAAATTCCACATGACATTTGCATCAAAAGCTTATTGCATCTGTAAATACGTGGATATAGCACTTAACTAGAACCTCATACAAAATATCAATTTTCTCTGTTAATAATACCTGCCATCTTTAAATAATAAGTGTGTGGATGTTAAAATGGAAATAATGGAACTTAAAAAAGGGTTATACGAAATTTCACCGTGACACTTGAAGTTTGAAGAGTAAAATATGAACAAAGCTCCAAGAGATGTTCAAAATCAAAAGATTTTATGACAATAATAAGGCCTACAAAGAGCACAAGTACTTACAATACAGATTCCAAAAGCACAGTGTTCTCCGCTGCTAATTTAAGGGACCGGTTAGCATTACTTTGAGCCACCCTTTTTGTTTTAGTTTGTCCTGTGAGACCCACTGCATAATCCATGTCACTAATGCAGGATACTGGTACCAGTAGTTGGATGGATGTCGAATACTGCAGGCATATTGTTTTCAATTTCTCCACTTTCTGTTTTGCACAGATGATTGGACTCGGTTAAAATGAAACAGATAACTGTTGAATTTTATTCTATGTACAATTGCAAGGAAATAGCTGCTGCATTCATAATTCAGTAGATAAGAATGAAGAATGATAATATAAGGGTTCCCATGTACGCACGCACGCGCACGCACGCACGCACGCACGCACGCACGCACACACACACACACACACACACACACATATATATATCATATATATATATATATATATATATATATATATATATATATATATATGTCTTCAGTTCTAGTCTCCTGTTAACCGATTCATCAGGTTCTTTCGATTCACTGCTTCTTTTTTCCTGGTTTGTGCGGTTTGGTGAATTTGCGATAATGGTGAAGCAATTAGTTTCTGTGTTTGTTTTGGTATGATGTTGATGCGGTTTGCGTTTTTGATCTGGATAAATTATTTTGTGAGCTGCTTTGGATTAGACGAGGATTTGTAATACTGCGATGATGAGAGGAAGAACGGACTGTAGTGGTTGTGGATGATTGATGTACCTTAAGTCGATTTTTGGTAGAAATGTATGTTGACCGTTTACTGCAGTTTCGCTTATGGATATGATGAGCGGGGATTGCTCAGCGAGATGGAGCTATTTTGTGTTTTCAGTCTGTAATTTGATTGTTTTGCTTATGTATTCCGGTTAGTATGCTAACCGTTATTATGTAATGTTTCTGATTAATATATGTTACCCATTTTCAATATATATATGGGAAAGTCTATTTAGATACAATTGGTGGCACAGTTGACCTTCACCATTGGATCGCCCTCTGCATTCCACTCATCCACGTAAGGAAAGATCCAACGGTCGAGGCTTTGTGTCTATGTTTGTGTCTAATTGTGTGTCCAAATAGCGGCCCCATATATATATATATATATATATATATATATATATATATATATATATATATATATATATATATATATATATATATATAGTGAAGGTAACACGAAGTATTAAGTAATAGGTGTGTGGTAAAGGAAAACAAATTCTCTCAATGTGTGAAAAAGACCAAAAATTGATTTACATCTTTTTTTCTTCTAAAATAAAGGTCAAATTTCCCAATAACTTTAAAAATAAAAGGCCGCACTCTATTATAAAATGTCCCGTCTTGTTCTATTTTAAAAACAACTTCCCACCACATTGCATTCTTAAGATGCAATCTACCCAAAAAAAATTACCATCCAGCTGGACTTAAGCTATTTTTTTGCTTTTTAAAAGCCGAAATCAATTCACTTTCCCTTTTAAAATGCTAAAGGGCAGCTTATTCACTTTCCCTTTTAAAATGCTAAAAGGCAGCTTATTTATATCGATCCTAATGGACTGCTACTTTTTTGTATTTTTGTTAAAACATTTGATATAACATTATTAAAAGAAATAATTTTTAATGACAAACGATATGAAGTTGGTAAGCTTTCGGAGTTGTTTGAACTTTTTCGGGTATGTGGTTTATATTGCACGACTGAAAACCTTTGAATATATATATTTATATAAATGTCTTGCATTGTTTATTTAATTAAAATAACATATTAACCATAGACAAACGTTATAAATTAAAGAGTTCATAATAATGCGATTTTGTGCAACTTTTGTTACTTCTATTTTATAGTGCATTTTTGTAGCGCAGCCTGCCTGTCGTTGGTTTGGTTTATTAATTTACCTGAGCGCAAGGTACATTTGATTCACTTAAGTGATATAAAATTATAAACATACTAGATATTTAAAATATTATCAATTGAACTTGTACACTTTTGTTTGCCGCATTAACATTTGATTTTAAATAGTGCAAGCAAGTTGTATCGTCATCGTTGCACTTTATTTGTTGTTTTTGAATTTATAGTTTAGATTATCAATGTTATATTGTGGTGAATTTGTATGTGATTTTATTATTGTAAAATTATGAAGCTCCGCTTCCAATATGAAAAGCTTTGAGGAGATTTTACCTATTTCGATATAAGATAATAGGGATACAAAACATAAATCTCCATATATTATTGTCAGGCTTATCGTTTACTTGCAACATTGTGAAGGTAACATAAAGTACCAAAGTGCTAGGTGAGCGATAAAAGTAACATAAAGTACCAAAGTGCCAGGTGAGCGATAAAAGTAACATAAAAAATGAGTCCATATAAACATGAAGACCATGATTTGAACTCTTTTTTCAAATTGAATATATTCCTTTACGATTTGCATTGCATTTCGCTTCAAACCCAAGAGAATAACATTTGAGAAAAGTTACTAAATCCATATATTTAATAAATTCAGTATACTTGTTACGATCCACAATTCCGAAATTCCAAATCCAAATGTTTTCTAAAACAGAATAAAAATGGAGTAAGAAAGAAAAATAAGTCTAGGCTTGCATGCAGAATATCAGACAATAAAATCAATTTCAAAGTATATGTAAACTTTAGAATACGAAGTCTACAATTAAAATCCATTTCAGTTTAAGATTTCAAGCTTGCGATTTGAATCTCATCTTGAACCCTTCATATACGTGAACAAAATAGTTACCAAATTGATTGGGTTCCATCATTTTTGAATTGCAAAACATTAAGTGTTATCGGCTTATTCCTCAGGGCACGTACTGAATGGAGCTAACATATATGCATATGCAGTAACACATGTACATGCATATATAACATACAGTAGCAATATTGAAACTAGGTATGCACCCTGCTATTTTCGACAATGCTCCAATACTGGACATAAACAAGGAGTCGTTTCAAATATAACGATAATTAAGTCTAAGCTGAACGAATGAAAGTGTAAAGTGTAAACAAATTTTGTGCTAGCTAAACTATACTTCAAAAGTCAGAACAGACCTAAATTGGCTAGTGTATTCATCCTATAGCACAATGAAGATAGAAGTAGGGTGATAGTTTGGACTTCGGAGTTCAAAATAATCATATAATTTGTTTTCGAGTTCACAAGTCAAACAAAATCGAATGAAAGATTTATAGATTTAGTGCTTACTCTTTTTGAATTTAGGTACTTTATTCCTTAATAAATAAACAGTACTCTACTAAGAATAAAATATACTCAAAGATACCCACAAGTGAGAGTACTAATTTCCAGGGAAGATGTGTAAGTCAATGGGAATTTGCCTCTGCTTTAAAGTTGAAACCCGAGCATTGCTTCGAAGAAATTCTTATTTTATTTAATGCTGGGAAAAGGGAAAGGAGGAGGAGGGAGAGGGGTGAATATGCAATACACATACGTGACTTGATCCAAAAACGTTTGGCCTTTAGGATCTACGTCAAGCAAATTTTGCTATGGCCCAGCCTAAAAGAACGTTCCTAGATGGCAACAAATGAGCGATATAATATGGCAACTATAGATGCTGTTGTTTAGCTGAACAAATAACCCCTTTTTTAAATACCCATGCTTGCATTTCTTGGCATATCCTTTTAATGGAAACACAAGAGCAAACTTGCACGGACCACTATCAGATCATTCTACCTATAGAGTATCAAATAACAGTACAATAACATAGCACTCAATACATCTCTACACTACAATAGTCGATATGATCCTACCACTGTACTTTCATCAACCAACTCTGATCGATCATTATTATTTAGGTAGACAATATTGTAGCAAGTAATTTTTTTGTAAGGACAGTTGTAAATTTGCATGTGCTGTTCTAAACCTATGTCAATTAAATATTATGCTTGACTTTTTTCGTTTGGAGACTTCTTGATGCAACAATTGTTATCACAAATTAGGTCAGCCATAACTTTGAAAACATCAGAAATCTAAATCCAATAACAGGTGTGTTTGAAACCAGCTTTTATCAGATACTCCAAAGATAAGTTTGAAAAAAAAAGGAGGAAGAAGCTAAACAGAGACATGTAGGCATGAACTTTACCCTGAGAAGCTGCGGTGAAAGAAGCAAGCATTCTTTCAAACTTTTTAGCAGAAATAAGTCATGGAACTTGATGACCTGTAATGCATTGTGAAGAAATTGACCAACGTAATAAATCTGTAGACGTAAAGTGCAGCAAAAGCAGACCAACTCAAATATATGAAACCTCGTCTATGCTTTTGACAGTTTGGAGTCGATCATGCATCAAATGCCAGTTTGGCTCAAGGACCTGAATATAATAATATTTTAGGTTACTGTTACAGGCTATCAGAACATATAATGCACAATAGAGGAACAAGAGAAATAAATATCACCTCAAAAGTTAAGTAATGCAAAAGGCTATTTATGAATTTCAGCATGCTACGGCAAAGAATTGAAGACCGAGAAATGGATGTGCCCATAATATTGATGGAACGAAAACCCTGCCAAGGTTTCCAAGTTAGAATAAAGCAAGATTAGGTCATCCTATAATTGTATGTAAAAGAAAAAAATGGCATACCTGATGTATTTGCCATGCCACACAAAGTTGGCGATTGACATGCTTGCAATGGAACAAGAACCGAAAAAGTAACTGATACTTGGTTAGAGCCTTTCTTGAAATAATTAGGGACAATGGCCACTGGATCTGAAATGTGAAGAATTTTCCTTTATCCAAAATATCTAGTAAGCAACATTATAATACCATTGCAGTTTATCAAAATTCCACCTTATAGTTGAGGCTGAAAGTTTCTAATCCAGTGATATTTACTGGATCCAGCTGATCATCACTTTGAAAAACTGAGTTTTTATAATTTGGAGAATATGTACTCTCAAGGTCTTCAAGTGTAGCCAATCTCTTGAGCAAAGAAACTCTTTCCTGTGTTAAAGATTACATTCATACACATATAGGCTTGACTTTCTTGCAATTGTGAATGTTATTAGTTCTCAGCATACCACGCAACAAGTCAACTCCTCATGACAAGGATCGGCGGCGGCGGCAGTGGTGCGTAAAGCGAGGTCAAGAAGAGACTGCATCGGTTATAATACAATAATTATGAGCTGTGATTACGTATGTAAGCTGATTCACAAAACATTTTGTTGTTTGCTGACTACAACTATTCATCGCCTTCAATTCATTTTTTAGCATAACCATCATCTTAAAATTACGCAAAGAAATCTACGTAAAACAGAGCATTTTAAATAAAAGCAAGAATAGATTGTTGAAGGGGCAAGAGGCCAGACTTTTACGTGGTGGCGTTGATTGCAACTGCCAATTAACAATAGAAATTACCTGCAACTTCTCAACTGATATCTCTTCAGGTCTTTTAGCAAGCTCTTCACGTGCAATGTCCATAAAATGAACCAAGAAGTCGCCCTAAAGTATTTATTTACATCAGAGTTGATTATTTTTTTATTCGTCCAGATATGCCGGGAGGTACCTAGTCTAATACAGGAGCAGCATGAAGTGGATAAATGTCCCAAATTTTCTAACTGTGTACAATTTTGCTGAAACAATTGTTTTTTAACTTCAGCTATAGCTAAACATACATATTTATAATGATTTTTTCAATACAGGAGAATGTAGTGTACTTCCACTTGTATAGATATTATCTCAGCGTAATTTAGGTGTAATTATTGTTTTACTAAAAAAAATAGATGAAAAATGTATACAAAACCTGATCTAACAGAAGATACCGCTTCAAGGATTTAAGCTTTCCCATAAGTTCGTACTGCACAAAGGATTGCATAGTGCTTTAACCAACCATACATTTCATAGAAGACAAAATTTACAACGTATTTTAGCAGAAACAGAACAAGAACAAGATCACACCTTGTCTTTTATTAGATTTAAGAGTTCGCCACTTGCAAAATCGTATGCACTTTTAATGCATTCGAGATAATGATGATTAGATCCAAAGCTCGCTAATTTTGAAGTTTCAGTAATAGGAACCTATAATTGATGAAAAATCGTTAGAAACTGCATAAACCTAGTTGATTTATCACCATATATTTGAATAATTGGGTTATGTACCTGAACATTATGTCCACATTCCCTCATAACATTCAAATACTTCCCTGTTGTCAAAATTGTCCCTGCGATACTGGAAAGAAAACTAGGAATCCCTTCTTTTAAGCTATAACGCTGATGCCAGTATTTAGCATCATAATCTTGAGTAAGGCTCTCCTGAATCGTAATATCAAAACAGTGAGAATGTTTAATCAAACAGAAAAATGTTAGACTTGCAATGCAGTAACTGCTTTAACCTTCACAGTTATATAGTCAACTAATTTACTGTCCATCAAACTTACATAATATTGAAGTTGTCTTCATTGAGCTATAAAATCAAGGTTTGAGATCTTGGTTTCTGTATTTTGTGATTTCAGAGATTTCAATCTAATTCGCAAATTTTGGGAAATTTTGGTTCAAGTTCCGATTTTGGGCTTTATTATTTATTTTTCATATGATTACAAATAAATTGTTTAGTTGACTGAAACAAGATGTATAATTTATCTTTAACTGAAGAATAAGATATAAATGAACAAAATCAATTAATTATAAATATTCATAACAATAAAAATATTTATTTATTACTTCGTAATTAACTTTTTTAGTTGCACTACTTAAATATTTTCATTTTGAATTTTTCTGATGTTAAAATATTTCACATTTGAATAGTCACATGTTTGAAACGTAAATTGATACTTTTTGATTTTCTTTTACAAAATTTGAATTTCAATAATATTCTTATATTGAACCTGAGTTTCGGTTTTAGTAACGTTTCGATCCCTACTAAAGCCTAAAAATGTCAATAAATACCCAAAATTCATCTACATCCATATGTGAAAAATGGTTAAATAACTAATATCAGCAAGAACAAATATGGATGCAAATACGAAGGCATCAGTATTCGAAAATTATCCATCTGGTTTTTGCATTTAATGTTACATTAACTGCTCAAAACGATTTATTATTATCATATTTTTTTATTTTACATACATTTATATTTATTTTACATACCTTTACAGCTCCAAATAGTTTGTATTATAGTCAATAGTACAGGAAAAAATATCATGGCCAACTATATTTATGTTCCTTGACTTATCAATCGCCGGTAGATAGGGTAATTATCTGATATCTATATCCTCGGACATTGGATATTCAAAAATTATTCGGATGCGGATGCAGATTATAACACTATTTGCATCCAAAAGCATCCACTGACAGCAGATGGAATGACCAAAATATCGGTGTTTCGGTCGAAACCCCAAACCTTGGTAAAATCTAGATCATTAATTGAGTGAGTAAAATGTATTTTAATGAGCAAAGCAATTCATAGAACAAACTAACTATGCTTAGGGATTTGGGAATAACTTCTGAAATAAAACGGGGAAGAATACCTTTTGCAGGGACTTGTTCTCGGCAATGAAAAATTCACCATAAGGATCATCAATAACCCCCTCGTATACCCATCTATAGTTTATCATAAGCAGCAGTGAAATGATTTCACAAATTAACAATTTAGCATAATTTCATAAATTGACAATTTATCATGTTATCTTTATAAATTTCATGTGAATAGCGATACCTTTCTAGTATACCCAAATATGCAGAGCTTGCTCGCTGAGTCATCTTCTCTAGCAAAGAGCGAACTGCATTATCACCTGCCATAGCTTTAGACTGCATTGGCAATTAAGTTGCTAATGTATTACAAATGCTGTTGGAAAAAAAAATAGGTATAATGGTTGAGATGATTTTTTTTAACTCCAATCATTCTTCTCCCTTTGTTCATAAGGCATGTCACTTTTGGAAGGAAATGTTTTTTGTTTTCCACTTTTTTTTTTTTTTTTGGTATTCTCTGTAAAAGCACGGTGTTGCACCAGGAACCTCATTTGGAAGATGAGTTTGCCCCCGCGGGGGGGGGGGGGGGGGGGCTAAAAAATGCTTAAGCAATCATATACCAAAAGAGGGACATTGCAACCGGATTAAATTACATTAATTTTTGGAAGACATTAATAAAGCAGTCACCTAACCTGACTTTGCAAGAGATTAAGCATTGCAGAGCCTGAGATATTGCTTGATGATGCCTTCTCAACAACAATAGACAAAGCATGCAGTGATCCCATCATTGGCTGCAACTTACATGGATATGTCCAAATTATGCATACATGGATAAAGCATGTTTTATATGGAACTGACATCAATACGAGGAAATGTGTTTAACCTGGCAGTAAAACCACATTCCCTGGACAGTAAGTCGACCAAGACGGAATTGATGTTCTAGTTGTGCCACCATGGCTTGGAAATCCTATTTCAAAAGGGAAAATTTGAAAAAGTATGTAATAATAAAATGAAAAACAAAGACCACAAGTAAACCATGACCAAGGTTATCACCTGAAATGCCATCCAATTCAAGGTTTGATTAGGAGCTAAATGTAATCAGACATACCTAAGCTATTTCAGTAAGAGTAAGTTGCTTCCTGACCTCAATTTGTTAGCGCTACCCTTGTTTAATATAATGGGAATTCAGTTTATTCGACGCTTATAGCCTACTTTGGCATTGCTCCATTTTTTTCAGTGTTGTCACTTCTTAAGGAGCATCTGGATGCTGAAAAGGGCAAGTCAGTGCTCCAGAGATTTTCTGTGGTTCGAGGAGCATATTATGCTGCAGGGAGGTTAAAGCACAAAAGGTCGGAAAAAAAAACGCTTAAATCAAAAGTGTTGATTGGCACGGCTTTGATTTCAGCTTGGAGAACAAAAAATTGGGTTTTCAAACCCCCCCCCAAAAAAAAGCAAGTAAATTTCGGAATTCTGTTGTCATTTCTAAGCTGTTGTGAGCTAAGTCGAAAACTCTTTGCGGCTTCTTATTTTTTATTTATGACTGCTTATATTGATTCGTGGCTTCACATTCTTGAATTCATGCTATTTTATTCCCAGAATTGTACACATATATAAGCCATTTTTAAAGCTCAAAATACAGATTTCCTAAGCAGTATATGGATTTTGACCGCGAGCGCTTAGTTGTTCTACAGCGGATAGGTGCCAAATATTATAATGGAACTAAAGTGGGGATATAGCGAAAAATAGCGGTGGTGCAAAAAGATTCGTTAGATATAAAATCAAATATTTAAAGTTAATTTATTCATTCTTATATCATTTATATAGGGGGAAAAATACTATTTAATCTTGTATAATAAAACCGAAGAATACCATGATTTATGCAATCAAATTTTGGCAACTTATATTGAGCACTAGTACCTTGAATTATGCACATAAGCTAACCTAATTGATTTTCTTTAAAAGAGAACTAGTTAAATTAACCTTTTTACATTAATGATGCAAAACGGATGCCTAAAAGACTTAGTCTGGTGGTTATAGCGGAAAATAGCAAGGCTTTCTATTAAGTAGAGCTAAACTGAAAAAGCATAGCCGTCGAAGAGCGTTAACTACTATAGCAGGGATTTTGCAAGGCTTTAACTGCACGGCAGAAAAGCTACAATTTACGCAAAAGGCACATGGAATGTAGAAGGCACGCGGTCTTTGCATCTTTTTCCATCTTTTCGCCTTGACTAAATTGTTTTTTTGCCCTTTTCATGCTTTTGAATCTATATAGACAAGTACTGCACTGTAGTTTTGTCTACCTCACTATATATTGACATCAAAATTTTGATTCCTAAGCCAAAAAAAATAGAGGCTTCTTTACCAAAAGCCATTTTTGTGAATGAAAAAAAGGGAACTGTGATTACTTGCTTCAAATCATGGTGTGTTGTTGCTTAAATTAAGAATATTAGAAGGTGTTTGGTTTATTTTGTATTTTGAGTTTTCAATATTAATTACAAAATAAGAGAATAACAAAGGGATGACGCTGAGGATGGAAGGAAGATGAAGGGAACGATGGAGGGGAAGGAAGGACGACGGAATGATATGTTGTTTCTCGTGCTTCGGTTATTTTTCAAAACCCAAAAAGAAAAAAATGTTTTGTGTTTTGTGTGTTAAATTCATTTTCCAAAATGATCGTTTTTCACGATATATAGGTGTCGTGTGCATTTTTGTATCGACAAAAACTCAAAATAAAAAAATGGTAAACCAACCACTCTTATTGGCTACATTTTCAATCTCATGATACATGTCTCGCATATACTGACTTTGCAGACCTGGATCCGACTACCATGGTAATAACAGACACTTCACTTTCTAATTTTATATGACTACTCATATAATAATAATAAAGCAGTTGTTAATATTTTTTATTTTGGGGGAAATCCTGAAAATAATTGGTAAATGTCCCTCATCCAAATCTTTCATCATTGTTAATACTACAACTGGTTATTACTGCATTGAGAAGCAGGTATAATCATTAATGTTTAATTGAAGGGAGATACATATCTATATAAATATTGGCTAAACTACAACCTGATTTTCAAGCAAATTTTCTGCAATGGTCAAGCATAATATAGTTGTTTCAGTTATATGAATCGTGCAAGCTAACAAAATCAAAAATGCCCCTACAGCCTTTCCACCAAATTCATGAAAAATAATTGACCACTAAATAAACCTAACCTATAATATAACACGGAAGCATATAATCAGAAAGACCACTTCTCACAAATATAAGTCTAAAATAACCCAGTTGGATAGAAGTAAAGACCAAAGCTTACTATACATCGTTAAGTTCTGCACACTTTAATTTGTAATAATACTTTATACTGCATGTCGTGTGAATAAACCAGCTGTATATCCAATGAAATTGCAGCTATAAAATTTTTATTGAGCACCATACCAGAAGGAGAGACCTGAGAGCAGCAGCAAATGCATGGTTCACCAACCCACTCTTAAAATGTGACTTAGATTCAACAAATTGACTAATCAATACAAAATCCTCACAAAGAGGAAACATTCTTTGTATCAGCTCCTACATAACCAACAGGAAGAAAATTAGCCACACAGCTGAATTAAACTTCAACAAATAGTTTGTAGTAAAAACCCTCCCTTTTAAACTAGTTGATCTTCCAATATAGTGTTACTGACTTATTAGTCAACAATACCTAAACGACTACATCAGATATCCGATGAATGTGATACAAAGGAATAGCAACTGAGATGAACAGAAGAGGCAATATAATAAGTGACAACAATGCGTTGAGGAGGTCAATTCATGCAGAACTTGAAAATTTTCGACTCGTTAACTAGTGTTAAAAAAAAAAAAAAGATCGTACGTAATCTAACCTGAAGAGCAAAATCCATAGACTGGTCAATTTGAAATACAACACGACTTTCCTTCATGGCTAACCTTTTAATAGAAATATATCTTCCCTCGATTCCAATGAGTGCCGAAAGCAAATCATCAATAACCAACAATTCCTAAATCCCATTTGGTAAATCACACGAAATATACAATCATTTCAAACCAACATAAGTAACACAATACGACATTTCGGTCGAAGCTAATACCTGAACCGAGACTGGATATGATCCAATCACGTTATCTGTTCCTCGGCTGCAGGAAAAGGACAAAAAGCTAACATCCAATATCAAACTTACAATGTATTTTTTTTCCCACTATGAACCTAATGTAAGGATATAAGAAGGGTACATAACATGAAAAATATAGAATAAATACCTAGCAGAATCCATAGAGAATGGTTTGAGTGCAGAAGCATGAGACGGAAGCTTGATTTCCTAGAAAAACAATTTTGTTATCATCAAAAACCAAGGCTTCCAGAGAAAATTATAAGTGTAGCGACCTTAACTAAAATTTACCTGATGGAAACGACCAGTAAGAAATGGTCGATCAAGATTCCATTTTGGAGTTGATGGTGTTGGGTGATCCATGACAACTGGAGAAAAATATTATGACATCCAATCAAACCCTATATTTTGAAAAGAAAAGAAAAGGACTGAAGTCTAAATGGATTGGGGATCTTGTTTGTGGTGAGGTCAAAATAATCAAATATTACTTATTTAGTTCATAATTACTTCTTGGCAAATTCTATTTCAACCCTGAAATATGCTGAGTAGCCCCCCATTTTAACAAAAAAATACGAGGACGAAAATACCCTTTTTATGTTATATTTTTTTCCAGTTTTCTGAACACCTCGTAGTCCCCTTACGTGGTTTATCAGTGTACCTCGTAGTAGCACTACGTGGTCTTTGAAAGAACCACGAAGAGCTGCTACGAGGTACACTAAGTAACCACGTAGGGCTACTACGAGGTTAACTGATGAACCACGTATTCTCTCAACGTGGGAGGGTATTTTCGGATTTTTTTTTTAAATTAGCGGGGGGCTACTCAGTAAAATTGGGGGTATACCGGTTTTTTCATGCTTTGGGGGGCTACTCAGCATATTGCTGGGTTGAAATAGAATTTGCCCTACTTCTTAGTTGACATCTACTTAAAATTAAACAAGGATGACAAATGTGAAACTTCTAATGTAACTTTCTGTTTTTGTAAATAAATTGATCTTGAAATGAACCCAATTTTCATATTATTGTTACTAGGAAGTTCAATTATTTTGCAAACTGAAACAATGCTTTTACAAACAAAATTCTTATATTTTGGTATAAAAAGGCTTCTTATGTTTTTCCAGTATAAAAATTTTGATTTAGTAAATGCTTTTATCATAACTTCTATCCTACGCAAATGCAACTTTCTTTTCAGTAAATCTTGATTGCAATTTTGTGCAGAAAAATATGGTTGAATATTCTTTGATGGTTACATACCACACTTTTTTTTTGAAAAAAAAGAGAAGAAAATTGATACTTTAGTCATATCAAAGAATGATAAGAAAAATATATGATCAGCATACAATCAAAAACAACCTGACTATTGATTTTTCAAAAAAGTACAAAGATATACATGACATTTAGATGAGTATTACAAAATCCACATTCATGAGTAAACATATTCAATAGACTCATGATACAAGTTAGTCAGGTATAAGAATCAGATTCAAATAGTCAAGTTCAAATTGTGATTCAAAAAAAATATTGAGAAAACATAGGTCTATTATTAGTACCAATTTATCTTTCACATTTGCGTGTGAGATAAACAGGGACTGATAAAGTCATTAATAGAATAACTCGCATAAACTTAGCTACCGCCCTAGCAGACTATCAAGCATGGTTTGAGATTTCGTCCAAAATACCAAAATTGTAGCCAACTCGGATGGAATCTTCAATTGATTTCAGGAATAGGGAGTGCAAATAATAAGCAAGAGGCGGTGTTCAGCACGCTGACATGGTTGCGCGGTGGTGGTCTGGTGGAGAAGCACGGGAACAGTGGACCTAGTAGCGGCAAGGAGAATTTAGTTGCCGGAACCAACAAGGAAATGCATACAGCAGGTGGATACCTAAATTCTAAACGCAAATTTGAAATTTGGCTGCCCGTCTGGGCATAAATTTTGGGGCACCGTTAAGACTCCACTTTTGGCAATCCAGCTATTTTAATCACTCTGGTGCTAAGAGCACCCCAGTATCATCATCCTAATACCGCAACTAAAACAATAAAACTCATAAAATTTTGTATGCTTCCTAATACCACATTACCTCTCCATTCTAATCTCTCACTCTACCATTATTTGCCGAACTAATCACTTACTTGGCTCTGATCTGAAAACCCTAAATAAGATTAATCGTTGTCTACTTCATCTTTCCCGCGGAAAAATTCAAATTCTTAACGTTTGAATCCTTAATCTCTCACTTCTTCTGCTTTCTTCGATTGGGACACAGTTTGTTTGTCTCTTCTCGTCATCATCGGAGTCGAAGTTAGTCAGAGATGAAATTTTTTTTGCTAATCGAATTTAATTTAGGTTATTTGAACGCAATGGCAGCGTGATGAAGAAATAGGAAAAATACAGTGGTAGCACCTATTTTTTATTGTTTGGTATTAAAAAGAGAGAAATATAATTTTTTAGTTGCGGTACTAAGAAGAGGATATCGGGATGTCCTTAGCACCACACTTTAATTAAAATGAGTTTACATATGCCTTTCTCTAATTCACTGCATTATCTAGGATAACTAGATTAAATTAAAATTTCGAACAACCATAGGAGGATCGAATTGATTAATATAAAACAGCTGAATTCAGAATTGAGTATGTTTAACTAAACATTCATTTATCTGTTACTAAATCAAGCAATTCATAAAAACCAAAAGCAATCAAGCATAAATGACAAGATAGTAAAATAAACTAAATACAAATACAATAAGCAAGGGTTAGATGAATTCAGTGTCATGTAACGACGGTTCATACCAAACTCTCCATACTCGAGCACTTGGCGCATACATGAGTTGACACACATTTTGTAACAAAAGAAATTCATTTTGTTATATGTCTACCGACTCATATTTGTACACCACTTTTTCAAGTTATTTCGCGATGTGGAACTTTACAAATCCAAACTGTAGTTCCTTCATAACAACATGCAAGATAATCCTAGCATTCAAGTTAAACACACCAGAATCCGAGAAAGGCAGTATAGAGAGTCAAACAGCTTAACAGTTAGAAAGTTAGGGTTCATAATGTACTTATTGTAAGAGCACAGTAAAATGCTTGGAAGACCCTTTGTTGCCAAAGTTCAACCCAATTGGGTTGAGCCATCATTCTCGAAGTTAGGGGTTACGACTCGGTCTAAGGCTATAAGATGTCTGATCTTTATCCGTATGATTCTCATCTAAAACACGAATTAAGACAAGAAAAAAATATATGAAAACACGTCCATTCGAAAATGTTCGATGTTTTTCTGTTGTCTGTCTGTTTCCTGGTTCGTATGAACAGTGTCTGGGCCAATTCCTCGTCTGGTCTTATAGGACATGCATGAACACCCCTTTGTCATGTCTGATCTGCTCTGTAACACCCCTAATCGGAGTACTCTGATTATTATTTATTAATAATCGGGTTTTCATTAATCAAAATTATCGGCTTTTTCGACTTTATTATTTTTGACCTAATTTACTTCTTTGTTTTTGAATCTCGTGAGGAAGATGAAAGGAGAAAATGGGAGACCATGGGTTATTAACCGAGTTAGGAGCACAGTGGGGACGCCAAAGACTAATATACCCTTATTTGATGTTCAATGAACTAATTTTATAAAGGACGTTTGTGGCAATTGAAAAAAAATCCCCTTTGGATATTTTAAGATTAGTATAGAGTGGTGCTAAGGATACCATGATTTACACTTATTAATATCAGGTTTGGTATTAATAAGTGAAAATCGTGATATGTATACTTGATGCTAAGGGCATCAAGGTATGTACTTACTAATAAGGGTATACTTGACTTAAGTGCAAATCATGATATGTACACTTATTAATAAAAGGGTTGGTATTAGCCTGACATGGATACTTGATGCTAACAACATCAAGATATGTACTTAATAATACCATTTTTATATTAGTAAGCGTAAATCATGATGCCTTTAACACTAGGTGTATATCTCTTCGTCCAACCCTCTCTTCTTTTTTAGTCTAATAAATAAAATTCAAAATCCCTTTACAACCCAATCAGCATTTCTTTCCTTTTGTCGGCATTCATCGTGGTCTGGTCCCAAAATGGATGGGAATACAATATCTTGTTAATCGGATTTGTTTAAAAGTTTCTTGACTTACCGAAGTCCTAAGTTTTATGCGATCATAATTTCAAATTATTAGATACGAAACACACTTCGACGTCATCTTACTATTTTGGTGAATAAGCATCAATGATTAAGTGTTGTGATTTATGCCTTGTATCGCTTTTGTGCGTCGAAATCATAATTTTGGTTTAAAACCGTTTCATTTTTCTTCGGCAATTTCATTTCATTTCATTTTTCAGATTTTATTTCGTCAATGTAGTGTCGATTTTTGTAATATAATCTGATGGGGTCTCGTCGATCTATTAAAATTTGTCGGGGTCGTGTCAATTAGTGATGGAATGCAGCCTCACAAGGGGGAATGGCGAAGATTTAAGGAATTAGAGTAAAAAAATTAAATGATAAATTGAAGAATTTGTAATGTGATTTCAAGAGGGGGCACCTTTTTCGTACCCTCATAATAATAATAAAAAAGAGTTTCGAAAAAAATACCCTTTCATAACTATAAGTGGAGTGTTAGTGATAATGCCTTAAATTTGTGACATAAGAGCATAAGAATTCTAAACAACGTAATAGAGTAATGTTTTACTTAGTACACTTCTATTTCACTGTACTGTGTCATTAGCCGAACTTTGTGTTGGCTTTTATAGTCGATGGTTTACGTGGTTGTTTTACACCATCAAAATATATCATCAAAGCTTAGTGAATCAAAACTGTTTGATGCGAAACGATTGAACAGTGGATCATTATCCTATGAGACGGTCCCGATAGCATATTTTCATTATTGCAATGTACTTAAAGACGATGTTCTTTCGAATGCACGGTTGAACTTATTGCTAAATGGTAAGCTTGCATCACAACTAAAGATTTTGCCGATTTTCTCATTGATAATGACATACAAGAAGACAATGGATTCAAATGAAGTTATTTTTAAGTTTTGGTATTTTCTTTGTATCCGTTGTTCGTACGCGCTTCACCGTGTATAGCCGGAATCAACGATCGAAGCCACCAATGTTGATGTCCCGATTGAACATCCTGCATTATCTCCCCATCGAGCATATAATATGATATTTGCAAGCATATGTTGTAACAAAAGGAATCCCCAATGTTATGTACCACTAATACGATGTATGTCAGACCTCTTCCAATATCCTGCGGAATCGAACTATTATTCCATTCAATCCATGCATACACTCCATTCAAATGCGAGCCACACCTAACAATCTCCACCTTGCCGAGCATTGCTCAAGTCATCTTGGTGTTACACCTGAGTCCTCTTAGCAATTGGGTTAGGCTGCTACCCTGAATTCTTATAAGCAGTAAAGGCGAGTTTTTTACTACTGTATCTCCTCCTTGACGAGCATCCCATTCCAAGCCCCTTTGGAGCCATGCTTCAGTCATGCTGCGCATAGCAGTCCCCTTGAACGATGGAGCTCCGATGCCATGTTAAGTTTTGGTATTCCCTGCATACTTGCTGCTCGTACGCGGTTCACCTGTCTAGCCAGAGTCAACGCTCGAAGTCTTCTATGTCGACGTCCCGATTGAACATCCTCATCGCCTCCCTATCTAGCATGTAGCATGGTATTGGCAAAAACATATTGTAACAAAAGGAATCCCTAATGTTGTGTGCCACTAATACCATATATATGCCATAATCTCTTCCAATATCATGTCATGTGGAACTATTATTCCATTCAACCCATGCACTTCATTTCAATGCGAGCCGCACCTAACAGATATATAGGTTTCGAATGTTGAAAAAGAAAGCACAAATAGTGCGAGAATTAAGGTTAAATGGTTAGTTGCCTTTAGTGGTAGGTATATTCGAACTAGTAATTATGTTATGACATTAAAAACACTTTTTCAGTGATTTTTTAGCGACACACTTATGTTACTAGCAGATTTCGACACCAAAACCAGATATATGTGAAGGGGTATCAGAGCGCAACTAGCACCGAGAGGGTACTTCGGAAGCACACGATCGACACCAAGACACTAAGACAACCAATACCGAAAGCAGGAAAAGAAAGATCTGGTCAATATGCTATCGGTACTAACAAATGGAGCAAAGCTTGGTACTGATACAACAGAAATAGCGGTAAGGTAATACTGAAACCAACATGGAAGCAATGAGAAACCAAGAGTTATTGCGGTACCGACATTAAAGGCAATATGCCTGGGTTCGATTCCGGAAGCATATGTTTCGACACCAAAACCCAGAGCTATGAAAGGGAAAGCATGAAACAAAGCTGGGATGAAGCAAGGAGCCATCGATAACAATATACTTGATATCGATACCGACACCAGGAAGCAGCTTGAAGTCATCAGAAAGGATCCATAGGCAGCGCTATCGCAAGGTCGATGCTGGAACTAAAGACTACTGAAATAAGCCAAGGAAAGAAAGGTCATCTACACTAACATGCTCAGTGTCGGTACTGATGCCAAGAAAAATGTTAAAGTAAAGACAAAACTCAAATGTTGCTAAAATAGGGCAAAGATTGGATTTTGCTATCAGAACCTAGGCTTATCACCAAAACCGTAAGCAGCTCAAGAAGCTATACATACCAATTTGCTAGGTATCGATTCATTGGCATGGAGAAAACACCAACTTCATAAGCAAGGAAGAGCCAATAACAACACTCAAAAGAGAAAAGGTGACCGAAACCCAGAAGCCGGCATCGAAAGCCACTGATGCGGCCGACACCGACACCAAATATCATTATCGAATCCAAAAGAGGGCTTTTGTTGATCATTACCGAAGGGGGGCCCAATTTGTCTATAAATAGGACCCCTAAAGGTCTCATTTGGAGGACTTTTCTCATTCTCAAATCTTGTAGTCATTTCTTAGAGAGAAAACTTTAATTTGTAAATCGATTTGGGCATTTTACTTAGAAACTTCTATGTATTCAATAAAGTGACTAATAAAGAGAGAATCGATACTTGTCACAAAATTCATGCATTTCCTTATCGTTTATGCCACTTATTTTCCTATTGCTTCCCCACGACAATGCTTCATACATAGGCCTAATTATCTGAATACCCTTCCACAAGCCATTTAGATTTCTAACTTGCATTGCACTTAGGGAACCCTTATCCCAAGGTAACTGTTAGTCCTTGAGTCTCGTAAGCATGATACTCACCTCTTGAAGGAAGAATAACTAATCTTCGGGATTAAGACCTTGATATCTAGGAAACGGTGAACTAAATCAAGCTTATGGGAACTAAATAACCCCTTATTTTCCCTAGATCTACATCCTCAACATAATATCGGTGTTGATGAAAAATATTGTTAACATTTCGACACTAGAAGGAGGGCTTGAACCTCCGATCCTTTAGATAACCATGACATCTCTGGCTGTTCCGTCCTGGATTGGACTAAGCTTTGAAGGAGCAAGATTTTGGATAAAGGATTACTACAAGTATCTTCCAGATCTCAAACGACTACGTCAAGCGTCAGTGATCCAAGAATCATGGAAAAGAAAATGCTTAGATTGGAAGCCCTACAAATCAGAAACAAGGATAAGGAAGTAGAACCTTATGACCCCGACCATTGGAGCATTAATCCTTTCCACATAGGACCAATCCCGATCTTTGCTCTAAGAAATTCTACATCAAAGGAATACAACTTATTCGCTCATCTGAATGAAGCCATCCATGCACAGGCTAAGGGAACTATATTTGAGCAAAGAATAATGGAAGATTTCAACCACTTTACCTCAAGGTAGTCCAGGAAAGTCGCACCTCAATCTCAAGACTCAATGAAAAGAAAGCTTGAATATAAAGAAGAACCAATAAAACTAAGTAACAAAAGGGCTAAACTCAGACGTGGAAAAGGAATCTTTGAGTCAAGGTTGCCTGAAGAATGAAAGCTTGCTACATCAATTGAAAATATCTACTTCCTAACCAAGGTCCAAGCATGAGCTTAACTTTTGGCCATCACTAAAGAAGAAACCCAAGAACGAAGTCAAATTGGGGGAACCCTATTGCTATTATCATATGATGAATGGGCACGAAACCAATCACTACCGAGTCCTAGAAGGGATGATCACCAAGTTTTTTAATCAAGTCTAACTGTATAATTATGTAAAGAAGACTTAATCAACTACAACGAAGGATTCTTTGAAGAAAGAATGTCTACATGGTTAGGGGTATGATCTCCTTAAATATTTTGGATCACCTGAAACGGGTGAAGCTTACTACGATGGTAGAAAACCCTTGTTACCGCCAAGATGGCCAGGGCAAGGTACCCCTTGGAGGGGGTGGTGTGTAAGCGTTTATCCGCGTCCAAATCAGACAGGGCCAGGTTAAAGCATCAAAAGTGTAAGCCTCTGCCCCCATGACGGAGCAACTAAACCCCTTACACCCCCCTACGATGGTATGGGTAAGGCACCCCTTGGAGGGGGTGAGTGTAAGCCTTTATCCGCGTCCAAATCAGACAGGGCCAGGTTAAAGCATCGAAAACCCTTATCCGTGTCTATGATGGCCAGGTTAAGGCACCCTTTGGAAGGGGTGGAGTGTAAGGCTCTATCATCGCCTACAATGGCCAGGGTAGAGCATCAAAAGAGTAAGCCTTTAAACGCGCCTACGATGGCCAGGTTAAAGCATCTAAACCCTTATCACCGCCTACGATGGCCAGGGTAAAGCGCCTCCTGAAGGGAGGTCGGTAAGTCTTTGGGCCCTGCTTGAGAATAAGCTAGCCAAGTGCACCAGACACACAAGCACAAAGAGTGGCTAACAAAGCACGTACATCCTCTGCTTTGACAATCACAAGCTCAGAGTGTAGCTAACAAAGCACGTACATCCTCTGCTATGCAAATCAAACCCGAGGGGGGGGTAACAAAACTGAAAATGCCAGATGTGGATATCTGGTCTTCTATCAAATACCTGAATTTGGGTTATGGTTCGAGACTTCTATTAATACCAGATGGAGATATCTGGTCTTCTATCAAATACCTAAATCTAGGCTATGGTTTAGGACTTCTATTAATACCAGAGGGGGATATCTGGTCTTCTATCAAATACCTAAATCTAGGCTATGGTTTGAGACTTCTATTAATACTAGATGGGGATATCTGGTCTTCTATCAAATACCTGAATCTGGGTTATGGTTTGGGACATCTATTAATACCAATGGGGATATCCGGTCTTCTATCAAATACCTGAATCTGGGTTATGGTTTGGGACTTATATTTGTGACGACCGCCCACAACTCCTGCACTTAACAAGAGAAATAATGTGCTGAAAGACGTGCCAAGCAACTATGGATGATCATCAGGGTAGAATAATGTATGCGGAATATGTCGTATAACTCACAGCGCAAGGATAAAATGTAATAGAACATATACAACAGGCAATAACAGTGATGCAGAATTGAGCAGAATCTTAAACTTTTTCATATCACCATGAAAATATCCATACAACCTTGGATAACACTATAAGAGTCTGTACAAAGTGCCTCACTACAAGTCTCTCAGAGAATACATCAACATAGTAGTAGAAAAACAACATATAGTAGGTAACTGGAAACTAATACGTAAGCCTCCAGCTCGTTGTCGCTCAGCAGCATCGTCCTCATCAAGATCAACTACCTATCACCTGTTACTCAGTCTACCCATCAAAAACATGGATGAAAAACCCAAGGTAATAAGAGGAAACATAAAACCTTGAGTTAGACAATAGACTTAATGAGCGATAAAACAATTATCTAACATCATCAACAAACTATATGAGAATAGGAAGATTAATCAACTAAGCTACCAACATCAACAAAGAAGAACCCAAACCCGTCTTCCCCACATCGGACAATGATAACCTTTACAATAATCAAATAGAAACAAACAGTACATTTATGGCAATCAGTTATCAAGCGTAGACCATCCTAATCGATATCAACATCTCCAAGCACAAGCCCCGAAGGCCTAACCTACATCAGACAAGTACCCAAGAAATGTCTTCTTCGACGTTGGATGATCTGCACAAGACGTTACAAGTGAAACAGCATCATCCACGACTCTGGCTATCACCGCCAATCTTGCTTTGAAACCATCATTTATTGTATGACCGGCTCAACATCATGTCCATCAAGGGTTAATGGTAAACCCAAGTTCTAGCAAAAACTCTGTACGCCATCGTGACTCGTATCTCTAGGCTTATCATGACTGCCCAGGGTACTCGACCATTCAACCGGTCGTTTAGGCTTCCCTATTATACCCCTGCTTTGAGTCCGTTAGAACCTACGACTATGGTAATTCATCGGCCTTCATAACTCTAGTCGTCATCATCGGAGATTATCCATAGCTCAAGCGCCTTCTCGAGCATCCATTATCCACAAACTCAACGTCTTTGAGTCGTTTGCATATTCATTGCATTTCATCAATTAACGAACACTTCACAACACTTCGAACACTCCTGCTTGAATTCGCGTTGAAGTTATTACCATCATCGATCCAAAAATATGCTTCGTTTGGTCGATTCTGCATTTCATAGCATTTCCAGATTTCTCGTTATGAAAAACTAAGCACAACGTCAAAGCTACATTTTATACTGTTTTGGAAACTCTACCAATTCTGCGCATGCCACTATAGATCGGTCACCAGCTCGACCCCTCAAAACTGGCCAAAATCACGTGCGCAACCCCTTGATTTTAATGCCCTATCCATGCGTAGGAAGTGATCGATCCATCCACTTTCCATAGCGTCTGTGAAATGCTATAAATTTCCGCCCGATCCATAACCCATATTTTCGCCCGATCCATAACCCAGATTTCCGCCCAATCCATTGTTTTGACGTGTGCAACTTAGCCCGATCCATGTCCATAATTCCGCCTATCGCCCGATCCATCCCTCTACTACAGCGTTTCTCAAACGCTGTTGAATGTAGCTGGTCCGATCCAATAAAATGGCCTGATCCTTCGATGCTCCCCTTGCCAGATCCCTCTTTTTGTCATGCGCCGCCAAATGAGTTCCTGCCCGATCCATCCCTCCTACTACATCACTTGCCAAACGCTGTTAAATTGTTTTTCCCGGTCCATCCTGACACTTGTCAAGTCAACGGTTTTCACATGCGCAACTCCAGGATTTTTGTGTTCGGTCCATTGCCTGATTTCCGCCGATCCATGCAATGAAATCGCCCGATCTATACAGGTTTGCATGCCCAAAACTCTAACTAAATTCACACTTGAGTACGACTTGATTTCATACTCGAAAATCAATCAAACTTCAACTTTTTCAACAATGATTTGATCAATAAAACAACAACAAGTCACGCAATTATTAACAAACATTAAAGCAACGATTTAACAATTAATCAAATCAATAAATGGATTTGATCATAGAATTAGCATATGAAATACCGTTTATAAGTTTCTAGATTAGATCCTATGGTGTTTGGAATTGAAATCATACTTACATCGATTAGATCTACATGAAAACAACATGAAATGATGAACATAAGATCATACAATCCATATACTCGATTGAATCCATGTGAGAGATGCTCATCACTCACCAATTCTTCAAAATAACTTGAAATCGACTAATCTCAAATCCGGACAGTGATGATCAATCTCCAAACCTCTCGATTTGATGCGATCTTCCTCCACTTGATATAGATCTAGCTTTACTTGATGTAGATCTTCAATCTTCTTGCGTAGATCTAGAACTTTAATAGAGGAAAGGTGTATTTGATCGAGCAAGGAGGATCACAAGCTCAACAAAATGAGAGAATGAAGAAAAGTAAACCTCTCCCCATGCCTCTAACCCCCTATTTATAGCCTCTAACCAGCCCACTATGGGCCACATCAATTCAGTCGATGAATGACTAGCCAAAACTGTATAGAAATTGTAAAACACTAAAACAGTGATTCCTCCCAAACCGCTAAATCAAATCTTTAATGTGGCCATTCTACGGAATTGGAAACATCATTTCCTTTCCAATGAAATCGATCCAGCACCTGATTCGATCCCAGTCAAAAGTTATGCCGTGTACAAAACTAATAGGGGAAAAATGGTCACAAATAAAATTGTAAAAAACATGGAAATGTCTCACATCCTAATAACCAACATATCAAAATATGAAAATGATCCAACCCTCAGGGAATTAAATAAAGTATTTTACGATCCTTGGTTACGTAAAATGCGGGTTGTTACAATATTAATACCAGATGTGGATATCTGGTCTTTTATCAAATACCTGAGCCTGGGTTATGGTTCAGGATTTCTATTAATTGCCAGAAATGGATTTTTGATCTACTATCATTAATACCTGAATCTAGGTTTCATAGTTTCTGTCTAGTATTGCCAGATATGGATTGCTAGTTTTATATTATTAAGCACCCGAATATGGGTTTCAAAGATTCTTCTAGAAAAAGGAATGTTCTGGACTTCTAATATAATACCCTAATCTGGGTCACAAGACTCTAATTCTTATCCATGGAAAGGAGAATTGTTATCAATACTTGGGCGGGTAGCTCGATTCTATTATCTAAAAGCCTTCGAATCATGATCGTGATCCTTCACATCTCTCAGGAAGATTCTCTAAACGCAAACTCAAGTTATAATGATGAGCTTCTATTTCCAGATAAAGACTCTGAGGTTACCACCCGATCTGTATAATTCAAACACCTAAATTTAGGTGATAATTTTCCTATCCTTATGTCAAGGAGAGAGGGGTTTCTAGACTCCAGTTATTGTGCCCGAATAAGGGACTCCAACTTATCATCTTATTTCCGAAGAGAGGGTTTTTCAATACATGCTCGAACATGTACTTCGATCCTTTCATTAAAAACCTTTTATGTTTTCTTAACACCTCGCGCAGGGAGGTTCTCTAAACCTCTACCATACGAAAATTATTATTTATTACTCCAGTAAAGTATATGATGCGCTTAGTCATATCATTCCTTCACAAACAACATGTTACTAGATCACAACTCAGGCAATGTTCCAGAATTATATGGGAAAGTTATTAACAACACATTGCCCTAGACAAAGGGATAACATAATATATTATATGATAAGTACTATGCATGATATTGCGCAAAAAACCCCGGGGGAAGTATTCAAATTGTCAACAAAGGATATGTGTTAGGTAACATCCGCACAACTTAAGAAATAGCTCTGCAAAATTATTTGCAAAACCATTTCATAAACAATCAAATGCAGAGGTTAGATCTTAACATTACTATTTTTGTGAATTTCGTAATTGATAAAAGCAAAGCCAATCCTAGAATGAGCATGAAATTAAACATTCTACAATTAACTAACACAAGAAATGTTAGTCATTATATTTATTACAGGAAATGCCAAAAGAAGAAGTTCTAAACAATGGGTATTCATGATAAAGGAGAAAGCTTTACTCAGTACTATAACCAAGGGGTCATTCACAAACATCATTTTGCTTAATGACTACATCCCAAGGATAGAAGGCGACACAATGTTGATATTAGAGCTCAAGAGCTTCCTTTCCCTAGGAAAGAAGCATCTCTCTTAGCCTTGATTAAAGAATTAGAAGTAAGAGTAAGCATATAATCAAAGGGAATTCCAAATCCTTTAGGTGTATAAGCAGGGGACATTTGCGGTAATTCCATTCTCCAGTTGGTGGGTCAATCTTGAACGATATGTTCGAATCTCTTCCAAGAACTTGTCCTTCTCTTCACCTAGAAAATCAAGGTGAAGACGAGGACATTGGAGTTAACTTTTTCAAGGTCTCTAAGAAAGCGACATCTCGCTAATTTTGAAGATTTAATAAGAAAGGATTTCTCATGGTACTATCTCTTAAACTTAACATAATATCCTAGGAAGTCCCCAGAAAACAAACCCGTCACAGAAGATGAATTCTGGAAAAATATCAAGAAATCAGGAAAAAAACAGGTTCATTATAATAACACCATAAGTTGATAGAATACACATATTACAAGTACTCCTCTTATTTATACAAAATCGATTTCTTAAAGATTTCAAACAAAAATCTACTCTTGTTAAACTTAAGTTTGCCTAAAGGTAACTCTTTGGGAATCGAGTTGATGAAGATTCCAACAAGCTCGTGGGTGGAGAATAACACCACATTCATCTAGGAACCTATTGTGGAGATGCCTAAGCAAGCCTCCACTAAGATCACCTAAAAAGGAAAAGTCTCTCATTTCATATCCACTATTATTTGTGTATAAGAAGTCTACTAGAATGTCTCTATCTTCGATTAACATTCAGAATAGGGTTGTAAGCTTGGTGTTCTCTTTCAAATGTCTCTCACATCGTAATTAGGCAGCTCTCAACCTAGGGGCCTCTTCTCTCTCTTTAAAAAGAAATAGTCTTGTCGCGCTTTATCAAGATGGTGGTATCTATAAGATAAGATGTTATACTCACTCGTTTGCTTATTTAACTCTCTAGTAAGACGGGCTACTTCTGATCGTGCTCTTTCAAGACGGACATGCCTAAAACTTAACTTTTTTCCTTTTTATCCATTCGGGAAAGAAAGAAGATGATTACTGCAAATAGAAGCAAAAGAGATTCCATGAAAGTTACCATACCTTGGAAATGAGGACATGAGGTTGTAGAGTCTCAATAGCATTAGCACCGTTTAAGTTCAAAAAATTTCCCACTTCTAGTGTGTTTAAGGAATAGGGAATTCCAACTGGAGCGACGTCATGATCAAGAGTCTCAAAGTCATTATGATGAGCTTCATCTTGATTCTTGGAAGCCAAGAAGATGTCACCTCGGCCACCTTTATCTCTAGTGATATCTTTAAAGTCGGGATTGTCATCATCAACACTGATAACTCTTATTACTATGGTAGATTCTTCTCCATCATCGGCGCCTAGCTCTTCCAAAGGAAAGTTGTCTATAAGCAAAAGTTTTGCCACATAAATATTTGCTCTCCCAGGGAGGGCATTCCCCTCCTTCACTTGGGCAATCTTAGACATAAACCTTTCCAACAAAAGCTGATCGAGAGAAGGTTAGCTTAAAACTGGACATTTTTCTACGTTTTCTACATAAATGAGCAAGAGAGCGTCTTCCAATGAGTTAGCCATCATATCATCTAAAGTGGTTTGAAGAAAACAAGAAAGCCTTTTTGGCATCATTAATCACACTAATAGCTTCGGTCAGAAAGGCTTCATTCTTAATAAGCTTGTTTCTAAGGAAAACATTCTTCGCCTCAAGAAGAGAATTCTGTTCTTGTAAGGAAGAACAACTAGAGATAAGCACATATATCTCTCCTTTAGAGATTTCCAAGGTTCCTTTTAGAGTTCGGATTTCCTTGGATAAAGACAGGTTAATTCCTTTCTCCTTATTTACCAAATATCTAGCTTCAACAAGAGCGGACTCCAACCCTTCTTGTTCCTTCATAATGTTCTCTTTGGTATTGATAAGAGCATCAAATTCTTCTTTCAAAGAGAAGTTTTCTTCCCTGAGTTTTGTTAAATCAGGAGAAAATTTGGAAGCGTCTTCTTGCATTATGAACCACCGTTTGGTGGCCTATAAGAAATAAAAGTATGGCAAACATGAACAACACGATCATAAAATTAGGAAAAATAGAAAAGAAAAGTTCATATCAAGAGTTGTTGCTCAATTAAAGCACGTCAATAGCTGGAGGAATTGGATGGAACATCAATATTGGAAAATGTGGGAAAATACATGATTTGTTTGACTAATTCATCAAAACACTCACTAATAGAAGGAGTGGGAAGACCCTGAGGATTAAGATCCTCAGAAGAGGGGAAACACCATCGCATGATGTATTGCATTTAAAGTTCCAGGAGTCTCAGGCAGGCGAGCATCCGTTGGGGGAATTATCTTTGGATAAATGATTATAGGAGTTCGACAGTTGCATCAGGGCAAGGAGTTGGTCCACAGTACCCTTGGGTTTCTTAGATGGAGAACCCTCTAAAATCATACTAATGAGCTTTCTTTTGGAAGTTTCTCTAGATTTGAACAAAGCATCCCCGAGGGAGGAAGTTCCTACTTTTGGGACTAAGGAAGATGAATCGGTTTTACTAAACCTAAAACAAATAGCATCTAACATATTACAAACAAAACATGTCAGATAATTGGACTAAGGAAGATGAATCAGCTTTACTAGACATGAAATGAGAGAATGGTTACAAAAGGGCGTAGGTAAACATGATCTTAATTATTGTTATAATAACTATTTTCATTTTATGTTATTTTATTTTAAATATTTTAAATTAATTTGGTTAAATAAATTTATATTATTTATAAATTATGAAATGCTAGGAAAAAAGAATAAAAATAGAGTTTTAGATACATATTAATATTTTGAAATATAAATGCAATATTAGTCATTTTTCCTAAATCTCGTTGCTAGATACATAACAAGTCGTCTAATCTCCTCGGGTTTGTTCATTAATAAACTGATAACTGTGGCTAACTATTAGCTAGAGTGTTTGTGGTATCCTATCCGAAGAATGGGACAGTTTCATATCGTACAACTACGTATTTATTAATGGTCTTTGTCTTCTCCCCCTTTACGCGACGAAGTTCCAGTTGACCGATGGTTATAAGAGGAAGTGGCCACTGACTGATGAGGATGTAAAGAAGCTTGTGGAGTGTGCGCATCGGTCTTGATGGTATCATCAATGAGAAAGTCGACATACAACCGAGTATCGAACTAGGTAGTAGTAGATGGAGCCTTCAGAATTGCGAACTTGCCGGATGGAGTTCATATGCAAATTTCAAATATCACACTTGAGGTTATCAATATTTTTTTCATATGACTAGCATTATAATTGGCGCTCATTTGTGTATTCAAGGCATTGGTGATTTTGTCTAACCAATAAGCAAATCGATAATTTCATGATTCAATATGTGCATAGCAATTATTGATAGAGGCGTACTTTTGGTCAACTGTCTAGTCTTATGTGGTGGGTAGAAGAATTGTAAATTAATGGACATTTAGGAAGAGTAAAATAAAGTAGAGAAAACTAGAGGATGCGGATATTGTACGAAAACAAAAATATGAAAAGTTTACCTCAAACAACTGATATAAATTTGACATAAAGTAGGTAAATTTTCAAATGGAAGTATAATGTGTTGGAACTGTGTCAGCCCGCAACAGATTGTAACAACTCGTATTTTGGCATTTGGATATTTATATATTTATTGCCAATTAAGTGGTGGTTACAAAATGTGATTTTTCACGGACGATCGAATTAGGACTTAGACCAATTCCATTGAGTCTAGATGAATGGTGGGAACCTTTTAGACTATAAGTATCAAGATGTTTTGACTGTAGGATTTTTAGTTGGTAGCTTAGGATTGATTCATGAGTCGATCAAAAAAGCAAACTTTTGCATATGATGGAATTAGGTCCTGTAACCTTTTCCATTGGTCTCGAATGACCTGAGTATAAGGTTCGATATTTTTGGGGTTTGAGAGATTTTAGTGAATAGTGTTTTGAAGGAGGCTA
The DNA here is from genome assembly GCA_030737875.1 of Allium sativum. Classification (NCBI taxonomy): domain Eukaryota; kingdom Viridiplantae; phylum Streptophyta; class Magnoliopsida; order Asparagales; family Amaryllidaceae; genus Allium; species Allium sativum. Next base: position 439,456 of record JASFAX010000069.1, read on the forward strand.
TATAAGCATCTCGTTATCTTCCCTCTTTAGTTCTCAAGCTCCGATTTCTCCACCAATGGATGAAATAGTCCGATTTAACCCGTCCACTTTTTTCCAAAACCCCCTTAACATGGAAGTTGTTCATACCGACGACACGAACTCAACGGCGTCGGACGCTCGTCGATTGGATGCCGAAGTTGATAGGAAAACGCCAAAAAGTATCCCATGTTTGTTTCGTTCTTTGCTTACTGCGCCTTCATCATCGAGAATCAGCTCTTGGCACCAAAAGGAAAGATTAGAGGATTGAAAAATGAAGAGAATGGAGCAAGATTCAGGTCAATCGGAGTTCATATGAGAGGAAAATATATGATTTAGTGATTTCAATATTTTGGCTTTTCCCGACAAACGAAGCTTGGTCGGACGGCGAATTTTCTGGCGTAGGTATCCTAGAGGGAGGTGCTTCAGATGGAGGTGGTTTTGTGTCGATTGGAGGTGTGAGATGGCTGTGATAGTTGGTCAAAGTTCGGTTAAAGGTGCGGCAGTTTTTGGGCAAGGGTTCAAGCCTGGTTCGACCATATCGAACTAGAAATGGGGCAGATCTGGAAAAGTGAGCATGGTAGGTAATTAGCATAGGCTAATTACATTTTTAATTATGTTAAGTATATTATTGTTGTGGTGCTTATATCTTTTGCATATGTTATCAGATTCAGACGTGGTTTCGAGTGTTGGACTCGTATTAATGAGCACTACACTATCAATCAGCTTTGCACTGATTTGATCGAGGTGAGTGATATTATCTCTCACTGTACCACAATTGTAGCATATAGTATTATTGATGCTTATGTACGATTTCTAGTTATAAAATGGAACATCTAAAATAGAAGAACCTAGCAGTTAGTAAATAAAAGAGATTAGTAGTGAATTAACCAGATTTGACATGGACATCACACTTTACCTGTTTGTGCGCTATTACGCGTCATTATATGTCAGTTTGGCACTATCGCCAGACTTAGGCCATTTAGACGTATATTATACCTTCATTGTTATAGGTAGGTTCTACTTGACATATTATGGTCATTTTGGATGTTTGTATGCTAGTTTGGGATGTGCATGACTATTGGTTGCATGGTTGACATTTTTTGCTTTGTTAAGTCTAAAACACCGTCCGTAGGCAATCTAGTATCAGGGAATGATCCATTCGTTAGATTTTGGAGTGCTTATCGATCAAATGCACATGTTGGTGTATCTTGATTGTACGCACAAGGATGGTAGACTCAAACGAACGATATATATTCTTGATGGAGTTTCAGAGTGCATGGTTGGATTCTATGACAGAGCAACAATGGAGTTCGGCAATAGATCTAAAGACTTGGATGGAGAAAAGAAGTCGAAGAACAAAGTGGACCTTGGTTCGACCAAGTCCGGATCGACATAACCGATGCAGAGCGGTTCGACCAATTTCAGATTGGCTATGTCAATCCGAATATGGAGGACCAAGTCTGGGTTGACTATGACGATCCGGATGTGGTTCGACTATGTCGATCCAGATCCGGTTCGACTAAGTTGAGCCAGAGTTGAGCCGGTCTGGGAAAAGGTGACGTGATGGTGGCCTAAAGAGGAGTTCTTCATGGTGACGTTTCTTCTTGGCGACAAGCTGGATTTCACGACAAATGCCGGATGTTTTCCTTGGATGTATATTTAACCAATTTTTATTAAACACATGATCTGAGTAGTAGTTATCGATTACTATGAAGTGGTCGATACCAATTACTATTGCTGTTGGTCATTTTGGCCAATTTGACATCGACGACGATGTGATTTCGAGGAGCAGAATATAATGGATCGTTCGATAGTGGTTTCAAGATGATGGCTCTTTGACCGGCTTTAGATTGAGGCGAGGATATGGTGTTTTTAGGCAGTGATGTGTCATTCGACGACGATGGTTCCAAGATGGGGAGCAAGGTTGCTATTATGGATTTCTTTTCCCTAAGTTGTAGAAAGTCAACATTAAGTCATGTTGGGATGACTGTAATATGAGGATGGGATGACATGTACTTGTTACGACTTGGAGCGATGATGTCTCATGACAGTGCAATTTGTCGGAGATAACCCATTTGTCGATTGACTTCAACAGGATGTCTTATGGACAGTATAGAGATGGATTCTGCTACGAATTTTATGTGCAAAGGAATTATCGAAATTCACGATTTTGGTACACCTTTGAGAGAGAGGGCATGTAGACGAATCAGAGCCAAGGTTGTGTGGACTGATTCTCCTGGACCTCAGAACCAGGACAGTATGCACCGCGTAGGGCTATTGGTAATAAACCAGGGCAGTTGGTCATAGCGAGAGTTGGGTGGAGACCAGGGCAGTTGGCCCGGTCATGGCCTCAATGTATTTGGTGACTAAAATATTGAATTTCATATATTTTATGCACTGGGTGAGTGAATGTGAGGATGGTTGAGGGATTCCATGGTTATTTACTTATTTATCACCACTCAGTACTTAGGCGTCTATCACACTTTTTTATATGTTGTTGATCACAATACAACATATATTGATTGTTATGTGCTAACTTTGTGGATGTAGGGATAGGACAGGTATAATTCTCCATAGCTTTGTGCCATGTTTAGTATTCTGACTTTTGTAGTACTTTGATATTTGTTTATGTCACACTTGACTTATGTTTGACCTAAAGTTTTATGTTCCCTCTTATTACTTTGGGTACTCATTGTCGATGTTGATGAGCAGACTGGGTAGCATGTTTGGGTATTATCAGGAGTTATGTAGGTGGATTCGCAGGTGATGATAATTTTACATATTTATACTTGTATCGTTATTGTTTATTCCATTAAGTGATCCTTGACAATGTTCTATGTTTTGTTAGAGATAGTATCAGGGTTGGCTTGAAGTATCGGGTTGCTTTAGGCATGTCGGCAGGGGAAACAAAAAAAATGTGTGTAGCACCAGGAATCGAACAAGCTAGCTTAGCGGGTAGGTACCAGAGTCACAACCAACCAAGGCGCATGTGTTTTGTTAACAATTGGAGCTGATATCTTTAAATTATATAACAAGATACCACCACCACCTCCTTTGTTGTTGCCCCCTTGGCTTGTGGTTGTCCTATTCTGGCGCCTAGCTTGCCTAGCCCTAAAACCGGGTCTGAACAGTGTACCGATTGAGATTATTTACTTGTTATATAAACTATATTGTTACTCTGTATAACTGTATGGACCTATGCACTCTGATTATATGGTTCATATAGTTATTACTGCCTAGTTTGTTTTATATTTATAATTTGATTATTATATGTTATCTGATGCATTATGAGATATACGACAGGTTTTGTGATCATGTTTATGTTACATTCTCTTTATTCTCTTTTATTCCATTCTCTTCTTTCTTCTTTTTCTTCCTTTCTACTATTTCTTTCTCTTGATGACCGCTTTACATCGATCGGGTACTTGTACAATGCAGATTTTAGATTTGAGCATCAGTGGTATACGAGTCAAACTTAGTATCAGAGCTTAGTTTGGATTGTTTAACCTAAGCAGTTTGAGAGTTAATATATATGAGAGAGTACACATGTGTATATATTTTGGATTTCAAGTTTATATATTATTAACATATATAGTATGGGTTGTTTTACACACGAGTGCGATCAGAATTATTTTCTTTGTTAGCGACTGATCGTCCTGTTATCTGAGACAATTTAAAGAATGAGAAGTACTTCTAATTTCTCCGTTTTTGGAGTTGAGAGTCAGGCAGAATCGATAACTACTAGTATCGATTTACAGTTTTCACTATTAGTACGATCCATTATCTAGGATGTCCTTCAAATCTCTAATCCTTCATGGCGCTCAAGTGCAGTGAGTCGAATATGACGCGTTGGGCTGATGCTTACTTTTCCATGTGGCATACCGTTCCTTGAAACGGAATCGACTGTATGGTGCGAGAGATGTTTGGGTTCTCGCAATGTTTTTTCTTCAATAACTTGGAGTTGAATGAATTAGGAGTTTACTCCTAAGAGACTCCAAGGTTGAGCCTGAATTGGTTGTGAGTCTTTATTATTTCGAGTTCTCAAAATTGATTCGCTCAAGACCAGTTCACTTCAAAGTGGTTTTGTATCGACTTCTTATAAGTCGATGAAGTCTCGCTGATTTAGGTGATATGTTTGTGTTGGAAAGCATGACTAAATTCGATGTGATATCGAAGTATGTTTAGTTCTCTCCTATGTCACTCCGAAGTTTGGAGTTTGTGGATGGGTTGTGAGATTGACTCGGAGGGTTATTATTTCATTCAGAGTGAATGTTTGCTAGAGGAGTCCATCGAGTAAGCTCGCGATGTTTGAGCTTACACCCATTAATTAGATTTTTCCTACTTTGTTGGGAAAAATCGTGGAGACATATGTGTTGGTTTTCCTTCCCATTCCGTCGAATTCTCCCTCGGTGAAGCGGGAAATAGCTACGTCATTGCTCAATATATGTTTCCATCAATGATATTTCCATGCGTGTTTTGCTTTGGCATTGAGATTTCATCATTCCATTGGATCTTGCGATTGATGGATGGAACAAGACTGGGGCTCGTGAATTGATTTGTCTCTCTTGATTGTGACTTACAATGTCCAAGGATTGGTTAGACTATGTATGTGTGTAACATCCTGTGTTTGGTCATTAGAAATTATTATTGTAGGCCTCGAGGTAGGGGAGTGTTATGACATAGCTAGTTTATTCTTGGCATTATACATGGTTCATCAAAAAATTTAAATTCATCGCATCATGGTTTCATGTTTGCTAAATTAGTTGCTTATTGAATGTTGAACTTAACTGGACTCAATCTTTGAGTACAAAAGTTCAATTACTGGGAGGATACAAAATATCGGCTGCAGTGAGAGGTTATTGGTGACGATAGTGGGCCAGAACAATCTCTTCAGTAGTGAGTAGCTCTCAATTTAGTGATAGTGGGCTAGGACTTGGATCTCCAGTAGAGAGTCACTTATGATCAGACGATAGCAGGTTGAGATAGATCTCTAGTAGCAAGTTGTTACCTATGCTTGTAGCTTGAGAGTAGCTAGACACATTCAATGAGGTGACCGGATTGCCACCATATGTGAGTCAAGTTCTATATCGGTCTAGTTATGGATGTTATTTTGGTTAGGAATCTGAAGAGGATTTTACAAATTGTGAGTAGTTGATTCTTGCATGCCGATTATAGCATTTTGTATGTGGTTTTGACCGTGATCGGCGGTTAGGCTGTTTGGGCCAAACAGCGAGTTGACATATTTTGAGATTGGTTTGTTGGAGTTTCACTTTCAATCGAGAAAGTAGAGTGCTTGGGTCATGTCATCTCGAGTAGGATGTCGTTGTGAGTCCTACGAAGGTTTGGGAAGTTAAAGTTGAACCATAAGTGTGTTGGTTTCTTGTTTCGAGTAGGAATGAGAAGGCGATAGTACTCACTTGGTTGTGTGAGCGGTTTAAGTTTGGTTTGTTTCCAAATGGAAGGTTGTTGTGATTTAGTCGATAACCAAAACCGCATAAGGGTATTCGACTCACAATATGGAGTTGTTGGTGATGGAGTTCATTTTGGTGAGTCGGAGGCACTATTTACTAGTGAGGGGGTTAGCGTTGTTGGTGATGTCGTATCATTGGGATTTCTCTTCCTCGAGAAGTATTTCAACCTTTGCTAGCGACATCGGTTGAAATTTTTGGCCTCTTACAGTATGAGTTTCCTATAGGTATGTATAGGAAGTAAGTCGTTTGTGTGCGTCGAGTTGGAGATGTACTAGTTCACAAGCGATATTCGTTTAGTGAATGACGCTTGTGTTTAGCACTAGTTGTGATTTTATAACTCTTGGTAAGGTAGTGCGGACTCGACCGAGGTAGTCGATTCTGTGTTGAGAGGTGTTGTATGTTTTCAGCATCATGAGAAGGGATTGATTACGCATTCATTTGAAATGAATGTGATGTCAGCTAGCGATAACTGGATGGAAAGGATCGAATAGTTTTCTATAACTATTTGAGATTTCCAAGTGGTTGCGGGAATGGTTGTCAATGGTTTCCATTGATAGGTTGCCATACAAGTTGGGAATAGTATGATAGCGCTCAAGTCATACGCGGTTTGTGGACAAGAGATGCTAGATTAATATTCTTGATTTTTGAAATGGAAACCAAGTTGTCGAGTCATATATGGATTAATTTAATATTTGATATGTTTCGTATTAGTTAGGTTAGTATCCTACATGCTAGGATAGACACGGATGTTATATTTTATAATTACCATTGTTTCGCTTATCTATGTTGATTGATGATATTTGCATGTTTATTTATGTCTATATGATTGTTAGGCATGCGAGGTAATTGTATTGTTGTATTGTCTAATTATTCAGAATGAATTTCATACATGACTTGACATGCTCGTGTTAGATAAATTTTAATTATTTAACATGTTTATTCCCTTATTGCTATTTCTACAATTGTGTCTAATCCTCATTGTTGAGTACATTCCAAGGTACAAAAAAGCAAGATTTGATTTGTTTGGATACTAATTCGTTTTTATTTGCATCTAAATGCCAAGCTTGCTTGAAAAGAGGTATGTAGTAGAAGTAGAGTAGTGGTTTTTTCTATTTGGCGCATTTGGTGATTTTATGCCCTAGATATGGTTAACCACTTTTGGGATTTTGTTTTATTTTTTGGGATGAGACTTACATGAAGATTTGGGGTTTTTCCGGATCTAGTCGTTCAGGGGAGGTGCTGCCGAAATTTTTCGTGAATTCAGGCATATTTGGAAAGAAATTCGATATGCGATGCTAAGTTGAATTGACTTCCAGATATTAAGTTTTCACTTTTATCTTCTGACGTCGAGTTGTTGGGAAATGAGTACACAACTTAGAGATTTGGTTCGGCTGCATCGATCCCAAATTGAATGGTTATTGAGAGCGTTAAGTGGCAATTTGTCTTGTATCGTCACTTATTCGAGAGTGTTGGGTTGTGCTGTTTTACCTTTGAGGATTTCGAGGATGAAATTAATTAAGAGGGGAGAACGAAACAACCCATATTTTGGTGATTGGATATTTAGATATCTTTATTTAAATATTAATCGCCAATTAAGTGGTGGTTCCAAAATGTTCTAGGACTTGCGAAAATGTTCCATTAAGTCCAAATCGATGGTGGGAACATTTTAGACTGTAAGCACTGAGATGTTTCGACTGTTGGATTTTTTGCTGGTAGCTGAGGATCGATCCGTGAGTCGATCCAAAAAGTTAACTTTTGCGTATGATGGTATTAGGTCCTGAAACCTTTTCCATTGGGCTCGGAATAGCCGTCATGATTCTTTTGAGTATAAGGTTCGATATGTTTGGGGTTCGGGAGATTTTGGGCTTGGTGAATAGTGTTTTGAAGGAGGCTATATAAGCACTCAGTCTCTTTACTCTTTAGACCTCAAGCTCCCATATTTCCATCAATGACCGAAATAGTCCAATTTAGTCCATTCTCTTTTAGCCAAAAACTCAACATAAAAGTTGTTCTTATCAACGATACGAACTCAACGACATTGGGTGCTCATCTATTGGGCACCGAAGTTGGCCGATAATCATTAAAAAAACAACCCAGGTCTGTTTTGTTCTTTTGCTTGCTGCGACTTCATCATCGAGAATCAGCTCTTAGAACCAAAAGAAAGATGTATAGGATTGAAAACGAAGAGAATATCTATGGTTTCAGGTCATTTGGAGTTCGTATGAGAGAGAAATATACGATTTAGTGATTTTGGTATGTTGGTTTCTCCCGATGAACGGAAGCAAGGTTGGACAGCGAATTTTCTGGCAAAGGTAGCCTGGAAGGAGGCGCTTTAGATAGAGGTGGTTTGGTGTCGATTGGAGGTGCTAGGTGGATGTGATAGTTGGTCTAAGTTCGATTAAAGGTGCGAGGTGACTATGTCGAACCGGAAAGGAACCCGATCTGGAAAAGTGAGCAAGGAAGGCAATCAGCGCAGGCTAATTACATTTTAAATTATGTTAAGTATATTATTGTTGTGGTGCTTATATTTTGTGTACGTTATCGGATTCGAATGTGGTTTCAAGCATTGGACTCGTATTGACGAGCTCTACGCTGTAGAGCAGCTTTGCATTGATTTGGTTGAAGTGAGTGATATTATCTCTCACTGTACCGTAATTGTAGCATAGAGTATTATGGATGCTTATGTGTGATTACTAGTTATAAAATGAAACATCTAGGATATGGGAACCTAACAATTAGTAAATAAAAGAGATTAGTAGTGATTTAACTAGATTTGACATGGACACCACACTTTACCTGTTTGTGCGCTATTACGTGCCTATATGTTAGTCTGGCACTGTCGCTAGACTTGGACCATTTGGGCATATATTATACCTTGATTACTATATATATGTTCTACTTGACCTATTATGGTCATTTTAAATGTTTGTATGCTAGTTTAGGATTTGCATGACAATTGGTTGCATGTTTGACTTGTTTGCTTAGTTTAGTCTAAAACATCATGCGTAGACAATCTTGTACTAAGGAATATTTCGTCCGTCAAAGTTTGGGTTGTTTATCGGTCAAATGCACATGTTGGTGTATCTTGATTTTTTGCACAAGGAGAGTAACTCGAACCGGCGAGATATATTCTCGATTGAGTTTCAAAGCGCATGGTTGGACTCAACGACAGAGCATCATTATAGTTCAGAAACAGATTTAAGGACTTGGATGAAGCAAAGAAGTCGAAGGACGAAGTGGATCTTGGTTCGACCAAGTCTTGTTCGACATAATCAATCCGAAGTCGATTCGACTAATCTCGGATCGGCTATGCCGATCCAGATTCTGGTCGACTAAGTTCGGATTGACTATGTCAATCCAGATATAGATGACCAAGTCTGGATAGACTATGTCAATCCGGATCTGGTTCGACTATGTCAAGCCTGAGTTGGGTCAACTCAGGGAATGATGACGTGATGGTGGCTTAAAGAGACGGAATTCTTCATGGCAGCGTTTCTCCTTGGCAAGAAGATGGGTTTCACAATGAATGTTGGACATTGTCCTTGGGTGTGTATTTAACCAATTTTGGTTAAATACTTGACCTGAGAAGCCGTTATCGATTACTATGAAGTGGTTGATATCGATTACTATTGTTGTTGGCCATTTTGGCCAATTTGACATCGACGACGATGCAATTTCAAGGAGCAAGATATAATGGATCGTTCGACAGTTGTTTCGATACGATGACTTTTTGATCAGTGGCTTTAGCTTGAGGCGATGATGTGATGCTTCTAGGAAGTGATGCATCATTCAACGACGATGGTTCTAGGATGGGGAGAAAGGCTGTTACGATGGATTGCTTTTCTCTAAGATGCATAAAGACGACATTAAGTCATGTTGAGATGACTGTCGTATAAGAATGGGATGACATGTAGTTGTTATGACTTGGAGGGCAGTCGATAATGTCTCTTGGCAGTGTAGTTTGCGGTTATAACCCACTTGTCGATTGACTTTGATGAGGAGTCTTATGAAAAGTCTTGACATGGATTCTGCTGTAGAGATTGTGTGCAAAGAAGTTATCGATATTCACAATTTTGGTACACCTTTGAGAGAAGGGGAATGTAGACGAATCACGGTCAGAGTAGTGTGGACTGATTTACCCGGACCCCAGAGATAGGGCGGTGTGGATTGGATAGGGCTATTGGTTATAGATCAAGGCAGTTGGCCATAGCGTGGGTTGGGTGGAGACCAGGGCAGTTGGTCCTGCCATGGCCTCGATGAATTTGGTGACCAAATTATTGAATACCATATACTTTAAGCACTGAGTGAGTGAATGTGACGATTGTTGATGGATGGTATGGTTGTTTGCTTATTTATCACTACTAAGTACTTAGACATCTATCACGCCCTTTTTATATGATGTTGATCACTATATAACATATATCGACTGTTATGTGCTAACTCTGTGGATGCCGGGGTAGAACTGGTATGATTCTTCATATCTCTGTACCATGTTTATTATTGTGACTTTTCGAGATTTGTTTATCGCTCATGCCAGACTTATGTCTGACCTAAACTTTTATGTTCCCTCTTATTACTTTGGGTGCTCATCGACAATGCTGATAAGCAGACTGAGTAACAGGTTTGGGTATTATCTAGAGATTTGTAGGTGGATTTTCCAAAAGTTTTACGCATTTATACTTATAACATTATTGTTTATTCTATTGTGTGACACTGTGAAGCCTTGACAGTATCATGTGTTTTGTTAGAGACAATGTATCAATTTATCATATTTACTTGTTATATAAACTCTATTGTTACTTTGTATAACTGTATGGACCTGTGCACTCGTATTATCTGGTTTATATAGTTATTACCATCTCGCCTGTTTTATATCTGTAATTTTATTATTGTATGTTATCTGATGCATTATGAGATATACATCAGGTTTTGTTATCATGTTTATGTTATGTTCTCTTCGTTCTCTTCTATTCCCTTCTCTTCTTTTTTCTTTTTATTCATTTCCACTATTTCTTTCTCTTAACGACCGCTTTACAGCGATTAGGTGCTTGTAAAGCGCAAATTTTAGTTTTGAGTGTCGGTGATGTACGGTGAGTCATCACACAGATGCTATGTGTGAATATCAAAAAAAAATACACTACTGAATCTTTATTAAACCTACAAACTCTAATTTATTTAAAAATTTCTAATTTTAGGTTGAATAAGATCATATCTATTACTTGTATAGGAAAAAAGAAACCAATCATTTCTTTTGCTAACAAGTGTTAAAACATGAAGATGCAATATTTTGTTAGTCAAAATATGGAATATTTTTCCATCTCATTATCACTTCCCTAAATGCAAACGCTTCCGCTTTATCTTTCCCAAATCAGTAATCTAAATTTTATTTCTTTGATAGATTGGTTATTCCTCGCATTTCCAAACATATGCAACTGTTTTTATCACCACTAATTTTGAAATCAAAGAAAAATTTGTTACATATTTCCACAAAATCCACTGTTTCCTTCCGATGTCATTTCCATGTCCTCGGTTCAAGGTACTTCAGCGTCCAATTCTAATTCTATTGTTTATCCATTTGATCCTTATACTCTTATGGAAAACTACTCTATCAGTATCATCTATTCCTTACTTTGATTAGCATCTTTACAAATTCGTTATTATTTTTCGTTTATGTATTAACTTCACTTTTTTGTAATTTCCTTATGTTGGAATTTGGGTGATTGTACGATGACATGACTTATATTAACATTTATTTTGTAATTTCCTCACTTTCTTTTATCTCAAAACTGAAAGAATGAGTATATAACACGTGGTAGTTAACTGAAATCAATGCTATACTACACCATCTTCTTTAATGAATGCTCTTAAGGTCTTAATAAATAGTCAAAAAGAGAAAATATTAGATGATATTTTCAAATGATTAACATATATTTGCTTTACATGCAGGTATTGCTACGTGATAATAGAAGAAATGATTTTGATGTATATATGTTAAGCACTAAAATTGCTAGAGATGAATTTCGCTTTCAGTTGAAGATGTCCACTGATGTGAAAATAAAAGGTTTGGTATTGTTTACTTACTTTGCTTTCCATGTTTCTTATGTGTATCAAGTGTCTTATTTTTTTATCCTTTTTTTTGCATATAAAAGCTAAACACAAGTATTTTCAGTTTGATTTTATAAGTTCTTATAGTTGATAATCTCAAAAAAGTAATTCGCAATAAACATCAACACCTAATTATATCAGCAATATTATTGTTTGACATCATAAAAATTGTATCTCCTAAATATGGTAAGAGAGTAGCATGCCTAAAATGTGCACATTTTTAATGTAAACAGGAGCTATTTCATACTAAAAAATAAATCTCTATGTGACTACCCGAACTTCCCGGTAAAGGAAAGCCCGGATTGAATTGAGAACACGACAAATCAGAACACAAACGGAAGAACATTTCATTGCTTATTACAACAATTCCATCAGAATACAAGAATATACAGAGTATGAATAAATAATATAGATTCGATAAATATCAGAGATTTACAAATTACAATGCAGTGGAAAAATAATACAAAACACAACCGAAAGAGATACACGGATACAGAGCTTTTCGAAAATCATTCCAGCTGTAAACCAGGATCCTGTGAATATAAATCTGCAAAACCAAAACTACTAGCTGCCCATGTGGAAAATAGGGGCACCCAGAGTTTAGGTTAAAACAATAAACTCCAGGTCAGTCATGTAACTGATGTGAGAACTAAAACAATTATTTAAAACTTTACTTTAAATCAGATATATCAAGGGACCACGCCGTATAACACAGAACGGGTTTCCTCCCAAGAATACCAGTGCATATAACAAAACAGCGCAATGCTTTTTGGAAAAATGAGGCTATTATAAGACCCAAGTCCCATCACACAATGCAACGCAAGCCGGAGGATAGGGTTTTCCCTTATAATAGCCAAACATGCTTGGTACGTTTAAAACAAATCATTTGATACTATTATAGTGTAACGTGTATGAAAACAACTTCAAATATAAATGTATTAATCCTAGACGGCATGGGTACCATATATCATGTCGCCAATAATAGGCTCTACAATCAAAACCGCAATGTCACGTATTGGAAGTTGGATTTCCATCTGTGAACCAAGGCAAGGGATCGTCCTTACCGCTTCGAGACTCTCCAGCCCGAGCCTCAGGAACAGCCGCAACTGCACCTTGGATCATCAGGGCTGGTCCACACAGAGTGGATTAAAATGCTTGAACACTGCGTTTCCCAGCCCTATGAGGCATAAACTGGTCATATCCCGACTAAACCATCGGCCCCGGAACGACCGATATAACCGAGGCGCCTCGCTATCCATCATCCACACAAGTAAAACGTTAGGGCTTGCAAAACGCTGACACCACTCCTAGCTAGAAGGAAACGCATGCCCTCCCTGATGTCCTCACCCGTTTCTGGTTCACATCGGGGTGTGAGGCTCGCGAATCAACACTACAAAAAGCTATGTTATATCAAAACAGTGCTTTGATCATCAACCACAAGACTCTTCTTTTCAACAGAAGCCTTGATAATTTGCATCTCAACATGCCACACAGGCAATTCACGCTATGCAACCGATGTCTATCAATCACACATAATGAAATCCGATGTCAGACACACATCCATTTACAAGTTCGTTTTGGGTCTGAACGAAACCGGAGGCACCTTATTCCTCGTCCCGTATGTCCAATACAGGAGAGAGGTCCTCACATATCCGGTCGATCTCCAAGTACGTCTGGACGATCACCACTTATTACCTTGTCTTGGGTGTACGGCCCAATCAAGACATCAGTAATCATCCAAACGATGTGAAGACCTCCGGTCTTCAACCACCGTCTTCATCCTCGACACATCGTCGAATCATTTATTCAGAATGGGATAAACCCGGTCTTTCTGAATAACTCGCGTATATAATAAATAAGTGCTATAAAAACACAACTATGCCTCATTCCAATCCAGAATATTCCTTTATTCAAATATTCTTATACTTTGGGAAAGGTTCCCATTAATTTTATCAAAGATTTATTCTTTAGTCTTCTTTTGGATTTAAATTCAAACCAAATTGTGGTTTGTCCAAACTAGTCGAGATTAGCGAACCTTACCAAAGTAATCATTTGTTTAATTTCCCAATCCCAACCTATTCATCCCATGAAGCAAAATTGGTAATAATTCATATCTAACACCATGGTGTTATTGGTAAATTCAATTACCATTTCACGTTCAAATCTAAATAAAGATTTAACTATCGCCTGGAGCAAAACTGGTGATACTCCACTCTCGATCATTTCTTGAATTTGATAATTTTAGTTATCAAATTCACCTTTCAATCTATTTAAAGATTCATTAAAACTCTAATTCAGTTTTAATTTCCAAAAATCATTACTTAATGATTATTCAAAGTTAAGAAACAAATCTTATCTTTAACTAGGTTAAAGAACTAATGTCATTTAAAACACAACTCAGGATAAACCCAAGATCACATTCCATTAACAATGGAATCTTCAGGAAACAGATCAATATATATAATCGATATGAACTTCCATATCCAACCGATAATATAAATGGAATAACGGCAAAGCCTTTTAAATTCCATATATATTAACAGTCTTCCTCTACAGAAGCTCACTTCGATTATTACCAAATCGAATTCCATTCAATTCCAATTTAATATGCTGAATTGGAAAACTTCACTTTGGAAAATCTCCTTTAAATCTTAACAAAAGATCTATAAATTCCAAATCAAATTTCACTATAAATCGGGTTAAAGAACGAATGTCGTTAAAAATATAGTTCACGATAAACCCAATTAACATTCCATTTTATTCCAATTATTAAATATAATTGGAAACCCTAACAATCTTAATTAAAAGATTTATCCTCTTCACGTGGGGTTCAAGAACAGTGTTACTGAAGACACCGTTCACGACAAACCCAAAATCCCATTTGATATTAAATACAAGGCTCTGAATAGAAAATATATCGGCTTATATTCAATATCAAATACTACAACCAATAAATAACGTATTGGAAATAACGATATAAATATATCTTTCAAATTTCCATAAAAATATCTGTATAATCACGAAATCCAACATCGAAATATTCCGAAGATAATTTCGATTCAAATCCATTCCAATTCATATATTGGAAATTCTGGTTATTTTTAAAACCATTTCAAATCCAATTTATTTATTTAAAAATATTGGATTATAATTCTAGTTCATAACTAGTTCATTTTGATAAAAACTATTTTTATCTTTTCAAATATGGAATTTTTCATCCCAATTCTTTCCAAATCATTTCTTATGATTTTACACTAATTATTGATATTTTTAATAATTTTATCAAGGCCCGTACAGTCGATTTCCATAAACGGCTATCGAACTACACTTACAACGACCTTTTCCAAATTTGATTTGGACATAATTCCAAATCCATCCGTTAGATTTCAAATCTCTAATATTCATTAGAAAGCTCTTTTCGATATGAATCCAACGGTTCTGGTTTTAGGAGAATCCGACGGTCGGATCTCCCGTAATGTCCATTCAAAGTCAATAGTCGAAATTCGTGAATTGCCGCAGCGCGGCGCGTTCTATTCAGACCATTATATTATATATATAATATATATTTTGTCGATTTCCATTTAAAACGTATTTTGTAAATCGTTTTAAATTCTTTTTCAAAACGGTTTCACTTCATATTCAAATTTAAATCAAAATTGAATATTCCATATCATTAACATATAAATGATGATATTTTCAAAACATTAAATTTTGAAATCAATTCCTTTTCAATATTCATTATAAAAATGAATAAAATCGGGATAAATATCGTTCACGTCAAAATGGCGTTAAATTAATCAACACGACTTTATATATTTAAATATATTCGTGTCTATCCCAAATCGGACATCAAAATAATATTTTGATTCTTTTCTGAATATTATTTGAAAATATTCATTATTTTAAAATATTCGTTCGTTCTGAATTGGAATCAGACACAATCAATTACCATATAATGTTATTTATATGGATTTCATACCACACACTTATATAACAACCATAATCAACAATCATCTAGAGTGCATTCTACACTGCATAAGCATTAAATATAAATATTTAACGCTTACAATAGCCTGTCGATCAATCGATTGATATACCACTAAACAGTTGGGATCAGTGTACGTCAAATATCATCCCAACACCCGTAGGGGTTTTCAATCCACAAACACAGAATATTATTTGTGAAGTTGGGCAATGTGTAAAATTTATCGTCCCAGTCCATATCAGTCAAATAAGTGTACATAAATAAACCATCTGATTTGTAAATGAATATTTATTTTATTCGTATACACGTTAAAAATTATAATTTTAATGATAAAATGTTTATTCGGTTAATTTACACAATAAAAATAATATTTTTATTGTTCTAACATATTTTAGAAAATTTTGGCGGCATAACGGCGCGATATCAAAATCGGGTAATGTCTAGCATTACCCCACTCCTGATCTTGGCTCGCGCCATACACACATAACAATTCATTTCACCCAAACAACCAAATTCAACCAAATAATCTAATCAACCAAACCAAACAATCAAACAAGTCGTCCATGGTCTGTGGACGACGGGGAACAGTTAATATATACAGTTATAAAATAAATAACTGTACAAAGAAAATTATAGAGAGGGGTTCTCACCTTGGGTTTCCACTCCGTCATTCTTTATTTCTGAATGGTTTGGATTCCGTTCTGCTTTTAGTCAGTTCCATCGCACTCTTTTTCACGCTATTCATAATAAAAAATCACCTTTTTATTATGATGTTTATATATTTAAAAATCGCATTTTTACATCGCTATTATGTAAATAAAAATCATATTTTTATTTCTACTTCATGTATATAAAAATCGAATTTTTATCGCTATTTCATATATATAAAAATCTAATCTTTACTGGTTTAAAAATCTTATCTTTTCCTATGTTAAAATATAAACTTTCTTTATATAAAGATCAAATCTTTTATTTTTAAAAATCATTTCTTTCTTATAAAAATTCAATTTTTATCTCGCTATGATGTATATGAAAATCCAATCTTTCTCTCGCTGTGATGTATATGAAAATCACATTTATTTAACAAGGTATTACCATTTTAAAAACAATGCTAGCTTATTAAATTAAAAACTCACTTTATTCCTGTTAAAAATTGAATCTTTAACCGATGGAGGGCCCACTGGTCAGTGGTGGAAGGCTAGGGAAGGTGGCGCCGGGTGTTAGAAGGTAGGTGGTGGTGGCGGTTGGCCGGTCTTGGCCTATGGTGGCAGTGGGTGATGTTTTGGGGCCATGGTTTGGATTTGAAGGGGGAAAGAGGGAGAGGGGCGGCGCTGGAAGGGATGTTGGCCGGAGAGGGAGGGGCGATGGCCAGAGGTGGAGCGGTGGACATGGCGTCGACGGCGGAGGTGTGAGCGGTGGGATAGAGGACCAGAGTGGGTTTTGAAATTTTAATTTTAGGTTAGAAAATAAACCGGGGGGGGGGGGGGGGGGGTGGGCTGAGATAATATATATTATTTATATTTTCTTTTTTTCTTTCAAAAAGTTATATTTTAATTCGAACTCGAAATCAAACCCACCGATTGTCGTCCCTAGCCAATTAACCCCATTCTGAATACAATGAGATATGTGTCGTAAGCTAGTTCAGCTGTTACGATCAGTTTCCGTCAAAATCAAAATATAAATCTATATATTGAATTTGAACGCATATTTCAATTTACCGAGGCCACATACGGACCCAAAAAATTCCAAAAAAATAAATCTGGCTATGTTTTGACGATACGGTCCTAACAAAACTAATTTCGTCGAATTTGGAGACCGTTTGAAAAATTGTCATTTTTTAGTCGATCCAAATTGAGTGAAACTGTCAAAACACGTTTAACTTCGCCATGCTCACATATTGATCCCAAAAATTATGAAAATTAGAATCTAGCAATAATTTGACACTATGCATCCAACAAAAGTGGTTTCGTCAAAAACGGAGGTCGTTTGCAAAATTTCCATTTTTAAGGGCTATGTTTTCCATAGCGACTATTCTGAATTTTCAACAGGGTATAACTTTTTATTCCCGCTATGAAATTTCAATTTTCCAGATTCGTTGAAAGATATCCTCAAATAGATATTAATATATTTGGTTTCGCTAAAATCTGGTTTATTTTGAATCCTGTACATTCATTTGAAATTTGAAATCGAATTTTCAAACTACCGCGCCATTTTCAATTCATTTTATATTTAAATAGAATTATTCATTTTAACTTCGTCGAAAATAAATTTTCCGTTGTTATTATTTAAAATAATTCATTTTAAATATTCAAAATTCATTAAAATTGCCAAAATAAAATTTTTAAATTGGTTTTGATTTTCCGGGTTGTTACAATCTCCCCCACTTAAAATCTTTTCATCCTCGAAAAGGAACGAAGATAAAAGTTGTTTAACTAACCAACTCAACTTTCATTATATTTAATTACGGCTTAAGTTCTTCAACTTTTCAGTTTCTAAGAACTTTTCAAATTTTTCAAAAATTTGGATAACACCCTAAATTTTCGAAAAATTTCGCCATAATCTCCTTTGTACGGGAGCGTCGGGAAAATCCCCAAACCGCCACACAGGCCTCTCCAATCAAAAAGAAAAAGAAACTTCTAAGCAGCTAGCCAATCGGCTCATAAAATCATCAATAACCCCAAGAAATACAATAAACATGTACCTATTTGTCGGGCAAACAATTTTATTCCTCTGCTTAGCTTCCCTGCTATGACCTGTTCAATGTATATACATGTACATATATGAAAATGTAATAAATTTCAGTTCAGTTCAAATATGACTTGATTTGGCTAAATTTACCTTTCATGTAAATATTAGTTTCAACAATCTCGTTAATTAAACTAACAATCAAACAACACAATCATCAATCAATTAGTTGATTAACGTTTCAAATTTATAGCTTTTATGGATCCAAAAAAAAAAATCATGTTTTTGATGCCAAGTCACAAAAAATAAGCCCTATCTAGTTTTTGTTCTCACACCAGTCAATTGGAATCATACAGACATCCCACTTTCGAAACTCGAACACAAATGCTGATGATGGTATACCGATCATCAGAATCATCTCCGGGCGACTAGAGTGTGATTCTGTGTCTATCCTGTATATTTGAGGCTTCGGATACACGTGGATCTGACGTATATTCAAAATCTCTATATACCCGATTGTCCAAATTCAATACAAAATAAATATTCACATACATATATTGGATTTAATTTTCAAGAAAAAAAATGTTTTCATTTTTATTTTTAAAAATACACTCTTCACACTTATTCTAGGATATTATTGATCCTATATCTAACGAGTCATTCCTATTAGATATTACTAATCCAATCTCTGATGAATTCTTTCGTTTAGTTCTAACATGTCTTGTTCTCCGAGCTCTGTAAACCAAAGCTCTGATACCAACTGTGACGACCTGAACTTCCCTGTAAAGGAAAGCCCGGATTGAATTGAGAACACGACAAATCAGAACACAAACAGAAGAACATTTCATTGCTTATTACAACAATTCCATCAGAATACAAGAATATACAGAGTATGAATAAATAATATACATTCGATAAATATCAGAGATTTACAAATTACAATGCAGCGGAAAAATAATACAAAACACAACTGAAAGAGATACGCGGATACAGAGCTTTCCGAATATCATTCCAGCTGTAAACCAGGATCCAATGAATATAAATCTGCAAAACCAAAACTACTAGCTGCCCGTGTGGAAAATAGGGGCACCCAGATTTTAGGTTAAAACAATAAACTCCAGGTCAGTCATGTGACTGGTGTGAGAAATATAACAGTTATTTAAAACTTTACTTTAAATCAGATATATCAAGGGACCACGCCGTATAACACGGAACGGGTTTCCTCCCAAGAATACCAGTGCATATAACAAAACAACACAATGCTTTTTGAAAAAATGAGGATATTATAAGACCCAGGTCCCATCACACAATGCAACGTAAGCCGGAGGATAGGGTTTTCCCTTATAATATCCAAACATGCTTGGTACGTTCAAAACAAATCATTTGATACTATTATAGTGTAACGTGTATGAAAACAACTTCAAATATAAATGTATCAATCCTAGACGGCATGGGTACCATATATCATGTCGCCAATACTAGGCTCAACAATCAAAACCGCAATGTCACGTATTGGAAGTTGGATTTACATTTGTGAACCAAGGCAAGGGATCGTCCTTACCGCTTCGAGACTCTCTAGCCCGAGCCTCAAGAACAGCCGCAACTGCACCTTGGATCGTCAGGGCCGGTCCACACTGAGTGGATTAAAATGCCTGAACACTGCGTTTCCCCACCCTATGAGGCGTAAACTGGTCATATCCCGACCAAACCATCGGCCCCGGAACGACCGATATAACCGAGGCGCCTTGCTATCCATCATCCACATAAGTAAAACGTCAGGGCTTGCAAAACGCTGACACCACTCCTACCTAGAAGGAAATGCATGCCCTCCCTGATGTCCTCTCCCGTTTCTAGTTCACACCGGGGTGTGAGGCTCGCGAATCAACGCTACACAAAGCTATGCTATATCTAAGCCGTGCTTTGATCATCAACCACAAGACTCTGCTTTTCAACAGAAGCCTTGATCATTTGCATCTCAGCATGCCACACGGGAAATTCACGCTATGCAACCGATGTCTATCAATTACACAGAATGAAATCCGATGTCAGACACACATCTATTTACAAGTTCGTTCTAGGTCTGAACGAAACCAGAGGCACCTTATTCCTCGTCCCGTATGTCCAATACAGGAGAGAGGTCCTCGCATATCCGGTCGATCTCCAAGTACGTCTGGACGATCACCACTTATTACCTTGTCTTGGGTGTACAGCCCAATCAAGATATCAGTAATCATCCAAACGATGTGAAGACCTCCGGTCTTCAACCACCGTCTTCATCCTCGACACATCGTCGAATCATTTATTCAGAATGGGATAAACCCGGTCTTTCTGAATAACTCGTGTATATAATAAACAAGTGCTATAAAAACACAACATATGCCTTATTCCAATTCAGAATATTCCTTTATTCAAATATTCTTATACTTTGGGAAAGCTTCCCATTAATTTTACCAAAGATAAATTCTTTAAATTTATTCTTTAATCTTCTTTTGGATTTCAATTCGAACCAAATTGTGGTTTGTCCAAACTAGTCGGGATTAGCGAACCTTACCGAAGTAATCATTTGTTTAATTTCCCAATCCCAACCTATTCATCCTGTGAAGCAAAACTGACAATACTTCATATCTAACACCACAGTGTTATTGGTAAATTCAATTACCATTTCACGCTCAAATCTAATTAAAGATTTAACTATCGTCTGGAGCAAAACTGGTGATACTCCATTCTTGATCATTTCTTGAATTTGATAATTTTAGTTATCAAATTCCCCTTTCAATCTATTTAAAGATTCATTAAAACTCTAATACAATTTTAATTTCCAAAAATCATTACTTAATGATTATTCAAAGTTAAGAAATAAATCTTATCTTTAACTAGGTTAAAGAACTAATGCCATTTAAAACACAGCTCATGATAAATCCAAGATCACATTCCATTAACAATGGAATCTTCAGGAAAATAGATCAATATATATAATCGATATGAACTTCAATATCCAACCGATAATATAAATGGAATAACGGCAAAGCCTTTTAAATTCCATATATATTAACAGTCTTCCTCTATAGAAGCTCACTTTGATTATTACGAAATCGAATTCCATTCAACTCCAATTTAATATGTTAAATTGGAAAACTTTGCTTTGGAAAATCTCCTTTAAATCTTAACAAAAGATTTTTAAATTCCAAATCACATTTCACTGTAAATCGGGTTAAAGAACGAATGTCATTAAAAACACAGTTCACGATATACCCAATTCACATTCCATTTTATTCCAATTATTAAATATAATTGGAAACCCTAACAATCCTAATTAAAAGATTTATCCTCTTCACGTGGGGTTCAAGAACAGTGTTACTGAAGACATTGTTCACAACAAACCCAAAATCCCATTTGATATTAAATACAAGGCTCTGAATAGAAAATATATCGGCTTATATTCAATATCAAATACTACAACCAACAAATAACGTGTTGGAAATAATGATATAAATATATCTTTCAAATTTCCATAACAATATCTGTATAATCACGAAATCCAACATCGAAATATTCCGAAAATAATTTTGATTCAAATCCATTCCAATTCATATATTGGAAATTCTGGTTATTTTTAAAACCATTTCAAATCCAATTTATTTATTTAAAAATATTGGATTATAATTTTAGTTCATAACTAGTTCATTTTGATAAAAACTATTTTTATCTTTTCAAATATGGAATTTTTCATCCCAATTCTTTCCAAATCATTTCTTATGATTTTACACTAATTATTGATATTTTTAATAATTTTATCAAGGCCCGTACTGTCGATTTCCATAAACGGCCATCGAACTGCACTTATAGCGACCTTTTCCAAATTTGATTTGGACATAATTCCAAATCCAACCGTTAGAATTTAAATCCCTAATATTCGTTAGAAAGCTCTTTTCAATACGAACCCAACGGTTCTGGTTTTATGAGAATCCGACGGTTGGATCTCCCGTAATGTCCATTCGAAGTTAATGGCCGAAATTCATGAACTGCTGCAGCGCGGCGCATTCTATTCAGGCCATTATATTATATATATAATATATATTTCGTCGATTTCCATTTTAAACGTATTTTATAAATCGTTTTGAATTCATTTTCAAAACGGTTTCACTTCATATTCAATTTTAAATCAAAACTGAACATTCTGTATCATTAACATATAAATGATAATATTTTAAAAACATTAAATTTTGATATCAATTCCTTTTCAATATTCATTATAAAAATGAATAAAATCGAGATAAATGTCGTTCGCGTCAAAATGGCGTTAAATTAATCAATACGGCTTTATATATTTAAATATATTCGTGTCCATCCCAAATCGGACATCAAAATCATATTTTGATTCTTTTCTGAATATTATTTGAAAATATTCGTTATTTTATAATATTCGCTATTTTAAAATATTCGTTCGTTCTGAATTGGTATCAGACACAGTCAATTACCATATAATGTTATTTATATAGATTTCATACCACACACTTATATACAACCATAATCAACAATCATCTAGAGTGCATTCTACACTGCATAAGCATTAAATATAAATATTTAACGCTTACAACAGCCTGTCCATCAATCGATTGACATACCACTAAACAGTTGGGATTAGTGTACATCAAATATCAACCCAACACCCGTGTGTGGTTTTCAATCCACAAACACAGAATATTATTTGTGCAGTTGGGCGATGTGTAAAATTTATCGTTCCAGTCCATATTAGTCAAATAAGTGTACATAAACAAATCGTCTGATTTGTAAATGAATATTTATTTTATTCATATGCACGTTAAAAATTATATTTTTAACGATAAAATGTTTATTCGGTTCATTTACCCAATAAAAATAATATTTTCATTGTTCTAACATATTTTAGAAAATTTTGGCGGTATAACGGCGCGATATCAAAATCGGGTAATGTCTAGCATTACCCCTCTCCTGATCTTGGCTCGCGCCATACGCACATAACAATTCATTTCACCCAAACAAACAAATAATCTAATCAACCAAACCAAACAATCAAACAAGTCGTCCATGGTCTGTGGACGACGGGGAACAGTTCATATATACAGTTATACAATAAATAACTGTACAAAGAAAATTATAGTGATGAGTTCTCACCTTGGGTTTCCACTCCGTCATTCTTTATTTCTGAACGAATCGGATTCCGTTCTGCTTTCAGTCAGTTCCATCGCACTCTTTTTCACGCTGTTCATAATAAAAAATCACCTTTTTATTATGATGTTTATATATTAAAAATCGTATTTTTACATCGCTATTATATAAATAAAAATCATATTTTTATTTCTACTTCATGTATATAAAAATCGAAACTTTTTCGCTACTTCATATATAAATCTAATCTTTACCAGTTTAAAAATCTTATCTTTTCCTATGTTAAAATATAATCTTTCTTTATGTAAAGATCAAATCTTTTAATTTTAAAAATCATTTCTTTCTTATAAAAATTCAATTTTTATCTCGCTATGATGTATATGAAAATCTAATCTTTCTCTCACTGTGATGTATATGAAAATCACATTTATTTAACAAGGTATTATCATTTTAAAAACAATGCTAGTTTATTAAATTAAAACTCACCTTATTCCTGTTAAAAATCAAATCTTTATCCGATGAAGGGCCCACTGGTCAGTGCTGGAGGGCTAGGGAAGGTGGCGTTGGGTGCTGGAAGGTATGTAGTGGCGGCGGTTGGCCGGTTTTGGTCTGTGGCGGCGGTGGGTGCTGTTTTGGGGCCATGGTTTGGATTTGAAGGGGGAAAGAGAGAGAGAGGGGGGCGGCGCTGGAAGGGATGTTGGCCGGAGGGGGGGGGGGCGCCATGGCCGGAGGTGGAACGGTGGACGTGGCGTCGACGGCGGAGGTGTGAGCGGCGGGATCGAGGACCAGAGCGGGTTTTGAAAAATGGTCATTTTCTGGTCGATCCAAATTGATTGAAACTGTTAAAACACGTTTAACTTCGCCACGCTCACATATTGATCCCAAAAATTATGAAAATTGGAATCTAGCAATAATTTGACACTACGAATCCAACAAAAGTGGTTTCGTCGGAAACGGAGGTCATTTGCAAAATTTCCATTTTAAGGGCTATATTTTCTATAGCAACTATTCTGAATTTTCAACTGGGTATAAATTTTTATTCCCGCTATGAAATTTCAATTTTTCAGATTCGTTGAAAAGATATCCTCAAATAGATTCTAATATTTTTGGTTTCGCTAAAATCCGGTTTATTTTAAATCCTATACATTCATTTGAAATTTGAAATCGAATTTTCAAACTACCGCGCCATTTTCAATTCCTTTTATATTTAAAATAGAATTATTCGTTTTAACTTCGTCGAAAATAAATTTTCCGTCATTATTATTTAAAATAATTCATTTTAAATATTCGAAATTCATTAAAATTGCCAAAATAAAAATTTTAAATTGGTTCTGATTTTCCGAGTTGTTACACTCTATTTACATCTTCATCCGACAAACTATAATCAAATCCAGTTACGTAACTTGTTGAATCTTTTTAATTGAGTTGATACAACCTATATACCGAAGATGGTGAAATTGATCGTAAATAGGTGACTATCAAATTTAACTATTTGTTAAAACCACATACATAGAAAACACATTCTACCCTACTAAACTGAATTTCTTTTACTTTTTTATTTGAAGATTTGGGAAATGATTGCGTGAGTTTATAACCTACATATTTTCTTTAAAAAAAATAGAAATTTGAATTTAGATTATCTAACACTTTTGTACTCAAAATTTGGAAACAAAATTGGCAAGTAGTCTAACATTGTTAAGTAAGAGTATCCATACGCTATGGGTTCTAGTCACTGAAACATCAACTTCGTGCTTTGGTTGAATAAAAGGATCCCATCATTACAAAAAGTAAAATCCTAAATTTTTAATTTTGAAAAAAAATGCATTTTAAATTTTGAGTTATAAGTTTTGAAATCTTAGTTAAAAATTTTAATTTCAAGATTTTAAATTATGGCATACGTGATTTTCAAAAGTTCGAAGTTGAATTTTGACAGTGAAAATTCGATTTTAGAATTGGAATTTTCAATTCTCAATTTTCAAATTTGATTTTGCAAACTGACTTCTATACTTAATCCAAATTAAAATTTATGTTTCACTATTTGATTTTGAAATTTACAATGATTTCAGAATTTTGATGTTGAAATTTACAGTGTAATATTTTGAAATATCAACTCTACGAATTACAATTTGAGAAATTGGACAAGATAATTTGTATGCAGACAAAATAGAATTTCTTCATCTAATAGTACAGATTTTTTCATAGTAATGTATTAAACCCTAAAAGATATTGAAATGGAATTTCAAACATTTGCTAAGTTGATAGCTCTATTATTTTTAACCTAAAAGTAGGCTATAGTACTTAAAGTTATAAGTTAAGATGATATGTTAAAAAGTTTCCTTATTCACATATGACACAATCTATTACTTAAATTGGAAATCAGAAACCATTCCTCTAAAAATGTGACACTTGTTATTTAAAATTTTCCACATCTTCTTTAATATTTTCTACATGTTTTATAACTATATTTTTGCATTTCTCGATGTTCACGGGCAATACCATCCACGATTCAACTGCTAGTTATTTTCTTATACGATCCCATTTTTTCCTTCCTCCACCTTCTCTTCCTCTCCTTCTCTATGCTCTTCTCTCTCGATTTGAAAACTCTAATAAAAATATCCCATAATTACAAGTGCACCTTTGCTCAATTCGTCAAATTTTCAATTCTCTTGGGTTTTGCGATTTATTTTTTCTATTCTTGGTATGTTGGAATGCATAATTTGTGTATTTGTGGTTAAATTCCCTTTATCAAGTACGAAGAATAATATTACATAAAAAGCATTCTTTGAATGATGCTAGAACTGAATTTTTTTCCTAAAATTGTTGTTTTTGCAGTACTAACATATACATTGATTAAATTTTACATTTAACTGATTGAATTTGGTTGAAATTATAACTTTTTGATTGGGGTTTCAAGTACTATAAGAGAAGCTGGTTAGAAATTCTGAGAAGTTAAACAACAAATAATGCATAATAAGGTTAAACCCATAAATAATTTTTATTCTTAATCACTGTTGCTAATAACCCATTTTGGTGTAGTGATTAAGCATTTTGGTCTATAATAAGGCTCTCTATACTTTGGTCTACTCCTCCATCGGTCGTCTAAGCCACAACCTAAGAGAATTTTAATAAAATTGAATTTTATTATATGCATGAAGCTTGAATTTGTACCAGATAAAAAAGCATACAATTGCAATATTGCAACCACATCAGCAATATTGCTACCCTTGGTAAAAGTAGTCTGTGAACTATCTGGATCATTCACTTTAGGGGTTATTCTATTCACTAAAACTTTAGAGATAATGCCCATTTCAGTCATAGCAATCAATACGTGGTTGTAAAGTTCAATGAACTTCCAATACACCAGTAATAAAAATTGAAGCACTAAATGTGTTTATGGTTTAACATAGAGAAATTATCAGTTTGCACATAAATTCATATATATAAAAGATCAAACAAATTTACAGTAAGAAAATGAGCAGCATTACCAGATAGTAGTCAACACTATATCATTGAAAATGCCAATAAACTCGAAGCCTGTAAGTATAATATTATTAATTTCCAAGCATGCATAGGACTGAAACTAATTGGTATTTCCTTATGTTATGTACATATAACCGTGCCAGCAGTTCTAGATTCCCACACCTGAACCTTTACCACTGGATGAATACTTGAATATAATACGCCAAAATACGTAGCGTTACTGCTATGAAGTTTAAATCACATTTAACAAACACAAGGCTAAAGTGAAAATTAATTTTAGCCAATTAATTTGGTCATATGTATTGATTAGTCAAAATACAAGGCTAACAGTGCTCCAGTCTCAAGGTACTTGATCATATTCCCTGATTATCTGTCTTGATAATGGTGAAATCTATATATTCGAATTCAATATATAACGATCCTATGAAAAGACAGGTTTGAAGTCATGAATTTCAAAATTATCAGAAATAGGCTACATTTTAATCGTCATGCAGCTAAATATAGGAGTTTGGAATGCTTTATTAGGTAATAGGTACCAGTAGAAAATTGAGGAATTTGGAAAAGAATATATACGGATAGCGACAATAACATTGAAACATTTTACTGAGTTTATTACCTTCTATTTCATGTTAATTGTCTTATCCTTGTTAAACCTTTAAGCAAATTTATTTCTCCATATATTGATATAATAATTCGCAGCAAATCAACTAATCAAGAAACATTTCTATGTCAATAACATAAACATCAATAGCCCTGATATAGCAAACTATAAAGATCTCTTAACAACAGTTGCCCATTCAAAAATTTCTCTATCCCTCCGCTGTAGAAAAGAGTTTTCAGAAACCCATCTAAAATATGGTTTAGACAGAGTTAACTGTAGTGTAGAACGGTTCCACAACCACAACAAGACAGCATGAACGTAGAACTTGCTCACAAGTTTACTTTCCAATCCACATTTCATTTCAAATCAGAGTATCACAGAAGTGAAAACGCAATTGTAAACAAACAAGTTACCAACACAATCAAAATTCAAAAGTCAAAGTGATAATACACCACGGTGAAATGGGAGATCGAATAAAATCGAGGTTTAACTTCAGAGGAAAAGGAAAGCGACGACTGCTGGAACGGGAGATCTGAGAAAATCGCAGGAATAAGGGCTGCGGAAAAGAAAAGCAAGCAGCCTAACTTTTTTTGGAATCACAGGCCGAGAAGGGAACGATAACTGGGCTTGTGATTTGGAACGGTAGTGTCATAGATAAGTTATCAAAAACGTTTACTTATTTTAACACAAATTTATATATTTAAAATTATAAAAAATAGTGGAAACACTTTAGTAGATATAGAAACACTAGATAATTGTTTCAAGCCTAGAAAGTAATAAAAAGAGTTTCAAATGAAAAATATCATATTTTTCAAATTTTCTTATTTGGTGCAGTGAATGCTATTGAAATTCAGTCATCATTTCTTAAAACTTCTTGCCTAATGCAATAGACTAAATCTATTAAGGCTGCAATTTCAATTATTTTAGTATATATAGTGAATCTAAAAACGGAGTTCCATTAAGTTATTGTAACATAAAAACCCAAAAACACAAATCATCACGTTTTTCTCCAAAAGCGAAAATGGCATAATTTTTGGGTACTAAATCATATAGTATATGAAGCAGTAATGTCGATCGGTAGAAAAGTGTAAATATTTTGGTAGTCCCTTCCTACCTTTGTACATTATAATAGTTAAATTTTCTGCATATAAAACGTATCATGTGTTTGATTCCATGTAGTTATTTCAAAATTGTTTCCATGTAGTGGTTTTATTCCTATTCTTACTAGAGGCGGTTCATAATTGGACTACTTGCGTAGATCATCAATGACTACAAAAGTTTCCAAAAATATATATTTGATTTCATGAATCCTCTCATTGGTTTCGTTTGTTGGATTTCTATGCTTATACTTTGTTAAGTCAGATTATACATTTATAGTTACTTAAAATTACTTTTAAATAAATTACTGTCTTTTAACTTTCAAAGCATCTGAATTATTTCTATATCATTTGTGGTTATATAATTTTTTTATACTTAAAGCATATATGGTAATTTCATAATAATTTTGTTTAGCAAGGCCAACCAGCTTTTATAGTGATCTGTAACACTTTTTATTATAACAAATAATAAATACTTTATTACAGGAGCAAGACACATCGTCTACCTACTACTAATGGTTTTTATGGTGGACCAACCACACAAATGGTTTTTCGAGTGGATCGACCACTATATATATACACCTCGCAGGGTGTACATTACATACATGTTTCCAAACATGGATAGAGGAAAGCTTAACATAGTTGTTGCCTGAACAATCAATTATGCTCCACACAAGGAGACAACACTCATAAAAAAGACATGCAAGAGCAACGGGCTCTGGCAAAACGCAAAATCACTTAACAAACTAATACATCCACCTTATGACAAACTGCAAAGCAGTGCAACACCTAGTAGACCATCACCAACAAGTCAAAAACTTGACAAACTACAAGTAGTGCAAATGACTTGAATAAAAAATCCAAACAGCAGTAGCCAGAGCAAAAGCCTAGGCCATTACAAGAAGTAGAACACATTACACCATCAATAGCATAACTGATAACGTCAGAGGAGAAGGAAGGTAAAAAATATGTTCATCAACCCACAACCATAGTTAGTTATTATTATTTGTTATAATAAATAGTGTTACAGATCACGTCTCCCATAGGTTAAAATAATAGTTTATTTATTTGAATGAAATACTCAATCATGTTTAATGCTTCGTTGTTTAGCATAATTTGTGAATAGAAATAGTTCCATGTTTAAATTGATAGATTAAGAGAAAAATAAAATTGATGGATATACTTGATAAAACCACATCTCACATATATTTAATTTAAGCAGTGTCAATCAACATTCAAACATCATAATAGCCATCGTATTACAATGAAATAGCAATGCTTTAGATTGTCTTATTTAGAACTGGTACTAGGAACAAATACAAATATTTTGTTGGTTTTATTCAAAATTACATTTATGAAGAAATAAAAATTATTTTGTTGGAATTTTTGTATGCATGATACTTAGATGACTATATTTTGGTACGCTTAGGACTAACATGTCCTTTGGTCATGCATGACATTTGAGCTTTGTCTCATAGAATGGGTAAGTTATATATATTTTGTATTGTCATTCATGATATAATATAATAGTTTTGGACCCATGTATTATTGTAATATATAAATTAAAAAGCATGTAAGTATTCTTATTGCTACTATTACCTATGATCGTTGGTTAATGTTGACAAATGAGTTTCTATATTGATCGACCTGTCTATTTCATTTTATGTGCAATTCGACAAGCTCAACTATTTGTTGGCGACTGACCAATTCCATGAAGATATGTGGAAAAAGGATTCCAAGTTTTAGTTTTACTTATTTTATCCCTTCGTATCAATTAAACGATTATGTATTAGTAAACATCTTTTACTGTCATGACACCGAAGTTACTAAAATGGTTCTCACGTTAAGTTATTTGAATTCAATCAAGATATGGGGCATCTTAGTCTAAAATTGTGTCATGACAACTATATATATCTTTTCATGATATGCTTTGAAATAAACACGACGCAGTCGAAAAAGGTGAACTATGAAGGGATATTGTTAATACATTCTATATGGGAAAGTAATTTGGGTATGAAAACATTTACTTAATGTCTTAATATAGAAAAAAGGCACAGGTCTTTGTAAATGATCATAGTTAAGATCTGATAGTTACATGACCATACCATTAACTATACATATGGCAATAACATTTTTTCGTACCTTTTTGTCTACGCTTTGTAATGAAAATGTTGGAGAGTTCAAATTTTAATTGCAAACTAATCTAAAAATAATTTGGCTTCTTATTGCAAAAATTGCATCAACTAACAACTGTAGACCAGAATTAGCTGTTTGTGGTGGTCACAAACCTTGATCTAAGCATGGTGGTGGATTAGGTTTGTATTCAAACCAAAAATTAGTGAATGAATCATGAAATGTTGTTCTTGTTGAGGGAAATGATTTTGGAAATGGTTGCAGTGGAGTCAGTGAGAATGGTTTCAGAGATTATGCCAAATACTATATATTGAGAGACTTGTCCGCCCTCAGTCGTGACGTTTTTGCCTGACTACATAGAAATATTTACTTATTTATTGAGGGCCCCCATGTTTTATCAAAATCCAATGACTTGGTAATTGAATAAGAGACCTAACAACCCTTATTTTGACCCAACAGCCTTCACTAAAACACCAAACAACTTCATATGTAAATAAATACATATAGGACCCAATAAGCCCAAGTACTAGCAATAACATTGGAACTCATAAACTTCCCAAACGGTAACTCGAGAAATGAAATCGATATGTCCTATACCTGTAACAACACAAATTTCGATAGACCGAATTTTTCTCAAAAATCCCAATTTATCATAGCTCGAGTTGGCTTGTTTGCTGTCCTACAGAAAAGACAGAGATAATAAATATATCAGAGCTCAATAAAACATCTCACAACAGAATAGATAAAATATAATAATCAAATATAGCCTTACTAAAATAAAGACACTGCCAAACAAGTGTCCAAAGGCTACAAATCTCTTCCATAAATCTAACCTGCGAGTATGTTATGAGGAGGAGGTCAGAACATAAGTTCTAGTGAGAGGACAAATTATACATTCTGAAATAACCCTACATATACCATTCAGTTACATTTCTTAATTGTTAGGTTATTCGGGTTAATAACACTCTAGGCCTTGCACGCGCGTCGCACCCATCTACTCCCCAGTAGATTAAACCTAATATAATATATGTGTAGCTATACCCAACATCTCAAGGTACTCCCCATATTACCCTTCTCGTACGGTCTCCATCGTCACATCATAGAAGTATGCACGCCCTCCATCCAACGTCAACCCGCATATGGAGATCTATATTGTTACGCCGCGTAATCGTACAGAACCACCATCGCTATGCCACCTAAGCGTACAGATCCTCATATCTGAACTTCTCGGTCGAATCATGTCTCAACACGGAGTAATGTCCTACCGTCTAACACCACCCATTGCATGTATCTAACCCTGACCTAAACTAACTGCCTTCTATAACCCGAGTCATGTAATAGGCTGCATCCAATGCACCAAACTCTGTCGGAAGCCTTCGATA
Organism: Allium sativum; assembly: GCA_030737875.1. Lineage (NCBI taxonomy): Eukaryota > Viridiplantae > Streptophyta > Magnoliopsida > Asparagales > Amaryllidaceae > Allium > Allium sativum. The sequence continues at coordinate 471,561 of JASFAX010000069.1, forward strand.
TCTGTAAAGGATAGCTTTGTTAGGCTAACAATAAAAATATCCACATATGGTCTGTCTCTTTTCACGGTGGCTATGGCCCAACCCTGACCCCTCCCTCAACTAATGAAAGATTACATCAAGAGATAATGATGTACCCCTAACAACCAATCTAGTATCCAATTTGGCATGTCCCTCAACCAACTTTCCGATAGTGAAAGATCATTGGTCTATTGGTTTAGCTCTTAGACTTTCTACAGCCCACTGGTTGTCGATGCTAGGTATCCGACGATTACTATCCTTAATTTGATCCTGACCAACCTCTCCTAGAGTAAGGCAAACCGCTGAATCATCCAATGCCATTTGCCACAGCCTTCTGACTGCTACAACATAGTTGCAGTCAAGGTATACTCCAGATGATGCAACAGACCTACCTCCGTGTGACGGCTTCATCCGGTTGTTCCTCAGAGGGTCATATCAGAGTACCCTACCATGTTCTGCAGAAGCCTCGTGCTTCCCTCCGGTCCCATAGAATAATAAGTTGGGCATGCTCCTCTCGTGTCTCCAGACACTACGATGATCAACCCCGTTGGGTTCTTCATCTCCAAGTGTACGGACTGCTTCAAGTGCATCAAGCCAACGCATTATTATGTCCTATGTATAATCTTTTTAATCACGCGCTTATTTTAACTTATCATACTGCTAATTAACTTGGTTATTTACACATTTATCTTCTATTCAAGTTACTGGTTTATTAGCTTACATTTGGCCGCTTATTTTCCCCAATCATCCCCACGTTGCCAGAATGAACCTTATTTATGTGCCACTTATTATCACATTCATTAAACTTACCATTTTCCATTTATAAGTTTAAGAATAATAAGCCTTTTCTTTCTTTTTATTTTTCATGTTATTTATAACTTCATGTTATACCGTTACCACACTCGTTGTTGTGGGTTTACTTATTAACTTAGTTCCCCTAACTAAGGTTTATTAATAAGTTCTCATCTTACTTCTTATTATAACCCATGTTATATCGTTACCACAATCATTGTTGTGGATTTACTTATTAACTTATTTCACTTAACTAAGGTTTATTAATAAGTTCTCTTTTCATTATTAATTATAACCTATGTTATAATTCCGCTTATCCCTAGGACAAGCCTACCTGTTATACTTCATTCTCATTCACATAGTTAAATGTAATAGTTTTTATTCCCCATTTATTACATTTTCCTATGGTTCCTTTTTATTTAAGCCAACCTTTATTTTTGTAACCTATCTTTATTTACCGTCTTGCACATTTTTATTATTACAGGAAATAATTCACACACTTCATTAATTTGGTTGGTGGAAATGTATAAAAATCTATTTTCATAATATACATCAATTAAGTTCCCTAGTTGCAAGCTATTTATTTTTATTACATATATATATATATATATATGATTAGTGTGCAATACGGCAAAACCCCCATTTCACACTAATCCTTATTATATTTCTTTTTCTTGCAACTACGTTCTCTGTAATTTACCCTAATGGTAATTATGGAAATATATCTCTTTTCCACCCCTAATTAACTCAGCCCATTACTAAATTCCTTTTATTCATTCTGAGTTATATTATTTCCTATTTTTCACATACCAATTCCAATTACTGTAAATTTCCATACAAAATTAGGCATACTAATTATTTTTCCATTATTTCCACAATTCACTATAATTCTTTTACAACATATCCAATTTATCATTTAATAACAATCTTAAGAATATATGCATAATTACTGTCAAATTCACAAGTTTAGTGTTATAGTAATTCTCAACCCATATAGAAAGTTAATGGAATAAATTCGTGCAACAAAGCATTCTTAACGTACTTAGGGAATGGACTATACTACAATTTCAATAATTCATTACATCAAGGATTTACGGGGAATTCAAACAATAAATGTACTGTTACCAAAAGGTTTAATTTAAACCCACTCACCTGACTGCTTTCCAATTCTTTAATTTGATTTAGATCTGCTACCACGTGGTTTTCCTAATTGAATCTAATATTAAAATGACTACGGACTTACAAATATGATGCCAAAAAAAAGAAATCCGAACAATTCAAATTCATAGAATTTATCTCACGTGGACAAGAAATCTGAACACCTATATCATATATCTACATTCTTTATCTTCAAATCTTGAATCAGGATTCCTGAAAATTAATATTCTTATTTCTGAAAGATTTGGAGAAGAAAGAAAATGGAAGAGCCTTGGCATCGTTTCATAAAATATGAGTTGGAGGCTAGGCTCTACTAGTCTATTTATAGGTGCATAGGAGATTCAGGTCCGTCATATTGAATATAATAAAATCTAAACCATAAAGATCAAAAATATAACATCGGTTGGATCATATATGGGTCGACTTGGACCCCTTGTAGGTCGACCCTTGTGTCGACCCACCTCTAAGGTGTGTCGATCCCTGGGTCGATGCATATATGGTCTAGGTCGACCCATGACCTGGGCCACAAACATTAATTGTAACACCTGGCAATTTTAATGAAATTAAAAATGTGGAAATATGTATACATATATTACATACATAGATATATTTAAGAGAAAAATTAAATAACGACAATGAAATTGCATGTAATAAGTTCATGCAGTGAAATAAAGGAAAAAGATTAATAAAAGAAATTAAATGCAATACATGAAATGTGAAGAAATGCATGCGAACAATTAAATAGAAATAAAAAGGAAAATTTGAAGAGCTTCAGGAATTTGGTTACGAAATTAGCGTCATTGCGTTTGTGGCGATTTTCTAGTCAATTTAGACCTATGGTTTACATAAAACCAATTTAGGATGAAAAGATATCTTTAAATTAAATATTGCAACAAAACATGAAAAAGAGGAATGAGAAAAGAATAATGTTTAGTATTGTTCTAAGGTTTGTAAACAAAAGACTTAGTAGCTCATTTGGTTAGAAAATGTGACTTGTATACAAGAGGTTCTAAGTTCAATTCCCGCCAACGCCATATTTTTGTTTTAGGGGAATGGCTAAAAAGTGGCTTAGTGTGAACACAGTTCAAAAGGCGGTTTAGTGTGAAAAGGGTTAATTGGAAAGATAATTAAAAAGAAAAATAAATAAATACATATAATATATATACACATATATGACATGTGGGTGTCAACACCCCTGCTGTTGCGCATCATGTTGCACATATGGCGCATTTTTGTTGGTCAATGACGTTTTTTGATGAATTCGGGCATACATGGCGTTCTCTGATTGGCCTGGTGACACATTTCCTTGGACTAGATGGTTTGGATGGATCCTATGTTGATCTAAAGGCTCTAATTAATCCTACACATCTAACCTAAACCATAATCTAAGCTAAATTCATTCATGAGCCTATATGCTACTATATCCTAAACTAACCTAGCCTCCACCATAACAAATCAAATTCAAGTTAGAAGATAAAAATCAAAGTCTACATCAAGGGTTAAGCTTAACAAATTCAGAAATCAGATCACAGAATTCAAGATTCGTTCTTTTTCTGTGAGTGCTAGTCACTTTTAGGTTTAATTAGATAAATGTGAATTGTGGTAGACTATGAATTGAGTATATGCTATAAATCATGAACTTATGCAAGCATACTATGTCATTTTCCCTAGATCTAAAATATGGATATTCTACTATGTTTCCTATGTGAATCTTTAATTATAACTATATTGTGGTACATGTGAACTTGTTAATACATGTAATAACCCGGAAAATGTGAACCAGTTTAAAATTTTTAAATTAGGTTATTACCAAAGAATTTGAATAATTTAAATAGCCTATTTCAATAAAATATAGAATTGGGTATAATATTGCAGTTTGAAATTTTGAATACAAACTTTGTCTGACTGTACCGGGTGGAAAATATAACGGATTTTGACGAAACTAAAAATATTTAAATCTGTTTATCAATACCTTTCTAACGAATCTGAAAAATTGAAATTTCATAACGGAAATCAAAATTTAAGGCCAAATGAATTTTCCGAAAGGTCGCTATATAATATATATAGCCCTTGAAAATTGAGATTTTGCATACGACCTCGGAATTCGACGAAACCACTTTTGTTGGGTCCGGGATGTCAAATTATTGCTAAGTTTCAAATTTCGTAATTTTTGAAGCTAGTATGTGAGCGGGGCAAAAGATAACGTGTTTGGTCAAATTCTGTTAAAATGGGTCGACCTAAAAATGGCCGTTTTTCAAACGAGCTCAGAATTCGACGAAACTGATTTTGTTAGGACCGTATCGTCAAAACAAAGCTAGATTTATTTTTCTAGAATTTTTCGATTCAGTTTGTGGCCCTGGCAAATTGAAATGTACGTTTAAATTAAATATCGAATGTTATATATTTTAATTTAAAAAATAACTGACTGTAACAGTCGAAATGGCCAACGAAACATATCCCATTGTGTCCGGAATGGGGGTATTTAGCTAGGGGCGACAGTCGTTGGGTTTAAAAGGGAGTCCGTTTGCAAAAACACTATTTAAAATTTCCTATAAAGCATGGACCAATAGGAATTTTTCATTTAAAAAAATAAAATCCGAAACCCTAGCCACCAGAGAACGATTGGACGATCCACGTTGCTCAAAACTTCTCCTCCCTTTTCCGACCGCCTCAGGCGATTTCACCGCTGCCGCCAGTTAAGACTTCCGACCGCCTTCGCCTCCTCTCCACATCCGACCAACCCACGACCCCAGCCATCGACCATCGGCGTCGGAAATCGACGAGGAAGTTGCGACCTTCAGAGCGCCGCCGCGACGAGCACAGGCCACCGAATCCTTTGCCACCACCGCCGATCTGGAGGTGGTTCGTAGCCCTTTGACGCAGCAAGGTCTGATCGAAGCATAGAGGTACGGATCGACTGAAAATTTGTGACCTAGTTTCGAAGTTTTTAAAAACTTTACTGATGTAAATTCTGAAGTAAAAATAACACTTTTAAGTGTTGCAAAACTTTGAAAAATAATATCTTTTTCGTTCTTTAACGAAATTCGATGAAACAGGAGACACCGTGACCGCAAGGAGGCTCTCTACATTCTAGAAGAAGCCGCGGATTTTTCTGACCTTCCTACGATTTTTAGCACTGCAACAACCAATGTGAGGAATCTAAACTATTTGTGTGGATGAAATCGCGTTGTATAAATTATATAAGCGAAGTGTAAATTATATACGCATTGTATACCTCATGTACATGTGTTGTATAAGTTATATTAGCGATGTATAAATTATACAAGCGTTGAATGAAACATATATGCTTTGAATTGTGATGAAATGCAAGTGAATTATTATATTATATATATATATATATATATATATATATATATACTCCCCTCGTCCACAGACCATGGACGATATTTATTGCTTGTGATTGACGTGATATTATATGGTATGACGAATGGTTGGAAATAATTGTTTGTGGTTGATATTATGGTTGAAAAATACCTTGGTGGTTGAAAAATACCCTCTTGTGGTTGAAACAAAATAGAATAGGATTATGGAATTGAAAATAAAACATGCCGCCTGCGTGCGAACTAGATGCATGATCCCCATTGTCAAAAACCGCGAGGTTTTAAGGTAGAGCGAGGAGCCGTACTAGGGACGGTCCCGGTTTTAACTACCCTGCCGTTATGCTGCCGAAATTTTCTGAAATATTTATGTGTTAGAATAATTTTCATTCGTTGAAATAAATTACAAACTATATCGAATATTCATGTGTTGAGTTGCAATTCATTCGTTGAGTTGAAATTCATGTGTTGAATATTATTTGAATTTAAACAAATGGCTTTAGCGATAAAAATCACATTTTTATATAATTACAAGCTATATCGAATATTCATGTGTTGAGTTGCAATTCATTCGTTGAGTTGAAATTCATGTGTTGAATATTATTTGAATTTAAACAAATGGCTTTAGCGATAAAAATCACATTTTTATATATATACAAACTATATCGAATATTCATGTGTTGAGTTGCAATTCATTCGTTGAGTTGAAATTCATGTATTGAATATTATTTGAAATTAAACAAATGGCTTTAGCGATAAAAATCACATTTTTATATATATAAAAACTATATTGAATATTCATGTGTTGAGTTGCAATTCATTTGTTGAGTTGAAATTCATGTGTTGAATATTATTTGAAATTAAACAAATGGCTTTAGCAATAAAAATCACATTTTTATATATATATATAAACTATATAGAATATTCATGTGTTGAATTGCAATTCATTCGTTGAGTTGAAGTTCATGTGTTGAATGTTATCATCTTTTAAAAATAAAATGAATCGACAATGAAAACTATATTTATATAGTGAATATGAAGTGGTAAAAATACACATGTGTCGAATAAATATTTTTGATGATAAAAATATTCCTTTTATCATGTATACGCTTAGTTAAAAATACACATGTGTCGAATAAATATTTTGGATGATAAAAATATTCCTTTTATCATGTATACGCTTAGTTAAAAATACACATGTGTCGAATAAATATTTTTTTGATGATAAAAATATTCCTTTTATCATGTATACGCTTGGTTAAAAATACACATGTGTTGAAATAAATAATAGTTTGCTAGAAATATTATTATTAGCTTTGTTCTGCATATATATACATGTGTTGAACAGGAAAAATGGATTAGCTGTAGAGTAAAGAAATTATTTGCGTGCCCGACAAATAGGTAAACCTTGATGAGTTGGCTGCGCAAATTTTATTTATATATCAACTCCTCTGAATGCCATTGAATGCGGAGTGCTGGTTTTTCTGTGTGAAATAATAAATAACGCCATAGGATAGTAACAATTAATTTTGAACTACACTACATGGCATACTTCTTTACGATAGACATACTTCATCATATTCCACATAAGCAATTGGAGCTTGTGTGACGAGGTGGAAGATTTACCATACAAGCAAGAGGCTTGTATGGCGATGACTATGTACTACAGGTTGAACTGATGACTGATATGGACTATATAAATTATAATGATAAATTGCCAGATTAATAAAAACCCCACACGGGTCTGGAGTTGACAATAATCACGTCGCTCTAGTTATTAGATACGGCACATGGACTATTTATTTCCACGCGGAAACGGGGTGACAGGAATTTATTCTCTGGAGTGATTATCAGTACATGCTCCCCCGTAAACACCAGAATATATCACTAAAAATATGTGAATGCTTTTTAGGATTTATTGGGTACCTAATACGGCCCAATAAATTTCCAAACCCCTCCCCGTACAAAGGAGGTTATGGCAAAAAATTTCGAAATATTAAGGCGTTGGTGAAATATTTGAAGTGAAAACGAAGTCGAAAATATAAAATGAACTATAGTTGAAATTATAGAATGAACTATATTTATATATATAAATATAAATATAATTAAAAGGAATAGAGGTCGTGCAGTTCGCGTTTCGGAATCGTAATTTGAAACGATTAGTACGAGAAATCCGACCATCGGATTTTCCCGAAACCGCAACCGCTGGGTTCGCCTTGGAAATATCTTTCCAACGGCACCAACCTTGTAAAAATCCAACGGTTGTATTGTCCGGAATGTTTAATTCAAATCTGAAGAAAAACAGCGCTAGAATCGTTTATATTTATATATAAATATAATTAAATTTAATCGAATAACGACGCAGTAGTTCGAATTTTGAAACCGTAACTTCAAACGACTAGTGTGGAAGATCCGACCGTCGGATTCTCACGAAACTGGAACCGTTGGGTTCGCTTTGGGAATATCTCCACACTGATATAGACTTTGTAGAAATCCAATGGTTAGATTTTCCGATATGTGTAAAACAAATTAAGGGAAAAACAGCGCCAGTGCCACGGCACGACCTGAAACGTCGTTTAATTAAATATGGCCATTTTTAAATAAATAAAAATGGAGAAAAATCGTTCTAAAATATTATAAGCAACATTGATTGAAAATAAACCAATTGGGCTTGAATTGTTTGATATTTGATGGTTGTATGTGTATGACATGAAAATAACACTAAAGAACCGAAAGATGGATGTCGAATAATATAACCATAAAATGAATCGATTTAAATTCTAATGACGTGAATTATTTGAGAAGGCCGAGCTAACCCTCATTTCAAATAATTTATCGAGCGATTCGAATTGGAAAATGCAAAGACCATTCAAGACCGACGATCTTCGTATCGGTTGGATGGGCGCTACTAAGGTTCCTAACCGGAGTAGCTACCGGAAAGGGGCGGAAGTAGTAGCCGTCTGAACGTATGTGTTGATTGGACGGATATACGAGGAATTTGACGCCTCCGGTTTCGTTCAGACTCAGGACGGACTTGTAAATGGACTGTGTGTCTGACATTGGATTTTGTTCTGTACTGATTGATCTCTGTTAAATATATATCTGTTTGGCGGCGGAGAATTTATTCTTTTGCTTAACGCCCTTCTCTGAGACGTACGAGCTTAGAGGTTATATATCGATGGAAATCAATCGTATGGAGTGGACTGCCTATGTGGCATGCCAAGATGCTGTGATCATGGCTTCTGTTGCAAAGCAAAGTCTTGTGGATGATGATCAAAGCAAGGTCTATGTGGCCTAGCTTTGTGTATTTCGTAGATTCGCGAACCTCACACCCCGGTATGAGTTAAAAACAGGATACGGACTGCAGGGAGAGCACGACGTTTCTTTCTAGCTATGGTGGTGTCAGTGACTTACCAGCCCTGACATATATATCTACTTTTCACCTTTGTGGTTGTTGGAATGCGAGGCGCCTCGATTATAGGTCTGTAAGGACTGGGAAACGTGTGTTCAGGAATAACTAATCCTCAAACGTAAGAGAGGACCGGCCCTGAAGATCCAAGGGTTACCCAGAGTGTGTAGTCCCGAGGCATTTGCTAGAGTGTCTCGAAGCGGAGAGGAGCTTGCCCCTTACCTCGACTCATGACGGAAATCCAATTTCCAATACGAAATAACAGACTTGATTGTAGAACTAGTATGGAGACATAGTAGATGGTAGCTATGCCGCCTATGATTGATATTTATGATGCTATTCGCTTTTGAAACATATATGCACTAGTAATAATATCAATTGATTTTGCTTTATACGTATCAAGCATATTTGGCCCTTATAAGGTAAAACTCTATCCTCCGGCTTGCGTTGCATTGTATGATGGGACCTGAGTCTTATAATGGCTTCATTCTTTCTAAAAGCATCGCGTTGTTTTAAAAGAATTTACTTTGTTCAAATGCACTAGTAATCACTGGAGTAAACCCGTTCCGCGAAAGTGGCGTGGTCCTATGATTTGCTATTACTGTTGTTTAACAGTTAAATAGATTCCTCATACCAGTCCCCATGACTGACTCGTTGTTTGTTTCACTTTGCAAACGCGGGTGCCCTTATTTTCACACGGGCAGCCTAGTACACAGGTGACAGGTGGTTTTTGGTTCTGCACTGCTGCATAGAGTGCATTTTTAGCTCATGGCGAGGCTGACTTCACAGAGATAACTTTAACATTTTCAGCCATTACTGTACTTATATTATGATTCCGCCACTGGCGATGCAGACTGATTTACTTTCCATATTTCTCACTATATGTATATGTATTCCGGCTTCGGCGATGTAGACTGATACCCTTATTATGTCTCACTGCATGTATGTATTCCGCCTCTGGCGATGATGACTGATCACTTTCCTTTTTTATTTACTAAGTTATATCCCACGTTATGCTATTCTGATATTCCTACATGTTGTGATTCCGCTGTCATATCAATGTAAAATTATTTTATTTATTGTTTCTGCTATTATCTGTACTCTGCTATGATGATTAATGTGTTATTTCCTAATGATTATCCTTAATACCGCCCCTCGGATTTTGGGATCGTCACAATACAGATCTAACTTTCTAGATCTAATTATGGTGAATTTTATATGAACATTGATTTGTAACCATGTTAGGATGGTTGTACATCCATTAATTTGACATTACTTGGATCTAGATTTTGGTGTTAATCACCTTTCACTTGTTATATTATGACACCTTGGTATATGTGGTAAACTTGACATGTGAATCGAAACTTGTTATTATGTCAGCCTGTCTATGCTAGATTTAGGTAATTGGACACCTAATATTGAATCTAGATCTCATTATGCTTGCCTAAACACAAGTTATTAATTTGATATCCACTTTATTATGATAATTATCACATGTCCATTCACTTAGTTACTATGCCAGTTATGTTAATATTTATGCCAAAACATGTTGAACTATCACCCTTATCATGTTCCCTTTTATTGTTATACCGAGGCTACTTTATTGCCTCGATGCCGCCAAAATACGTGTGAACGTTAGATAGGAACGAGGATAAAGGGAATTTGTAATTGGCATATTTTATATAATATTTATATGAAATGAGCATATAATTCAAATGGGGAAACATAGAATTAATTACCTATAATGACATAGGAAAAGTTGGGTAAAAATGGCATAATTTGAATATGACCATTTATGGATATGTAATTCAAATTATTGTTGCAAAATAGTTATTGACACCTATAAAAGGAAAGGATTAAATAATTGGTAAATTAATTAAAAATGGAATGTTAGTAATTAAAATTAAGAATTTAATTGTACTTATGACACGAGGTTAGGTTACTTTAGTGGCGGAAATCTGCTCAGACCCGACCGGCATTTCCAGCAGCCACTAATGTTGAACCTAATGTGGGAGGTCTAAGTACGCAAATACGAATCAGGCTAAGACACGAGGTTAGGCCCAACTGTGTTATAAGACGGCCTGGACCCGACCGACATATCCAACATCCACACGTTGTAGGCCTAATGTGGGAGGTCTAGCCCATTATAACCATAATTGGACATGGTAAAGAAATGGATTACTTAACCTAATTTAATACGAATATGGACTTAAGTTAGGGTTAAGTAAAATTGGATGGGTAGTGAGGAAGGGTTAAGTAAGTTAGAGGGGATGGGTAATATATATATATATATATATATATATATATATATATATATATATAGGCCCACATACTTAACCCAATACATGTTATGTAATTAAAGACACCTAGGGTAGATAAAATAATAAAGGCTATGTAATTAAAGATCACCCTTTTAGGGTATACATAGTCAGTGGAAAACCTAGTGGGGATACAAGACAAAGGGGAGAGCTTGCGTCATATTGTGTGGGAGTTATGTAATTAAAGATCACCCTTTAGGGTATACATAACTAGTATAGGGCTATGTAATTAAAGATCACCCTTTTAGGGTATACAAATTCAGTGGAAAACCTAGTGGGGATACAAGACAAAGGGGAGAGTTTGTATCATATTGTGTGGGCCCATTTCAGTCAGTAACCCATGGTTGGTATCAGAGTAGAGAACTCCGTACTAGGCGGGGAAGGGGCACGCTTACTGATTGACTATAAGAGATCCAAAACATGACGGGTGGTGTAGACGGCGCAAACCGACCGGGGACATGTGCATGCATGGGCCGGGCAGAGGGGGACAAGAAGACCGTAACACCAATAGGCATCCCTGTGCACATCTTGAGTTGCCACTTTAGGGAAGTGATACCCCCTACTGTGGGGCCAGCACAGGATATCTACAGAGTAGGGAGCCGATCGATTAGGGTAGTGGTTAGGGTATACTTGGACATATGACTTAAGCCTACCAGCTTATAGTGGAAGGGATCATTTCATTTCAGTTATACTAGTAATAGTGCAGAGTAGTCATTTGTGAAGCATGTATATACCTCACCTTATCTGCCTTGTCACACCTGCCATTTGTATAGTAATCTCTCTTATCCACTTTATGCCTGTCATGATTACCTTTATTTATTTACTGGATAAAAGTAACTAGACTCACCAGACTTATGTCTGACCTAGTTTGTTTCGCCTTCTTTCTTCCGTCCCCCCCTCCAGGTTCACAGGGAGGAAACACCCAGGCTTAGTCATGATTCATATATCTTTTTGCTAGGAGCTATTGCTGAAGTATGGCTCAAGTTCTTTTCTCTACTATGGCTTACTCTTTTTATTGGGGAATAATGTTTTCTTTTAATTCCTATGTACTCTGATTATGCAAGACAGAAGTATTTTATTGTAATGGTTTTATGACTTATGGTATTGTAAACCATGAGATTATGATTTATATCTGAAATAATTTTTTTGAAATTTCCGCTGCTATCTTATTTATATATGTCTTGTAATTATTCTGTGTCTGTTTACCTATAATGCTCCACGAAACTTAATGCGTTCCCTTAGTGAGTGACATTAACGGACGTGGGGTGTTCCACTTGGTATTAGAGCTGAAGGTTACCAGATTAGATAAAAAGATTTTTGAAAAATATTTTCAAAAAGGTTTTAAAAGAAAGCATTTTCAAAAAGAAAAGTCTGTTTTGAAAAACATATTCCCCAAAGCCATATGTAATATCTCTCGATTCTTCGCTTGATTCCTTTTTTCCCTTTTTGTCTGGGGAACCGATTCTTCTCGAAAGGTGTCCCCATTCTGGCATGATGTCGTAGGCATGTTTAGCATATGTCGAAGGGCAATGAAATGCCTAACCTCCATCCGTAGCTGCAGTGGTTTCACATGCGGTAAATTTTCTCGAGCTTCGTAAGGATTTCCGTGCGATGGAGGCAACTGTAATGACCCAAAAATCCGGTCCAATTTGAGCTGACCAAATAACACAAGTCCAACCCCAAATTGCACTGGAAATTCAAGAAATTAATAGAAAGAAGATAGAGGGTGAGGATAGATAAGATAGAACTATTAGAATAGAAGAAGAAGAAGAACATCATCATCAGAGTAACCACGAATCTCACAGTGGAACGAATAAAATATAACATAACTTTTGAAATACAAACAGTATATGTATACAATAACATTTCAGAGTACAACACTTACAACAACAGCGGAAATAATAATAGCTATAGAATTTTGAAGCCTCCTGCTCCAAGCTCTCCAAGTGTATCTGTAAAATCCTGAACTACTTGACTGCCCGTACAAATTTAGGCACCCAAGAGTTTAGGTAGAACAAAACAAAGTAAACTCCGGGTCAGTCATGGGACTGGTATGAGTAAAACAGTTTAAAACAATTTGAACAAGTAAACGATATCTCATAAGACCACGCCGTATAACGGAACGGGTTTTTCCCTTATGAGAATCCAAAATATCTTTATATCAAAAACCTTTTGATATTAATATAATGTCTATCAACCACAACTATAATAATCATCTAGCAGAAACGCTTTCATCTCACGTTCTACATATGTAGTATACAATCAAAACCGCAAGCACGTATTGGGTAATGGATTTCCAACTATGACAAGGTATGGAACCACCTTCCGATCAGTGTACTCTAGGAACGATACACTGGATTTCAAAAAGAACATCTTGTAACTCAGCCACACATGACCGACCACTCATTTCGCTTGAGTGTATCGAATGTACATCACCAACGGTTGGGATCAGCAACCGTTTCCCGTATATATATATGGGGCAACATTGATAGATTAAAGAAGCAAATGAATATTCTCTAGATAGGTGATTATACACCCTACTTCGGTGCGACCGACTTAGCCATGCTGCCTGCCCGATTTTTTTTATTTACCAGATGTTGAGGCCAAAGGCTACGATTACTTCCCATTCATTTATAACACGATCACTTTGAATGCCACATTATCAAATCCGTTAATCATTAATTGGTTTACACAAATATTCTGGATGTTATGCTAAGGGAATAAATCCGTTGCCACCATATATATTTATACAGACCAACCCATTCGATCATTGGAAATATTTTGTCAGACACTCGTCCATATACGTTCGTTCTGGGACTGAACGAAACCGAAGGCACTATTCAGTATATCCATTCTAGGTAATCTCTACCTAGGACTTATACAACAGCCCTTGCACTTTACTCCATCTTCAATTTTCTTTGGCATATTCGCAACGCTTATGCCAATACAGAGTGGTTCTTTGGATAAGAATCCAACCGGTCTCTCCATATTAACAACGTTAAAATGGTCAAACTTTGATAGTCTGTGATTTAACTATCAATGTAAACATGTCGGTGTACAAACAACGATCTAAATTCCAAATGGAACTATCGATCCAATCATCAAATATATATATTTACATATATATATATATATATATCCACATTCCTTATTTTCTATGATTTAGAAAATATATGTTATTAACATGGGAAAACATTTCCAATCCTCATTCACGCATCACTACCATTCCACAGCTATTAGTCCCTAACTGTGAACTAGTAAGAGAACAATTCTCTAAGTATAAACCCCGAAGGCCGAAACCAACATCAGATCCACACTTAGAAAACCATTCGACTTAACTAATCTCTAGTCAGTTTCTAATCTTGTTTTAACTCTATTCGATTAACTCTATTTGATTAACTCCAACTGATTAACTCAAATTCGAATAAGTTATATTCGATTAACTCCTTTTAATAATGTTTCTCCACTTATAAAGATTTCCTTTTTATAACATCCTATTCTGTTATAAATATTTCCTTTTTAATTCTATTCTGTTTTCTAAATAAATATTCCTTCATTATAATATCCTATGATTTTATAAATGTTTTATTTTCAAATTTATTTCCTTTTATAAAATCGGTTGATTTTATAAAATCCCTTTATTTCAATACACATTGAAATATTCCTTTTTACATCATAGGGTTTCTTATGATATTTAAAACATCCAATAACAAATGATCAATATCATTCAAACATACAAAATCAACAGCATATTTTATAGCACAACATATAGCACAATATATGAAAACAGTAAAATAAATGTTGAGGAATCCAGTCGGATCCCTCCAACCTGTATCCCTGTATCCACAGATGTTACACAATATAATATACATCAATTTCATTTCAATATGAAATGTTCTGATAAACAACATCAACATTTAATGGTATATATATATTTATATATATATAATTTCAACTAACTGATTAGCAGTTCAATCAACCAATCTACACACAACAGTCAATCAATATCTAACAGTTCTAAAAGTACGTTATAAAAATATAACTATTCAGAGTTGGTGAGTTTTACTCACATTGGCAGTTCATCGATAAAGAACGATAAACTGTTGTTTGATTTGAATCAAACAATTTATTTCTCCATAGATTCAAACGAGCTTCAATTCACTCCCAGTCAGTCCCATTGGGTAGTGTCCGTCCATACGATCCCGACTGATCTTGTTTCGCTGAATTTCGTTCACGCACGACCAAGTTATGTCAATTAGAAGTTAATCCATTTTTAAATACATAAAAACTTGGATTTAAATTATAAATTTGGGCCTTAACATGAATCTCGGCCCATCCCCTTATTATCAAGCCCAAACCGCCTGCACCCTTTCTTCCTGAACGAGAAATAAAGCTAGCTCCTCCTAATTCACCATTTCCCAATTCTTTTCACCGCCAAAACTCTCTCATCTCACCATTAATTCAAAACCGAACATCACCCAAACCATCCTCTACGAATTCTCTACTCCTCCATACCACTTCCATCCAACTCGAGCTCCATATGCGAGACGCGACGATTCTCCAACTCTACAGTGACTGCGTCACTTTTTACTGCCGATAATACCCAAATTTTGTACATGAGCCCCCTTTCAACTCTCAATCCCAAAAATGAACTCAAGAACTCGAATCACTGCTTAAATCGGTAAATGCGTGTAACCCTAGTCTCACGCTGTACAGGACATCGAACCTATATGGGTTCGAACACCACGAAACCAGTACTACAATGTAGAGCAGAGTTTCAACATCTCAGATATAAAGCTTTCCAGATTTTTTTGGAAATTTATTTGGTTTTTATTTGATTTTCTTTTGAGGATCGAAAACTTTGCCTTGCTGAAGAAACATACGGCGCAACTTTTCTGTTGACTATTGGTAGAGGAAATTTAGGTTTAGAAAGTTAATCATATATTTATAGGGAAAATATATTGTTTTAATATTCGATTTTAATATTAATTTATAAGCCATCGCTATATGTATTTGGCTTCAGAAATCCCCGTGACTACATACGACACCCAAAAATCATGAAAATTGGCATGTAGCTACAGTTCGACATTACGGTCCCAACGAAATTGGTTTCATCGAATTCCGACTCTGTTTGCTCACACAACATATTTTTAACCGTCGAAATACTGACTGTTTTTCACTCTAAAAATTCGTACGGCCACATAGTGACTCTAAAAATCACGGAAACTGACATCTAGCAATAATCTAACATTGCGGATCCAACAAAATTAGTTTCGTCGAATTCTGAGGTCGTTTGCAAAACTGGCTATTTTTAAAGCTTTGGATGACCCATTTAAATATATAAATATGTTTAAATATAAATAAATTAATATTATCATATATATTCACAGTGGAATACCATACAGCTCCAGAATAATTATATTCTTGATATTCCAAGTCCTGGTTGAATTGATATTCCCTTTTATACTAAAATCCCTTTTATAACGTAAATAAAGCGTTACGAATTATAAAGGAATTCCACTGCGACTTTTCTGAAATTTGATTTGGACGTAAATCAAAATCTACACGACGAAATCCTGATTTTTCTCTTCCAGTAGAAAGATATACTCCACCAGCTCCACACGTTTCTTGTTTCATAGAAATCCGATTTAAAACGAACCTTGTACATTCAGTTGAAGTTCAAATCGCCAAATTACGAACTGCAGCGCCATTTCGAGCTCGATTTTAATTGTAATATAATTTATTCGTTCAAACGCTGTAAATGAAATATATTCGTTATTATATTTCAAATCTAAATGCTACCAAATCTCTTACACTATCCAATTCAGACAATACTGACAATTCAACTATTTCTGACTATTTCGACATTATAATATATTAATATATTATAATTATTAATTAAATATTCAATATTATTTAATTCAAGTTGTCAATATTTCCCTAAATCGATATATTTAAATAATTAAATAACTTAATTATTCTATCTCTAAAATACGGGTCTTTACAGCAACTTTCGAAAGACTTGTTAGCTTGTTACACAAACGTGGGTAAAAAGGAGTATAAGGAAGTTAGGTCTAAGGAGCACATCCCAAGGATGAGGAAAAGGTATGGCCCAAGAAAGGACAGCAATAACAATAGAAGAAGGGTGGAAAAAAATGACAAGGCTAAGGATAAGGGGAAGTTCCATAGTTGTGGGCGAGAGGGTCACTTGGCCAAGGGCTGCAAGAAAAGGAAGAATGCTTGCTTCATTTGTGGAGAGGTTGGACACTATTTTGGGGGAGCGCCCAAGGAAGTGTAACAACCCGTATTTTCAATAACCTGTAATAACATAAATCGAGGCAGAATTTAATTCTAAAATGGGAATCAAGGGAAACGGGCTATGCCATTGTGTTCGTCTCGGAAAAATACGCGAAATAGAGTCCGAGTTTTCGAAAATCGGAGTCCGTATGACCAAGATATGGCCTCGCGAAGTTTCACGAAAATTCCCAAATTAAAGTATACTTAATTAAGTGAAATGGGTTGTGTAGATATATATATATATATATATTGATATATATATATATATATAATTGAAAATTTAATAAATAAATATGCAAAAATGCTCAAAACAGCGAATTGGGAGAGGGGAATAACCGAACCGGCCGATTTTTGAAGTCGACCCGAGCCCGCTGGGTCGACTAGGGGTTAATCCAGGGTGTTTGGCTGTCAACCCGTGGGCCGATTCGCTCAAGTGCAGATTGGGCATTTGAATGGTTCTCATGGTCCATCTTTAATCTAAAGGCCCTAGATGGTTCCTACACTTGACTTCTTCCCCAAGACATGCTTTGATGGCTTGGATTGAATCTAGGGTTAATCCTATGGCCTAAAACACTTGCCTAATCTATAAATAAGACCCTAACCTACCCTAATTCATTCATAATTAAACCTAGTGACTAAACTATGGCAAAATGCTAGCTCTCATGGCCTCCACTAATTTTATGAAGAGGGTTGCATACTAATCACTCTCTAATCAACTTCTAATCCCTTCTTAGCATCTTAATCTTCTTCATTTGGTGTTCAAAGTTGCTAGTTGTGAGTTTCTATCACTTTGATGATCTTTTGGTAAACTAATTAGATGAGATGTGATGAGATTTATGGTTTTGTATGTGGGTTAATGAGCTTTGAATCATATGATATGATGTTAGCATTAATCTTATGTTTATGCATGTTGAGTATGTAAGCTTATGCAAGTTTAATATGATGTATGTTATGTTTGCATGATGCTAAATATGCAAGTTGTGGGCTATGTAATCATATGCATGTTATGCAAGTTCATGGTAATATGCTATGCAAGTTACATGTTTGTTAATATGCAAGTTACATGTTTGTTAATATGCAAGTTACATGTATGTAAATATGCAAGTTACATGTTTG
The DNA here is from genome assembly GCA_030737875.1 of Allium sativum. Lineage (NCBI taxonomy): Eukaryota > Viridiplantae > Streptophyta > Magnoliopsida > Asparagales > Amaryllidaceae > Allium > Allium sativum. The sequence goes on from JASFAX010000069.1 coordinate 490,007, forward strand.
TTAATATGCAAGTTACATGTTTGTTAATATGCAAGTTACATGTATGTAAATATGCAAGTTACATGTTTCTTTATATGCAAGTTACATGTTTGTTAATATGCGAGTTACATGTATGTAAATATGCAAGTTACATGTTTATTAATATGCAAGTTCATGATGGCACATTATGCAAGTCTATAAGCTAATATGCAAGTTTGTTATGCAAAATGAATATGTAAGTTATGTGACATATTATATGCAAGTTATGTGACATGTTATGCAAGTTCATATGCAAGTTATGTGTTTGTTAATATGCAAGATGGCACCTTTGAAACATGTTCATTCATATGCAAGTTGATACCTTTTATATGTGTTATATCATGAACGAAATTACGTGGGAACGATGGGGTAATTAAATGCATAAGTTAATAAGATTGTGTGAAATTAATATAATTATGCATAACACAAAATAAATAAACATAGTATGGGAATTTGCCTATTTGGTTAGGTGTACCCATACTATGTGTTGGGAATTTACCTATTGAGTTAGGTCTACCCCATGGGAATTTACCTATTAAGTTAGGTCTACCCATGTTAAGAAAACTTGATTAATTAGGGATAATTAATATGGGGGTGATTAATTAGGTGTAATTAATCGACTAAGACACGAGGTTGGACTCATTTGTAGTGTAAAACTGCCCGGACCCGACCGGCTTAACCAGTTGCTACAAATGTCAGCCCAATGTGAGAGGTCTTGGCCATAAATTAAATACGTGATTAAGGTAAAGACACGAGGTTAGACTCTGTTATGACGTAAGACTGCCCGGATTCTACCGGCTTAACCAGGCGGTCATAACAGTCAGTCTAATGTGGGAGGTCTTTACGGGAGATCACGGTCTTAATTAATTAAGAAACACTTAACCATTATAGCATGTAGTGGGACATGAGGGGTTAAGTGGGTGCCTTGGGTGGCATGTGGAATCTTAAGTGGGTTGCCTTGGGTGGCAATAGAAAATACGATTAGAATACTTAACCAAGAGAAACATGTAATTAAACATGATTAAAGGGTTAAGTGGGATACACTAGATATTTGACAAGCTTAAGTGGGTAGCTTGTGGGGGCCCATTTCAACCAATATCCCAAACGTATCTTTGTGGGCTCGACCCATGTCGAGTGACGGGACACGCATATTGGGCTTGATTATAAGAGGCCAAAACGGGTTAGCGGTGGCAACGCAAGTCCAACGGGCTTCATATGCGTGAGGGGGCCCGGGCTGGTAGATAAGCCGTTGTTGCATCGTGTAGATATAAGCCGTGCACCGTTAATTATATCGGGTTGCCACGTTGGGGAATGGTACACCCCATGGTGGGGCCAGCACGGGTATCTACGTTAGGGAGCCGATCGAATGGGGAGTAGTGTGTACACCTAGTGGATTGTAGGGCCCCGTGGCGCCTACTTGGTCACCTAGGGGTACGCAAGTACTATTAAGTTAATTTTATAAGCCATGGGTGGGATCAACCTTTAAGTTAGGAACGACTGGTGTGGTGCAGTTTAGTAATATACCTTGGGAAGGGTAGATGCGTCTTTATCCTTTATCTTAGTTTAGTTGATTGCTTAGGGTAGCTATTCATCCCTATATGTTACCGTATATCAATTCATGTCTTCTCTGGTTACTTTAACGATTGTATTGTTAAAGTTATAGGACTCGCTCAGACTTATGTCTGACCCCGTTGTTTTTATCTTTTTCCCAACCCTCAGGTCCTGTGGTGGATCCTAGCAGTAGTGGAGCTTGATCGGATTGCTGTTCCAGTCTTTAGGAGCTTGGGTAGATGTAAAGCTCCAGTTATCCAGTTATCTTTTCTTTTGTTTTGGCTATTGTATGAGAGTGGGATTATGTACTTCTTTATTTTGATGGATATTGTACTTGACTTTTATTATGGGTTTATGATGTAACCAGACATGTTTTACTTCCGCTGTTATGAGATGATGTTTTAAAATTCCAAGTACTATTTATATCTGTCTTGTTGTAATTTTTCTGTTCTATATTCACTAAAATACTCCACCGATGTTATGGCATTCCCTTTGTGAGTGATCATAGCGGGAGTGGGGTGTTACACGTGGTATCAGAGCTTAAGGTTACCAGAACAGATAAATTTTTTGAGAAAAACTACTTTCTAAGAGTATTTTCGAAGAAAGTATTTTTAAAAGCATGTCTTCTAAGAGAAAAAGTTTTTGAAAAAGAAAAGCATAATCCCCAATAGCCATATCTTTATCTTTCGGAATCTCCTTTTTGAATCTTTCCTCTTTCGTTTCAGCATGGCTGAAGATCTTAACATCCCGGAGGGTTTAGTTATACCACTATGGTATAGGAGGTTGCAAGAGGCTAGGGCCGCGGCTGCGGGTCCGGCCAATGCTACTACACCAGAGACAACCGCTCCTCCTCCTCAGCCTAGAGTGGATAATTTTGCTAAGGTTTGCAAGGAGTTCAAGGCTATAGGAGGAAAACCTTTTCTTGGTTCAGAGACTTTCGTAGAGGCTAGAGATTGGCTTAAGGAAGTGGAAGAGTTGCTAGATATCTTTGAAGTGGAAGAGGGAAAGAAAGTCAAGTTGGCGGCTTGGTTAATGAAGGGAGAGGCCTCATTCTGGTGGGAGGTCACTAATGGAGAACGCCCTGTTGACTCTTGGGCAGATTTTAAGCAAAGGTTTGGGGCTAAGTTTCTCTCAAGGGCGGAAGAGAATCTGTTTATGGAGAAGTTCTTGAATTTGAAGCAAGGGAATCTCACGGTGAAAGAATATGTCAACAAATTCAATCAATTAGCAAGGTTTGGCATAGAGTTGGTGAATACACCGGAGAAGAAGGCTTTGAGGTTCGTTAGAGGCTTGAACGAACCATTGCAAGGAATAGCTATGACTCACATTCCTATGGGGGCCACTTTTGAGAAGCTTGTCTACATGGCACTTATGCATGAGGATGATAAGAATTCTAAGGCACCAGAGAAAAAGGGGGATCAGAAGAAACCGCAACAGCAACAACAAGGCAAGGGCGGAAAAGGCAATGGTGACAAAAAGAAGACGAAGAAGAAGTGCTTCAATTGTGGAACACCAGGACACCTCAGTAAGGATTGTCGCAAAAAGAAGAAGACCGGTTGCTTTCATTCTGGTGAAGCAGGGCATCTTGTGAAAAACTGCCCAAAGAAGGGGCAGAAGACGGGGTCTACCTCAGGAGGCCAGGTGCAAGCTCTTATAGCACCACCTCAGTCAGGGGGGCAAGTTCAGGTTCTCTCAGTTCCACCGATTCAGCAGAGAGGTAGAACTATTTCCGTTGAAAGTCTGGTTTTTCTGTTTGATCATCCAGTTCGTACTTTGTTTGACTCTGGCGCATCGCATTCTTTTATCTCATCATCGTTAGTTGAGTCACTGCACTTAGACACCAGTCTAGTTGATGATCCCTTGGTTGTCTCAAACCCAATTGGGGGCTCCATATATCTGTCTATGATATGTTTGGGTTTGAAGATTTCTATACTTAGCGTTGAGTTTAGATGTGATGCTTTTGTATTGGGCTTCACGGGCTATGGGTTGATCTTGGGCATGGACTGGTTATCCAGTAATGGTGCCGTTCTTGATTGCGAAAGGAGAGTTGTCAGGCTCATGACCCGCTTGGGTAACACTCTCGAGATCTCTTGCAATCCCATGGAATCTGTTTTGCTAAGTTATCTTGAATCGCTCGATGCTTCGGTCGAAAGTTTGTGTTCTGTCAGAGTAGTCCGGGAATATCTGGATGTGTTTGAAGAAGTAAAGGGTTTGCCTCCGAAGCGGGAGATAGATTTCCGAATTTATTTGGTGGATAATGCCAAACCAGTGTCTTTGCCAGTACGCCACATGGCTCCTCGTGAGAGAAGAGAACTTCATAAGCAAGTAGGGGAGTTGCTTGAGAAGGGGTTCATAAGGCGAAGTATATCGGAGTGGGGAGCTCCAGTAGTGTTTGCCACGAAGGCGGATGGGTCCCTCAGACTTTGTGTGGATTATAGGGAACTTAATAAGCTCACGAAGAAGAATAGACACCCATTACCGAGGATAGATGATCTCTTTGATCAGTTGGTTGGCGCGTCAGTATTTTCGCAGATGGACTTAGCTACAGGGTTTCATCAGTTAAGAGTGGCGGAGGACAGTATAGAGAAGACTGCTTTCCGGACTCCGGATGGTTTTTATGAGTGGCTAGTGATGCCATTTGGGTTGACAAACGCCCCCGCATACTTTGTTGATCTCATGAGTAGAGTGTTCAGAGAGTATCTGAATAAGTTTGTAGTAGTTTTTGTGGATGACATCTTGGTCTTTTCCAAGAATGAAGAAGAGCATGCCTTACATCTCAAGGAAGTGTTGGAGACTCTTCGAGCGCATAGTCTTAAAGCTAAATTCTCTAAATGCCATTTTTGGAGAAGAGAAGTGCGATTCTTAGGGCATGTGGTCTCTAAGGAAGGGATAGCTGTGGATCCCGCAAAGATAGTATCTATCCAGGATTGGAAAGTTCCTAGAAATGCTACCGAGGTAAGAAGTTTCTTGGGGTTGGCAGGATATTATAGGAAGTTCATCAAAGACTTCGCGAAGATATCAGCCCCATTAACCCGCTTGACGAAGAAGAATCTGGTTTTCTCATGGGATGTAGATTGTGATGATGCTTTCCGACGGTTAAAGAGAGCTTTGACCACCGCTCCAGTTTTAGTGCTTCCAGATGGGAGTAAGCCGTTTGTTGTTTATACCGATGCTTGTGGAACAGGATTAGGCGCAGTCTTGATGCAGGAGGGAAGGGTAATAGCCTATGGAGGGAGACAATTGAGAGTGCATGAGAAGAATTACCCTACCCATGATCTAGAGTTGGCCGCGATTGTTTTCGCACTTAAGTCTTGGCGCCATTATCTTCTTGGTGAGAGATTCGAGTTGTTCACCGACCATAAATCATTGAAGTACTTATTCTCTCAGAAGGATTTAAACTTAAGACAGCAAAGGTGGATGGAGTTCTTAGCATCCTATGATTTCGAGATAGCGTATACCCCTGGTAAGGGTAACGTGGTGGCAGACGCCTTAAGTAGAAAAAGGCTATCTTTGAGTCCATTGTTCGTGGAACGACGAAGCTTGGAGTTTCTTTCTTTGTTTGACTTCAGACCTTCTGTTGATTTTGTACCTGGTTTGTTGGCATCCTTGGAGGTTAGACCTACTCTTTTGAGACGGATTGGCGAGGCTCAGCGAGACGACCCACAGTTGGTTGTGTTGGTAGAGAAGCTTATAAGAGGGGAGTCGTCCAGCCATTTGGGTAGATACACCATAGATGATAAGGGATGGTTGCATAGAGACGGTAGACTTTGTGTACCGCAAGATGAGGGTTTGAAGAAGGCTATTTTGGATGATGCACATCGTTCAAGAATGACTATTCATCCCGGTGGAGACAAAATGTACCAAGACATGAAGAGAGTTTTCTTTTGGGCCGGTATGAAGAAAGATGTGGCCGAGTATGTGGCTAGATGCTTAGTGTGCCAACAAGTTAAAGTGGAGCAAAGGAAACCCGGTGGGTTGCTACACCCATTGGAAGTTCCACAGTGGAAGTGGGATAGTGTCTCGATGGATTTCATCGACGGGTTACCGAGATCGAGGAAGGGCAATACGGGAATTTGGGTTGTGGTAGACAGACTTACAAAGAGTGCCCATTTTATACCCGTAAAGAGTAAGAGGACCGCTCCATGGCTTGCTTCAGTCTATGTTAGAGAGATTGTTAGATTGCATGGCGTACCATCCAGCATTGTGAGTGATCGAGATCCTATTTTCACTAGTGAGTTTTGGAGAAGTTTGCAAGAGGCGGTAGGGACTCAGTTGTGTTTGAGCACCGCATATCATCCTCAGACGGACGGTCAGACCGAGAGGGTGAACCGTATCTTAGAAGATCTTTTGAGGCTTTGTATCTTGGATTTTGGAGGTACATGGGAAGAACATCTTCCTTTGGTGGAGTTCGCATATAATAACAGCTTTCAGTCCAGTATTGGTATGGCTCCTTTCGAAGCTCTTTATGGAAGGCCTTGTCGATCTCCTACATGTTGGTGGGAATCTACGGATAAGATCTTGCTTGGGCCGGATATGGTTAGAGAGACTTCAGAGAAGATTGATTTAATTCGAAAAAGGATGAAAGCAGCGTAAGATAGACAGAAATCTTATGCGGATCGGAGAAGGACGGATCTTGAGTTTGAGGTTGGGGACATGGTTTTTGTCAAAGTATCTCCATTGAGAAATGTTGTTCGCTTTGGGTCCGTAGGGAAGTTAGCACCGAGATTTGTTGGGCCGTTTCCTATTAAGGAAAGGATTGGACGGATGGCATATAGGGTGGAGTTGCCCGACAGACTTAGTGGTGTTCATGATGTATTCCATGTATCACATTTGAGGAAGTGCTTACATGAGACCGCGGAGGTGGTAGAGCCGAGCTTGCTTAGAGATGTAGAGGTAGAGCGTGATGCGACGATTCGACGAGCTCCTACTCGCATCCTTGGGTCAGAAACTAGGAAGTTGAGGAACAGAGAAGTTCAGCTAGTTAAAGTGCAATGGGGAGATGACGAAAGCAATGCTACTTGGGAGACGGAAGCAAAGATGCGTTCTTTGTATCCATTTCTTTTTGAGAGTATGTCTTTTAACTTCTCCTTTATTGCTTGTCTAGTACTTATCTTATCTTTAGTATATCCTCTCGCTAATACCTATGACCTTTAGATAGGGTAAAACCTATGGTTGAGACATGTGTTTGAAACATGTTATGGTTGATGGATGCATATGGATGCAATTGTTTGCTAGTGGTTGCTCGTGGATGCATATACACACACATTAGGCACTAGATCGGCTCAGTCACTTCATGTTGCATATTGCATAAATGGATGTGGTAGTTAGATTGATGGATGTATCATGGCTGTGTTATCATATGGATGATGCATTTTTGTGTATGGTTGTGCACGCATGTAGAAATTTGTATGTGTCAATAGGGTTTCGCATACATATTGGATGCATGGCACTATCATGGTTTGCATTAAGGAGGTTTACTGTATCAGTAACCGCCTGATTTTCGCATTAGGTAAGTACATATACACACACTTTTGCATATATCCATCCAGCATTTAGAATCTTGTAAGGACAATGATTGCTCGTGGATGATGCTTTGAGTAGATGGATGATTGGATGGTAGGATACGTTCTTCCTAACTTGAAGATTTCGGGGACGAAATCCTTTAAGGAGGGGAGAATGTAACAACCCGTATTTTCAATAACCTGTAATAACATAAATCGAGGCAGAATTTAATTCTAAAATGGGAATCAAGGGAAACGGGCTATGCCATTGTGTTCGTCTCGGAAAAATACGCGAAATAGAGTCCGAGTTTTCGAAAATCGGAGTCCGTATGACCAAGATATGGCCTCGCGAAGTTTCACGAAAATTCCCAAATTAAAGTATACTTAATTAAGTGAAATGGGTTGTGTAGATATATATATATATATATTGATATATATATATATATGTATAATTGAAAATTTAATAAATAAATATGCAAAAATGCTCAAAACAGCGAATTGGGAGAGGGGAATAACCGAACCGGCCGATTTTTGAAGTCGACCCGAGCCCGCTGGGTCGACTAGGGGTTAATCCAGGGTGTTTGGCTGTCAACCCGTGGGCCGATTCGCTCAAGTGCAGATTGGGCATTTGAATGGTTCTCATGGTCCATCTTTAATCTAAAGGCCCTAGATGGTTCCTACACTTGACTTCTTCCCCAAGACATGCTTTGATGGCTTGGATTGAATCTAGGGTTAATCCTATGGCCTAAAACACTTGCCTAATCTATAAATAAGACCCTAACCTACCCTAATTCATTCATAATTAAACCTAGTGACTAAACTATGGCAAAATGCTAGCTCTCATGGCCTCCACTAATTTTATGAAGAGGGTTGCATACTAATCACTCTCTAATCAACTTCTAATCCCTTCTTAGCATCTTAATCTTCTTCATTTGGTGTTCAAAGTTGCTAGTTGTGAGTTTCTATCACTTTGATGATCTTTTGGTAAACTAATTAGATGAGATGTGATGAGATTTATGGTTTTGTATGTGGGTTAATGAGCTTTGAATCATATGATATGATGTTAGCATTAATCTTATGTTTATGCATGTTGAGTATGTAAGCTTATGCAAGTTTAATATGATGTATGTTATGTTTGCATGATGCTAAATATGCAAGTTGTGGGCTATGTAATCATATGCATGTTATGCAAGTTCATGGTAATATGCTATGCAAGTTACATGTTTGTTAATATGCAAGTTACATGTTTGTTAATATGCAAGTTACATGTATGTAAATATGCAAGTTACATGTTTGTTAATATGCAAGTTACATGTTTGTTAATATGCAAGTTACATGTATGTAAATATGCAAGTTACATGTTTCTTTATATGCAAGTTACATGTTTGTTAATATGCGAGTTACATGTATGTAAATATGCAAGTTACATGTTTATTAATATGCAAGTTCATGATGACACATTATGCAAGTCTATAAGCTAATATGCAAGTTTGTTATGCAAAATGAATATGTAAGTTATGTGACATATTATATGCAAGTTATGTGACATGTTATGCAAGTTCATATGCAAGTTATGTGTTTGTTAATATGCAAGATGGCACCTTTGAAACATGTTCATTCATATGCAAGTTGATACCTTTTATATGTGTTATATCATGAACGAAATTACGTGGGAACGATGGGGTAATTAAATGCATAAGTTAATAAGATTGTGTGAAATTAATATAATTATGCATAACACAAAATAAATAAACATAGTATGGGAATTTGCCTATTTGGTTAGGTGTACCCATACTATGTGTTGGGAATTTACCTATTGAGTTAGGTCTACCCCATGGGAATTTACCTATTAAGTTAGGTCTACCCATGTTAAGAAAACTTGATTAATTAGGGATAATTAATATGGGGGTGATTAATTAGGTGTAATTAATCGACTAAGACACGAGGTTGGACTCATTTGTAGTGTAAAACTGCCCGGACCCGACCGGCTTAACCAGTTGCTACAAATGTCAGCCCAATGTGAGAGGTCTTGGCCATAAATTAAATACGTGATTAAGGTAAAGACACGAGGTTAGACTCTGTTATGACGTAAGACTGCCCGGATTCTACCGGCTTAACCAGGCGGTCATAACAGTCAGTCTAATGTGGGAGGTCTTTACGGGAGATCACGGTCTTAATTAATTAAGAAACACTTAACCATTATAGCATGTAGTGGGACATGAGGGGTTAAGTGGGTGCCTTGGGTGGCATGTGGAATCTTAAGTGGGTTGCCTTGGGTGGCAATAGAAAATACGATTAGAATACTTAACCAAGAGAAACATGTAATTAAACATGATTAAAGGGTTAAGTGGGATACACTAGATATTTGACAAGCTTAAGTGGGTAGCTTGTGGGGGCCCATTTCAACCAATATCCCAAACGTATCTTTGTGGGCTCGACCCATGTCGAGTGACGGGACACGCATATTGGGCTTGATTATAAGAGGCCAAAACGGGTTAGCGGTGGCAACGCAAGTCCAACGGGCTTCATATGCGTGAGGGGGCCCGGGCTGGTAGATAAGCCGTTGTTGCATCGTGTAGATATAAGCCGTGCACCGTTAATTATATCGGGTTGCCACGTTGGGGAATGGTACACCCCATGGTGGGGCCAGCACGGGTATCTACGTTAGGGAGCCGATCGAATGGGGAGTAGTGTGTACACCTAGTGGATTGTAGGGCCCCGTGGCGCCTACTTGGTCACCTAGGGGTACGCAAGTACTATTAAGTTAATTTTATAAGCCATGGGTGGGATCAACCTTTAAGTTAGGAACGACTGGTGTGGTGCAGTTTAGTAATATACCTTGGGAAGGGTAGATGCGTCTTTATCCTTTATCTTAGTTTAGTTGATTGCTTAGGGTAGCTATTCATCCCTATATGTTACCGTAT